>CM021105.1:589928260-590268979 GCA_007115665.2 Sequoiadendron giganteum
ACCATTAAACCCTCAACCCTTAAATCCTTAAACACTCAACCCTAAACCCTTGACCCTCAACCCTAACCCCTTAAACCCTAAACTGTTAAACCCTTTACCCTCTACCCTCTACCCTCTAACCTCTACCATCAACCCAATACTCTCTACCCTAAACCCTAATCCCTCAACCCTTAATCTCTCAACCCTATAACCTCTACCCTATATATTGGACCCTCAACCCTAATCCCTCGACCTTATACCTTAAACCCTCAATCTTCAACCCTCAACCCTTAAACCCTTGCCCTTTACCCTATACATTAAACACTCAACCCTCAATTCTCAACCCTCAACCCTTAATCCCTCAATCCTCAATCCTTAAACCCTAAACCCTCTACCCCTTACATTGGACCCTGAACCTAATCCTTCAACCATATACCCTCAAAACTATACCCTAAACCCTCTACCCTCAGCCAAGTAAACCCTTAACCCTAAACCCTTAACCCCAAACCCTTCAACCCTAAACGCTTAAACCTAAAACCTTCTACCCTATACCCTCAACCAAATACCCTCTACCATCAAACCTATTCCATCAACCCTCAAACCTTAAACCCTACTACCCTAGAAACCATCAACCCTATAGGTCCTCCATCCTAATCCCTCAACCCCCATCACTTTCTCTCTATCTATACATCTCACCCTCCCTCCTTCCCTCTCTCCCACCCTCTCTAATTGTCTCTATTTATAGTCTCCCTCTTTCTGCATACCTCTCATTCAATCAATCCCTACCACCCTCTCTCACTCCCTCTATCCATCTCTCTTTATGTCCCTCCCACTCCATCCCACTCTCTCCCACTACCTCTCTCTCCCTCTCTCTCATGTCTCTTCCTCCCACCCCTCTCTCTCTAAGGTCTCTCCCTCTGGCAACCTACCTAGGTAACTCTCTCTTTGTCTCTCTCCCCTCTCTATCTATCCCTCCAACCCTACCTAGATAAGTCCCTCTCACTCCACCCCCCTCTTTCTCTACCTCTATTAGGTTACTCCCTCTCACACCCTCTCCCTCTCTCCGGTCTCTCACTCACACTTCCTCTCTCTCCCACTCCCTCTCTCTCACACTCCCTCTCACTACATATCTCTCAAGTCTCTCCCTCTCACGCCCCTCACACTCTGAATTCTCTCCCTCTCACACTCTCAATTCTCTCCCTTTCACACCCTACCTACATAACCCTCTCTTTCTCTTTGTCTCTCTCTCTCTCCCTCTCCCTCAATTCTCTCTATTCGACTCCCCTCTCTCTCTCTCTCCCTCTCCCTCAATTCTCTCTCCGACCCCCACCTCTCTCTCTCCCTCCCACCCTACCTAGCTAAGTCCCCCTCAATCCAACCCCTTCTCTCCCACTCCCTCTCTCTTAAACTCTCACTTTGACCCCCTCTCCATCTCTCTAGAATCTCTCTCAATTCTCCCTTTGTTTAAGGACATACATAAATGCATACATACAAGCATAATACATATGTACATATAATCTTACATCCATACAAGCATACATACATACATGTACATTAAAATATATCAACATACATTAATATATTAGCATTTAACATAAAGTAAGACATAAAGCGAGCACATTATAATGCGATCACGTTATGTGCTAGTAGACATGTTCCCCGCCTAAGCAAAAACCATGTCAAAAGTGAGATATAACACGCTCTCGTTATAATGCGCTCTCGTTATAACATGCTCGCATTATATCTTGCTTTGGGAATTACCAAATTTTAAGCTTGGTATTTTCCTTGGAATACCAACCAAAGGCTTGGAGGGCATTCCCAATGACCAGATACGTGTTTTTAAAAATTCCACCATATTTATCATAATCGAGTTCCTGCTCACCGTCAAGATTGCACGTGGTTCAATATCAAAAAAATCAAGCACATGGGTAATGCTGGGTTATCTCTTAGGTATCCAACGATGTCATTTTCTTCACTTTCTGAAAATGTTAATTCTTTCATCCATAATTTATTTTATCTGTATGTCTTTTTTTTGCCATAAAGTAGTGTTTGGTATTTTTTTCATTATAAGTTAACCGTTCATCAATTTTTCAAATAAATTACATTTTTAGAAACTAGACTCCATTCTACAAAATAAAAAAAATTAAAAAAAAACAAATCAATTAGTTTCTAAAATTTGTTGGGGTAGCACGGCCAAAATTCTATTTCCAGGATATGTCCACTTCGCAAATTAGTAAAAAATCAAATATTCATTAAAAAAAATTTAGAAAAATTGTGCATCAACTAAATACTGTTACCTAACTTCTGAACATTGCGATTTTAAAAATACTAAAAAAAAATTCACCGTACGAGGGTCGTACAAGAGTTTCTATGTTATGTTTTTGTGACAAAAATAACACCAATTTGTGTACATCCCTCATTTGAACCCCTTAATCTCAATCATTTTCAAAATAAATTAGTAGTTTAGAAAGTAGACTCGAAGCACTTGAATCCTTCTTTTTGTTCCATCTCAAAATTTTGAGTCTAAGTATCCTCAATTTCATGTCCAAGGTCAGTATTTCCTTATTTTAGAAAAAAGTTGTCCACTTAAGTCCCCTTTTTGGGAACCATCTTGGTGCACTTACCCCATGGTATACGACCTTAATTTATAATTGATGTATATTGAAGATTAATAATTAAATAAGTACAATATACATAAAAACAAAATGTAAAATGTATTCTAATTAATCTCCATCTTATAATTACCTCTCACTTTCCTCAATCTACCTTTCCCCATCAGGTACTCCCCTTCGAATTTGGTATACCATATATCCCTCCACCATAGAACCCTTAGGATGTGCTCTTTGTCTAACCAAATCCTTCAAAAATTTCAAATGCCTCTCAACCATCCACATTGACCTTATGTGTACAAGTCTAGACAATTCAATCTCCTCAACTTGGTGTATGAGGTAGTGTTCTTATGCATTGAAAAATGTCGAAGGTAGACACTTTTTCATTTCACACATTAGATGAGGAATTTTTCTCTTCCAATAATTTATATCTTCTTTATGGATTCCTTTAGATGACAACCATCTACAATTGATTCAAGGCACAAATATATTAACAAGATTTAACAAAAATATACAATATATTACATAAAAAGTAAAACAAATGGAAATTATAAGATCTATACAACAAATTGAACAAATATCGCTACTTACCTCATGTATTTTTCAAGATCATATATAACTTGCTTGAAATTGTTGTCGAAGTTGTTTGGGAGAGATAGAGGTAGAATGTACTACAAAAATTATAAAATGATCTTTTCATTATTTTTCCAAAAGTAGTAAGCATAATACATTGAAAAGTACATGCAGTCTACATATATATATAATATACTAGAATAATTACCTTAATGAAGGTATTCCAATCATGCATTTTCATCCCTGACCCAAATTCACCTTTCTTTGTTATGATATTGTTTATATTCGCAACAAATCCTGTGGGAAATTGAATTTTTCGTATGACTTCTTTTATAGCATTGCTTTGTTGCTCCATTAATAACCAAGGAAGGGAACTTATATTAATTTGGTCTCCATCTCTATTTAATTGAATAAAATTTTTCATTGCATGATTGGCTTCCTGAAGTCACTACAAATTCTGATAATTTTTTCTTTGTCATGCCTTCCATCCAATATTTTACATAACGTTTATGTTATATTCTTTCCGATATGCATTGTATCAAACACATGCAAAATTTGTTGCTTCTCATAGTAGGGTAACCTACTAAATTGTCTGGGATAACATTTTAGTCCCTGTGGAAGTCGACCATTAATGCCTTGGCGACCTTCATGAAGCATATAAGTTAACAAAATTAACAACGACAATCATTGTCATTTACAACATGAGTAAACACAAAACAATATAAAAATATAAATTCCAAACATATCATATATGATAGATAAATAATTTGATCCAATGTATAACCTTGATGATTAATTATATTATATTCCAACTTCCATAGGCGAGGTGTCATTCTTCATGGTTTTGATGTAGTCTCTTCTTTCCCATTGAAAAGATGTTTTTTAGTAGTTCGATACTTATGATTTTTGTGGAGGAAGTGCCTATACTCATCAAACACCTACTTTCCTAAACTTGTCAAATGACAAGATTTCATCTTTGGACCACAAATTGGACATGCAAATTTTCCCTTTGTTTGAAGACCTGCAAGATCATATTTAATTGGATTAAATATGTTAATTTTTATAATTATACATAATGAATAGATTATTTAAAAAACATGCATGATATCTACTTCATAAAATTAAATATCGTTGAAGTATAGTTGAACGTTATAGCATACAACAAAAATGTGTTAGCCTTGGGGCATCATGAATTGTCCATACAAGAATTGCATGGAATTGAAAGTGTCTTTGTCTTATTGGTCTAGATATGTCATACATAGTGATGTCATTCCATAACTTTAGTAACTCGTTGATAAGAGGCTCGATATATACATTCACATCTTTAACATGGTACTTACCTAGTTGAATGAACATAAACATTACCTAATTATTATAACCATTTTACTGCAATATATATAAATTAATGTATTTGACTATTAAATGAAAAAATATAAGTCATTATGCAACAAATAAGACAAATGAGATGCTACTACGTTAAAGAAAATTGATGTAAAATAATACCTAAAACAACCATTTCCAACATTATGTGCTCCCTCTTTATTGACATCCATGGGGGAATGTTATTGTTGATAACAAAAACAGGCCACATCAAGTAAATAGATCTCAGCTCTCTAAATGGATTGACACCATCCACTGCCAATGAAAGCTTGAGATTATGAGGTTCTTTAAAGTGTGGCCATTTTTCCTCCATGTCCCTAAATGCGGAAGCATCTATAGGAATTCGAAGAATGTCATCTCCACTTCTATTTCATGCATGGTAATCCATAAATTGTGCTAAGATTTCACACCTAAATAATCATTGCATACATGGAATAATGGGAATATAACGAAGAACCTTGTGAGGAACCCTTTTTGTTAGTTGATCTATTTGATATCTACTGATATGAAATTTCGGGCATTCTGTTGCAAATTCATGTTGTTTATGATATATAATATGATCATTGGGACATGAATCTATTGCTTGATACTCCATTCCAATATCTTTGATAGTGCTAGATAAATATCGGTATGAACGAGGTAAAATATTTGATGGTGGTAACAAAAATTCACCAATCAATCTACAACAAAAAATAATGTTAATATAAAGAATATTAATGGTACATATTTCATCCTTTATTTACTAGTGATGAACTTATAATAATTAAAATAGATGAAAAAATATGACATATATGACATACCTTAACATCTATGAGATTTCTATGTTGGATAAACCATTCATAACCTTCAAGTTCACCAACAACAATACAACAAAGAGAAGAGTTGTTTAGGAGCCTTCATAAAGGGGCTCATATGCTTTCTCAAGTATAGGTAAATCATGAACATCATCAAAGTCATCTCGATCATCATGATCAGTTGTGCCACTAAATGTGTCATGGATCAATGTATTTGTACCATCATCTTTAACTGTGTTTTATGGCACGTGATCATCTTCTTCCATATGATCATAAAATTCATCTTCGATAATCACAACTCCATGTTCCTCCACTTGCAAAACCACATTCTCTAGGCCGTGATAATCCATATCATGTGCCCTAGGGTGACCCACCTTTATAATAATGATAGACACAAATAAACCATGATCATGATCAAGTGATTTTATATATATATATATAAAATTTTAAAACAATATAAACATTTACAAATTTAATCAATATTAACACATATAATAAACAACTTACCAATAGATGATAATCATGCCCCCCTTCAACATGACCATGCTGCCTACAATGTTTCTCAGTTGTTGTGATTAAAAGTCTTCTTGTATTTAATCCCTTTAAATTATTGCAAGGACAATAACATTTCCCATAACCATTTCTTTTCAATCTAGCCCACAATCTAGCAACTATTTCTTTATTTTGTTCTAGACTAATATTATCTAACATGATTTTTCTTTACCAAGATTGAATATTTAGATCTTCAAAAAATATCAAACTCACACCCCAATAATTTTTAATCATAGAAAAGTAACAAAATCTAATAATTCTGATATTTTATACCAAAAAAAATCGGCATGTAACCACCCCTGCAAAAGAGAAGATAGTCTGAAGTTAATGACCCCAAAAACCACTTTAAAATGCTAATTCTAGAAATTATTAAATTCTGATTTTACTCTGATGTCCAATCATTAGACTCCTAAAATTAGGATATTGAACTTGCACAACAAAATCTGGAAATGAAATTCTGAAAATGCACAAGTCTAAAAAGGAAATCTGATGAGATGTTGCTTTAAAATATAATTTTCAAACTTGGAAGTACAAATCTAAGCTCACAAATGAATTCTAGAAATAAAATAGTATGGCATAATAAAGAGTTTCATTTTAAGTGGACCACCCTATTATATGCCTTGATAAAGTTAAAAGATCGATGAATTGTTGGGAAATTGTTGCCTCAACATTCTGGTTTCCCTTTGAAGACTTGGTCATTTTCTTTAGTTTTTGGCCTCTACCGTCATACCCTAGAGGACTCCTTAGAGGTGGCATAGTTGCGCGGTGTATGGCTAAGGCAGATAGGTTCAGTGGTTACCTCCCTACCATGTAGCTTGTTTTCTAAGCCGCGGTGGGTGCAGTAAAACCATTGTCGGTTTGAGGCGGTGGCTTTGTTTGGTCCTGGCAGTTATCGTGGTACCACAGGTGGTGGGTCAACTCACTGCAGTAGCATGGTGAGACTACCTATGGTCGGGTCTGGCGGTTACTACCATACCATGGCTAGTGTTCTGGCTAACCGCGGTGGCCATGGTAAGACTGCCAGGGGCCTAGTTGGCGGTTACCACCATACTGCGGCCAGTGCCTTGGCTGACTGCGGTGGCCACGGTAAGACCGCCAATGGCTTGGCTGGTGGTTACCGCCATACCGTGGCCAGTGCTTTGGCTGACCATGGTGGCCATGGTAAAACCGTTTGCGGCTTGCCAAGGTGTTTACCGCCATACCGCGAGGCAAGGCCAATAGGGCTGCAGTAGCGCAGTAGGAGCTCCAATGAGCTTGGGGGAGAGTTTGACCGAGTTGGCCTCGATGTTAGAGTAGTTGGTGAATGGTAGAGTGACACATGCCAATTTGGTAGCATCTAGTTGGTTGAAGTCAAAGGTGAAGACGAAGCAGGGTGAAGTCTTGGGTGAGCTCGAAGGAGCTTGGTTGGCTTACCACCATACTGCGAGGTGGTTGAGCTCGGGTTGCGGTAACGCGGTAAGAGCTCGGGTGAGCTTGAAGCTCGGTTGACCGAGTTGGACTGAGCTTGACCAAGTGGAACCGACTATTAGAAGTGATAGGCGAATGGATTGGCGACACATGGAAGATCTTTATGATCTGATTGGCTGTATTTCTTGATTGTGATAGAGCTATATTATAGATGGAAGGTTGATGGACTTGACTGTGACCAGTGTTAATGATTGTGTGGCTTGATGTAGCTGTATAAGCGATACACGTTATCAGGGAATGATCATGCTCTATAGGTAGGATAGTTATTATCCTAGATGACCATTGCTAGTAGGCATGGGCTGAATAGATATGCACACTATGCAAGATTATATATAATCTAGTGTGTAGTTCGAGACAAAAAAGATGAACGAAAACAGAGAGAGGCTGAAAGTGTTCAAGCTGTTCTATAGTGAACACTTTGATTATCAGATCTGATATGATGTGAACCTGTGAGGCCTAGTGGCTGGGTGGGCCATGAGGCTAGCTGTGACAGTGGTTTGAGAGGAGCTGAAGGGAATATGTAGTATGATAGATGCATGTCATTGTAACTACATGAAGGTTCTGGTTTTGTTGACTACCTATTTTCTCCTGATGGACAAGATGTAACACTCTTGGAAGAGCATAGCTCTATATGTTTGTATTGTAATCCTTTTACTGAATAATACAATTTGAGTTGAATGTTTTGGAGGTGGGGTTTTTTACCCGAAAGGGTTTTCCCCACGTATATTTGTGTGTTCATAGTTTTGTCTTTCATGGTTATTTGCTTATGTTGAATCTGCATTTTGCTTGCATCCATTTCTCTTAGAGGATCAATGGGGGATCAACTATGCCTATTTCTACTCTATGGAATAGCTGGTTGTGTCTTTGTTGTGATTTTGAATTGAAATCACTAAGGCACTGCTATCTTAGATGCATATCTTGATGAAAAAACCGTATCCGTATCCCCAACAAGTGGTATCAGAGCATGTTTTGCTAAAGTTCTGGGTATTTCTCTTGTGTAGATTTCTTAGCCTGGCAAGCTTGAGGAAGTCTGGAGAAATTGGTTCATGATTGATCCTTCGATGAGTCAAAGTGTGTACTTCTTTGATTCAACACACATATTTGAAAGACGATGGAGATGACTGGAGTTAGTCATGTCGCAACATGGTCTGGAGCTCCTGGCTTGCAGCAAAGTTCCTAATGCAAAGGGTGTGAGATGTACTTATGGTTGAGTTGTAGCGAAGTGTGGTATTCATATTGGGTGTCTATGTGAGAGGCTCCCTGGCAGTATGGACCTACTTGTGTTGTTGATAAGCTATGGATATTTGTGCTTGTGTTGGGTGTTTTCTGACTTAGCATTGAAGGAAGTTTCTCTGGTGCTCTGATTACATGGAGGCTATGAAGTGGCCTTGGTGGTCTACAACTTATGGATAGCTTGGTTCTCTTTTTCTTATACATGACTGTGGTGTTGGAACTGGTCTGAAATGGACCAATTGTTCCTGTGTGCCTATGTCTTGCACTTGCATGGTTTCAGTTTCATGTCTTTGGCTCTAGAGGTTTTGTGTAGATTTTCCTAAAAAGTCTATGATGCATATTCATGTTTCTTTTTATTGTTCTGGTTAACTGTGATGGTTGTGTGCAAACTCCTGAGTCATCTAGATGAGCAATGAATATGGAGGTACATGGGTGTTTTATAAACACTGTGGTTTTGCAGGTTTTACATGGTCAAGGAAAACTTGCATTGTGTGGAGCTGTTGTCCACTATTTTCTAGATCCTGGTTTTGGGGTGTGATAGGATGATATAGCTGCAGCTCAACATGGTTTGAGGAGGTGTGATGCCTTCTCTACATGGGAGTGTTGGTATGATTTCCTCTTTCAACATTCTTGTGGTATACTTTGATGGTTTCCTAGAATTTGGTGCTTGAGTTGTGGATGTGACTGGAAAATCAGATATGTTGGTGATCTGGTGTTTGAGTCATGCTTGTCTTCTTTGGTTGTTCTCTTTGATTATATCAGTTTTGTTGTTTCTAGTGTGATGATGGATTTGCAGGTTTACATTTGGTTGCATCCATGAGTTGTGCAATGTTGTGGGCTATCCTTACCTACATGTTTGCTTTGCGACAACTCAGAAGTGGACTATCAATATCTACAAGGTTGTAACTGTGTTGTGTAGATCTGTTAGTTGACCTTGTCTGTGGTCACTTGTGCATTGGCATGGCTGTTTTGAGATGAGAGGAGGAATGGCATTTGAGTACCTGAATAGTTAGTGATGGGGATCTGAAGCATGTGAATCATGATGTCATGAAGAGCTGAATACATTGGCTAGTGTAAGCTTTTGATAGTGATGGGATGGTCAGTCATGGTGCTTGGAGAGCTCGGTGTCACAGTTCAGTGGGAGCTTTAGCAGTGACTGGTTTTCTTCTTTGGTGTTGCATTTGTTGAGTTCTTTTGCATCTACATGGTCACTATTTGAAGATGTGAAGCATCTTGGAGCCATGAAGGACCTTGGTAGTCTTTGGATGAGATGCTGGTGGTGCTTGATAGGTGATGTTGGTTTAGAGTTTGTTTTCTTTATGTCATGGTATACTCTTGCTTGTGCATTAGATTTTTGGCATGTTGCTTTGCTCTTGAAGACCATGGACATTTCACTTGAAGCATGGAATCTCCTATGGGGATGTGTAGATCATGGTGTCATGATAAGTTCCTGTTCTAGGTTTGGAGCTTTGACAGTGGTTTGGGGTTTCTCTTTGTTGTGAGTGCATTGGTCATATGTTGGTGGATTTCATGGTTGCTACAGTATTGTAGATTGGAGTTAGCATGAGATGACAGGTTGCTTGTACTCATGGGTGCATGGAGAATAAGGTGAGGCTGAAATTCTTATGGGAATGTTGTTGTTATAGCTAAAAGTCTAAGAAGCTCGCACCTTGGTTGAATGAGAGTTCAATAGAGACCATGAAGGAGATTGCTCTTGGGTAAGTCATTTTGGCTTGTATATCTTGGATGAGCATGTTTCTCCTTTCTTCTAGGTCTGCTCAGTAGTAGTGTCACTTTGAAAGGTATTTTCCCATTATACTTTTCAGTTGTGTGTTATGATTTATCTTTCATGATATGAATCTTGAGTTGTTTTGAAATTCTGGAGGATTCATAATGCAAGATGGATAGCATTGTTTATCTCCTTGTGCTTTTGAGGACTGACAGGAGATGATTATATGGGTTAGTCTGATCTTCTTGATGCTTAGATCCATGGTGTTGTTGGGTGTTGTTAAGGCTTTCCCTTTGGGATGTGAAGAAGATCATTCTTGACATAGCTGGCATATAGAAGTGTTTGTAGAAGGTGGCTACATGGTTTGATTTGTTGTTTCTCTCTAATTTGGTCTTGTTCTTCTTATATGTTCATTTGACTTTAGATGTTTGTGAAGCCATGGTGTTTCTTTCTTCAGTCAGTTTTGGAGGAGTTTGGAAGAAATGTGGAAGATAGTTGAGAGAAATGTTCCTTGCAGCAGGTGGTTGCAGGTGTTGTAGATCAGTGTGGTTGTTCCTTGGAACTACTTGGTTACATTTCTTTGTGTAGGGGTTGGTGGACTTGGTATTCCTAGATCATGTATGATGGTGCTATGTTTACATTCATCTGGATAGTACCCTTGTAGTGGGACTACCTGTATGTGGTTGATCTTTTGGATGGTTGGCACAGGGTGCTTGGTTGCTGCTAAGATGGGTGGTTTTTATGATGGCATGAGTCTGCTACTAGTTTTTATACCTTTGAGGTATGGGTGGTTGGATGTTTCAGCATGAGTTGTGGGTGATAGTTTTCAATCACGTGGGTTTGATCAGTTGGATGGAGGGTAGTCAGTTTATGGTTACCATTCTAATTGGTTGGTTTCTTGCTCTGGAGATGGTGTTCGCTTTGTGTTTGCTACTCTTGTTTTTGTTGCCTTTGTCGCCTGGAGGATGTTTTGCTTTCATTCCTGAGACTGGTGCATTTTTTTTCACCCTAGCGTGTTCTTGTGTTTGGATTTGGTGCTTGAGATGGTGGAAATTTTTGATGTCATTGCAGAGGTCTTGGTTGGAGTGTGGATGCATGGTTTTGGTCCTTGTTCAGATGTTTGGAGGAAGCCTGAAAGTCTTTGGCAAGTGGGAGATTGTTGGGAAATTGTTACCTCAACATTCTGGTTTCCCTTTGAAGACTTAGCCATTTTCTTCAGTTTTTGGCCTTTACTGCCATACCGTAGAGGACTCCTTGGAGGTGGCATGGTTGCATAGTGTATGGCTAAGGTGAACAGGTTCAACGGTTATCGCCCTACCGTGCAACTTATTTTCTAAGCCCTGATGGGCATGGTAAAAGTGCTATCGGTTTGAGGCGGCGACTATGTTTGGCCTTGGCGGTTACCATGGTACCGCAAGCGGTGGGTCGACTCACCATGGTAGCGCGGTGAGACCACCTGCGGTCGGGTCTAGCAGTTACCGCCATATCATGGCCAGTGTTCTAGCTGACCGCGGTGGCTGTGGTAAAACCACCAGTGGCCTGGCTGGTAGTTACTGCCATACCGTGGCTAGTACCTTGGCTGACCATGGTGGCCATGGTAAGACCGCCAGTGGCCTGGCTAGTGGTTATTGCCATACCATGGCTAGTGCTTTGGCTAACCATGATGGCCATGGTAAAACTGTCTATGGCCTGCCAAGGTGTTTACCGCCATACTGCGAGGCAAGGCCAACAGGGCTGCGGTAGCGCGGTAGGAGCTCCAATGAGCTCGGGGTAGAGTTTGA
The DNA here is from genome assembly GCA_007115665.2 of Sequoiadendron giganteum. Taxonomy (NCBI): domain Eukaryota; kingdom Viridiplantae; phylum Streptophyta; class Pinopsida; order Cupressales; family Cupressaceae; genus Sequoiadendron; species Sequoiadendron giganteum. Next base: position 589,940,358 of record CM021105.1, read on the forward strand.
TTGAGTTGGACTCAATGTCAGAGCAACTGGCGAATGACAGAGTGACGTGTGGTAGTTTGGCAGGATCTGGTTGGTTGATGTCAAAGGTGAAGATGAAGTAGGGTGAATTCTTGGGTGAGCTTGAAGGAGATCGGTTGGCTTACCGACATACCACAAGGTGGTTCAGCTGGGGTTGCGGTAATGTGGTAAGAGCTCGAGTGAGCTCGGAGCTCGGTTCACTGAGTTAGATTGAGCTTGACCGAGTGGAACTGACTGTCAAAAGCAATAGGCAAATGGATTAGCAACACATGGAAGATCTTTATGATCTGATTGTCCGTATTTCTTGATTGCAATAGAGTTGTATTATTGATGGAAGGTTGATGGACTTGTCTACGAATAGTGTTAATGATTGTGTGGCTTGATGCAGTTGTATAAGTGATGCAAGTTATCAAGGATTGGTTGTGCTCTGTAGGTAGGATGGTTATTATCCTAGATGACCATTGTTGGCAGGCATGGGCTGAATAGGTATGCACATGGTGCAAGATTATATATAATCTGGTGTACAGTTCGAGATAAAAAAGATGAGAAAAAATAGAGAGAGGCTGAGAGTGTTCGATCTTTTCTACAGTGAACACTTCGATTCTTGGATTTGGTATGATGTGACTCTGTGAGGCCTAGTGGTTGGGCGGGCCATGAGGCTGGCTATAACAATGGTTTGAGAGGAGCTGAAGGGAATCTATGTAGTATGACAGATGCATGTCATTGTAACTACATGAAGGTTCTGGTTTTGTTGCCTGCCTATTTTCTCCTGATGGACAAGATGTAACACTCCTAGAAGAGCATAGCTCTATATGTTTGTATTGTAATCCTTCATTGAATAATACAATATGAGATAAATGTTTTGGAGGTGGGGTTTTTTACCTGAAAGGGTTTTCCCCACGTATATCTGTGTGTTCATAGTTTTATCTTTCATGGCTATTTGTTTATGTTGAATCTGCATTTTGCTTGCATCCATTTCTCTCAGAGGATCAATGGGGGATCAAATGTGCCTATTTCTGCTTTATGGCATAGTTGGTTGTGTCTTTGTTGTGATTTTGAATTGAAATCACTATAGAACTGTTGTCTTAGATGCATATCTTGATGACAAAACTGAATCTTTATCCCCAACATGAATTTTACCTACAATATAGCTTACATAGTCATCAGTCTTATTCACATCCCTGCTTTGGATATTAATAGGAAACACCATTAGATGGCCTCCTTGAAAGTTCAATCCATTAAGGGAATAATGAAAGGGTCTTCCTTAATGATTACATCCATCTAACAACAATTAGTGTATGGCTGAATAAGGATGATATCATTTTGAAAGGCTAAAATGATTGTTGAGACCAATCCTAATATATTTATGTTGAATAAAATACATACAGACAATCTTGTATAGACCTTCACTTGCACACTCTTGACAATTTTTTTTGGTAAGGACATCGCTTCATTTGCCTAGTTTTGTAGGTTAAGCTAAATCTTGTTCTCACAAGAAACTTCAAATGTCTCGTACACTTCCATCTACTTATGAAGCAAGCCTCTATCTAAATTGACTTCACCATTACAATAGTGCTTCAAAATATCATAGGGCCATCCTCTGGTTTTATATGTCAAATATATTGCCATTTGTATTGAATTTTCTTCCATCCATGTAATTCATTTCTCTGGTCAGAATGTTTATTCTAGAATCCATATAAAACTTCCTCCCTCCTATTGACATAGAATCAATATGGAATACTATCTTGATTTTTAAGCTAACTATTAAAAATTGGTTAGAGCTTATACTATGCAAAGGATAATAAGAATAAACTGTAACATTATCAGCAATTGAAATAGATAAGGGGTCACTCTATTCCACACATATTCACATAGACAATGAACATGATATTTGGGGTTCCTACTATTACTATTTTTCTATTTATTTATATAATAATAAGGTTACACTACAATATTTTTGTTCTCTTTTTATCTACTCTAACTCCTATTTCCTCTGATACATTCAATCATACTAGTATTTTTCTTCCTATAAGAACATTATATCATGGTTGAATGAAAACATTGTCAATGCCATGAGGCCCAAATGATATTCATGCATTTGTCTTGAAATGTCATCAAACTGAGACTAGCCATTGTTATATAGTATCAAAGTTTCATTGATACTATTGGTCAGTATGATTTCTCATGTGAATTGATTATAGATTGATAACCTATATATTCATAGGGTCCAATCATTATGTTTGAGAGTGTATTGGCTAGTAAACTGTCCAATGCTATTTGCAAAATAATATATAGTAAAATATAAAAAAGTGATCTTTTCTATCTACTCCACTATAAATAATAAAGACTGTAGAAATTTCCTTCCAATTTGAGTGTTGGAAGTCTTTATTATTTACAGTGGAGTAGATAGAAAAGATCAATGTTTTATATTTTAATATATTTTATTTTTCATTGTATTTGATCAACAAATATAGTTTGATGATGATTCTTTGACTAGTGCTACAATATTAGTATCTCGGGTTATTATATATGTAGATATAAACTACATTTGTATGATGCTTGATGTTATACCCAGGTCCACTAGTTATCACCATAATTGTTAGTATTATGTATATGCAATATAGGGATACTATAGAGGTAAGGAGCAACGAGCAAAGAGAAAATATTTAAGGAAATGGACTTCAAAGAAAGGCATGGCACTTTACTATAGATTCCCAAAAGGAGATCACAGTCATGACTATTCAAATAAACAATGATTAATCCATGTCATAACCATGAAGGGGGAATTGAAATTAATAATAACAGTGATAGGGTAGTATGACGCACTTTAAAAGATACATAAAGAAAAGTAACTGAGCAGTCAAGAGGGATTTTAAAACATCATAAATCTTGTCAAGGGTTAATTTTCTTCATAGCAGTATGGTAAACTAATAAATATTTCCATCTCACAAAGTTTCAAAAGAGGACAACCTACAAGTGTATTAAGGAGTGCATGGACAATATCTCAAGGAGCTACCACAATTAATTTCTTCATGTTTTATGTAAGGCCATTGAAATCAAATGAATAAACTCATGCATAAGCTAAAATACAAAGGATAGTCAAGTTGCTAGAGGGAAGGTATCACAAAGGATATGGGATCATTTTCAATAGAGATGGCGATGTTTCTAAAGGATCTCCCATTATGTTTATTAAAGACTTACAAAGATATGACAATCATATGTCATTGTCAAAAAGTAGCAGAGGTTTTCAATGATCTTGCATAATAGGAAGGAGAGGACAACATTTACACTAAAGGAGTTTATATAGTGCATAGAAGAAGGTCATATGATTTCCATGATAAAATATTGAAATAAGTTGCATAATTTACAATGAAAACCATGAAAAAAAATCCTATGATGCACTTTTACTTTTTTTGCTTTATTTTTCCTAATAAGGTCAAATACTTTCTTTTAGTGTCTGAATTAGCCACATAGAGATTAAATATGCTTACTCTCAAATAAATTTGAATTATATAAACAATAGTCAGATGCCTCCCTTAACATAAAGGACAATCTAAACTACTAAGGAATTTTATGTCCTTTATAAGAGATTGATTTTAACCAGTTAAAAACTTGAGAGGGTAATACATAGGTTGCAAGGAAAGTTAAAAATTTATCATAAGTAGCTCAATCCAAAAGAAAAAAATTAAGCATGGAAAAGCATGAGTAGGTCAAGACCAGCTTCACTAAAATCACAAATTATTTTTTATAAAATTTTACCTAGATATTACTTGATAAGGTAAGGAGTGCACTTTTCCACTCAATTTCATATGGTGGCATATCTACACACAAATCACCAAATTGTCAAATAACTAAATAAATTGTATTAGTTAATAAAGCTGTTACAACATGCCATTCATGTCAAAATCAACTCTTCTTACCACAAAAATTTTGGTTTCCAATTTGACAAGTTCATCTTTTGATTCCTGTATCAACTTTTGAAGGAATTTGGTAGCTTATACTTCTACATGAGGAGACAATTTCATCTTGTAAACTATTCCAAAGTAAAAAAAAAATAGAAATAATATAATCTGCATGATAGTTATAGCTTGCTAGATGTTTGAAAAAATATAAAAAGTTTAAGTGAAGTGAGAAAAATAGAGAGGCTTTGACCTTCATTTTTTAGTTTTTTAGTTTTTTGCTCTAAATATCTCACAATATTTAGAAATTGGTTGCTTTCTTTCTTTCTTGTTCAAATAAAAAATAGATACATTTGTATAGAGTCAAGATGAACTCAAGAACTTCAGGTAATAGATATACCATAACTTCTTTTATAAGACACTGGCATCTAAGGTCTAAAATCTATTTCTGAAACTTGGCAAAGGGAAAAATACATCTTTATGAAGTAGTCTTCAAAAATATCATAGCTAAATGACTCTAACTATCCACTATCAAACATTCCCAATTCTTTGTTCAATCCTCTAGGCCTGAATCTTGACAACTTTTGCACTCTATAGCTATCCCTATGCCTTTGATGTTATCTAGTTATGGCTCCCAAATCTATTGAAAATTGATCATTAGGATTAAAATTGAAACCTTGAAAACATAATCTTTGTCCAAATCCATCAAGAATTTTCCACTAGTTATAAACAATTTGTGAAGTCAGGTCTAAAATCTCAAAATGAAATTCTGAAAATGCACAAGACTAAAAATGAAATCTGATGAGATGTTGCTTTAAAATATGATTTTCAAACCTGGAAGTACAAATCTGACTTCACAAATGAATTCTTAGAAAAGACAATGACTACCCTCAACCTAGCGATATCTTCTTGAGTTTTTTCTGATTTTTTCCAAGAAAATTGTCGAGCAAAACACTGTCACAATAAATAGTTGAGCTCAGTTTTATTTATGTCGGCCATAATTTAACTTTGCAAGTCCATTGAAATTTTGGCAAAAAATATTCATCGAAACTTCAATGCAAAATAAGGTTCATCGAAATTCCAATGAACATTAGGGATAAAATTTTTAAAAAATGAAAATTTCACATTGAATTTCACAAGTACTCGACGATACATCTAATTATACAACTTTTGTCAGAAATTTTCGTCAGATTTTGCAATCAAATGAGTTAGTGTGTATGTTTTTGTGATTAAATATGTAACGAAGATGTTAGTGAGATCTATTTTAGGTCCATGTCGACCTAAATTAAGTGTTGCACATTTGGTTTAAGCATGAAGATGTATTTGGTACAAGTGTAGAGTTGACAATGTAATTTTTTTTGGATGAATAGGTAGATATCTATATTAATTTAAAAAGATAAGATACATATTCATAGAAAAATTATGGGTGGTAAGAAGGCACACCCTGAGAGTCACATGGGCCAAGCCCAAAAAATTAAAAAAACAGAATTACATGGGCCTAGCCCAGAAGTTCATTATAACAACAAGAAAATAAAAGGCCATCAAGTGGCTAGAGTAGTGCCAACAGAGCTAGGAGGATCTCTATCATCAATCTTATTTACCCATACATCAGCGAGGTTAGGAGGAGGACCCCAACCATCGTCATTTTCCTTTTCTTTATCTTTATCTTCCTCGCGCTGCGATGAGATTGCAAGCACCAAGCGTGAAACATTCTTATCAAAGATCGGCCAACCATAGCTGCTATCGAGCCAACCAAAGCTGGCACCAGGATTGGTATCAGAGGACCAACTAGAGTTGCCACCGCTGCTCATTGTAACACCTCTAGAGGGCCACCCTTGGTTGGTTTGAGTGGGAGGACTGCAAGAGCTCCGAGGAGGGCAAGAGCCACACCAAGAAGGAGGCTGAGAGTGGGGGCGAGTGGAGCCACTCCTCTGCCAGCCCCGAGAGGGTGATCGACCGTGAGAAGAGGAGGGCGATCTAGGAACCTGAGAAATAGTACATGGGGCATTGCCCCAGTGGTCTAGGAGCACCTGGAGGTGAGTAACCTCAAGCGCAACTTTGTTCGCTTAAACTTGAATCTGTAGAAGCACATTAGAGAAAATAATAGCTTTAAAATACAAAGAAACATTTTTATCCATTTGAGTGTGAGAGAAAATGTAGGTGTTTCTATATTTCTAGATATTGAAGAGGATTTCTAGCCTGAAAGTGTGCCAAAGTTGGGTATACTTGGTCAAAAGTCTAGATGATTCACCCAACAAAACCATATGCCAGGAGAAGGGCTCTGACCTAAAAGGCTAAAAGAAATCATGGATCCACATCCAAAACTACTAAGCTCTAGTGTAGAACTAGAAGAGATGCTTAAAAGACTCATCTTGCCCACAAAAAGGGAACCAAGGGTCCTAAACCCCTAAATGCATAAGTCAATCCCCCACAGGCAAGCCTTGGAAAAGATACACCAAGCAAAGTGGGCGAGATTTGGCTCAACACTTGCAGACCAAATTCTAGAGACTCTTTCACACCAAACATGAGTGGAAGATTGAAGATGCCATCTCTGATTAAGACTTTCAATCATAGGAAAATGTGGTGAAAGCCACATATAGCCAAGCCTTGGATTGTAGTCTCTGAAAGGGGTGTCTAGGTACATCTTCCAGTCCTTCCACCAAGGCTTGGATCCATGAATCCATACCTTATGTAAACATTCTATAGGAATATTATTCACTAGACCATCAAAAGTATTGCAGTCTTGGTTTTGAAGTCTGTAAAGCGCCCGGAAGTCCTCCCAAGGCATAATGCACATTGTGAGTTTATGAAACAATTGCTGCAAGGTTTGAATGCCTTTCTTATTAAGTCTTAGAGCCTTAAGCTAGGGAGACTTGGCCAAAGGTTGACCACTATTGGAAAAGAGAGGCGACCACCACACATTCTGTTGATTTAGAGGGAGCCCATCACGAAAGCCAAAGTCATCTCAGCAGAGCCAAGGCTTGATAGCCTCCCAGGATTTCCATATGCTCTTGGCCACAAAAGTGCCCATGATTTGAACTGGTTCCTTAATGACCAAAAGGGTTTGAAAGGAAATCCACTTCTAGGTAGGTTTATTGGTAGGAAAGCCTGACTGAATACAATGTACGAGGAGAATTTTCTAGGCTTTATCTCCAGATAGGGCTCTAATAAACCATTTAACACACAAGGAAGTCCCTTTTCTTTGGGTGGAAAGAAGACCAAGCCCTCCAGAGTCTCTGGGAAGGCAACATAATTCCCAGGCCACCTGGTGAAACCCTCTATGGGACTTCACAAAAGCTCACAAAAAGTCTCTAAGAAGCTTCTCAAGTCTAGCATAAGTAGATTTCGAGGGAGCCCAACAAGAGGAATAGTACATATGAGTAGCTTCCACAACCTTCAAACAAACTTGAAATTTTCCAGCTAGAGATAAGGCTTGGTTATCCAGTAGGCCAAATTCTACTCAATCCTGGAAAGAACGGCTTGCCATAACTTAGCCGAAGAAGCTTGAAAGGTGAAGGGAATTCCTAGAAATCAAAATGTTTCCCTTGTCCCAATCCACTTCCACCCATAATGTTGTAACCAATGGGGAGTGGTTAAGAAATATTTCCGATAACAAAGAGTCTTGTGTCATTGAATGGTGGAACCAAAGGCCTCACAGAAGATGTCAAGGAACTCGAGAGTCGTCGTACTATTGTCTTCTTCCTCTAGGAGAGTGAGGAAAGAGTCATCAATAAAATGGCCATTAACAAACTGAGATTGGGAGTTTGGCAAGGCAATGCCCCAAACCCTTTGTTGGGAAACAACATTGGCGAAAAGATAGCCAAATCCTTTGGCAAAAAGCACATATAGTGAAGGAGAAAGAGGACATCCTTGCCAAATAAAATAGAAAAGACCAAAAGAGGAGGATTGGTGGCCATTGATGGTGATTCAAGTGGAGGAATCTGAGAAAATCATTTGGATGGGCTGAATAAAATTGGGGCCAAATCCCAAAGCTTTTAGCATGGAAAGAATAAATGGCCATTCTATGTGATCATAGGCCTTAACAAAATCAATTTTGAGAAAGAGGGTTTTTTGGCCAGAGCACTTAGCCCACTCCATTCCATCCCAAACAATAATGATATTATCAAGAATAAATCTTGATTTGATAAATCCAGTCTGTTCTAGGCACATAATCTAAGGCAGGAGATGGGAAATTTTTAGAGCTAGGGCCTTAGCAATGATTTTTTAGGAGACATTAAGTAGCGTGATAGGCCACCAATTGAAAATATCTTTAGGATCTCTAGGCTTAGGTATGAATTTGATATTTCCCTTGTTTATAATATTTCTGAGAGTTTTTGAATAAAAGGATTTAAGATAGACTTTATGAAGGTCATGGCCAATACAGTCCCAATGAGACTTGTAGAATTCACACATGAAGCCATCGACCCCCGAGGCCTTTTTCATCCGCCATAGAAAAGATGACTTCCTTCAAGTGATAAATCGTGAGCAACTACTCACAAAAGGCTTTTTGAGGAGAGGAAAGTCATGAGAGAAGAGTCAAAACCAAAGGGGGAGTAAGTGCTGAAGTTAGTTGCGTTGATGATGTTTCTCACATCACATAATGCCATCAATGCCAAAGGAGGAGATTGTTGGATGTTGTGGTTGTGTTGCTGATATGTGGTTTTCATTAATGCCAACACTATTAGCATTAATTTCTTTAAGATTTTATATGTCGAGGATATTGAGAAAATTGTAATAAAATAAGCTGTAGGTTGTTTATGAAGTAGTGAAGATTAGTATAATGGAAAGTTCAGTATGTTGACAGTGAGAAGTTGCGGATTAAAGGATTTGTTCTTAAGCCTATCTACTTTATCCACTGAAAGTTCCAAAGGTTTGCATGAACATTTGAGCAAGCTATGAGTTTCTATGTTCCGACAGTTATTTTCTTACTGTAGCTGGTGTTCCTAGATGAAGATAATGTGATTCTAGTAATCTAAGTTGTTGTGTATGTTCTTGTTATGTTTGTGGATGTTTCTAGATCATTCTCTATCTATGTTGCACATATGCATTGATTGTTGTGCTCATGGTCGATGATTTTCTCTTACGTGCTCATGTTTTTCATGTTCATGGCCGATACGGTGATTGAAGGGTGTTGTGGATCTTCGAGGAAAAAATATTTGAAGGTGTTTTGTGTTCGAGGACATTTTTTTGGGTCTCTACTATGTTATGGATAACCTTGGTAGATTTGCATTAATAATCTTTATTGTTTTGGCCCAACAGTTTGCATTCATTTTATTATTTTGTTCAAGCCAACATGAAGCAATGTAATTACAAGTTGCAGATATTAATGAATCACTGTTTATCTCATTTGAGGTATGTATTATGTGAAGTGTGCGAGTTCTATGTGTGAATAAAGATCAGATCATTTGAAGGCAGAGAAGAGTGTGAAGAAGAATGAAGAAAGGTAAAGAAGCATTCATGTGCTTAATTGAAACTGTAATTAGGCATTAGCAGATGCTACTCTCTTAGTTCAAATTCTTTAGATGGATTTAATCTGAATTTTTTTGTAACACAGCGAGTCTTCCCTTGTATCTGAGCAGTGAGCTCTAATCAGTGTTCCTGAATGCATGTACATTCCCATTTATTCTTCTTATACTTTTAATAGAGTATAAACTTGTGAATTAACCTCCACTGTGGTTTTTCCCCTAATAGGGTTTGCACACAAAAATCTTGGTGTTATGTGTATTTTTGATGTGTTGTTCATTTATGCATTCATGGTTATTAATCAGATCTGAGAATAAGGGTTAAAAAAGTTAATAAGTTTGAAATTTTGTGACAACTGATTCACCCCCCCTCTCAGTTGTCTGCCCTTGTGTTACCAACAATTGGTATCAAAGCAGGTTCCTTGCAAGAAGTTTAATAGGTTGAAGTGATCTGGGATGGCGAAATATAAGAAGGATAGTTTGAGATTTGATGGAACAAACTATTATCTATGGAAGACTGGAATGGAGTGTCATTTGAGATGCATTGGTGAATCTTACTGGAGCATTACAAGGAATAGGTATGTTATTCCTCAAAATGGTCCTACTACTACTACTACTGAGATTAGGGATGTTGAATACAATATCAGGGCTAAGGAAGCATTGTTGAGTGCTTTGATTGATTATGAGATGATGAATGTTATGGATCTAAAGACTACTTATGAGATCTAGAAAAATTTGGAGCCCTTGTATGAAGGTGATGCTAATGTAAATATTTCTAAGCTACAAATTCTAAAAGGGAAATATGAAATGTTGAAAATGGGTGATGACAAGAATATCACTACTTTTATGCAAAGATTGAATGAACTTGTGTGTGGTATTAGATGTACTAGTGGACAATCGAATGAATCAGAAATTGTTGCTAGAGTTCTTAGATCCTTGCCTAATGCATACAAAGTCAAAGTCGCTGCTATTGAGGAGATTCAGACTGTGACAAATGTAACCAGAGATATGTTGATTAGTAAAATTAATAATTTTGAGTTGAGTTAATTTAGTGATGCCCTTCTTAAGATATAATCTGCATTCAAAGCTACTACCTCCAGAAGAGACAAGAAAATATATGATACAGGTGAAAGTTCTTCTAGAAAGGTATCCAAGTATGAGGAAGAAATGAGATATATATTGAAGAAGAAAGAGATCGGAATGATCTTGAAGCACTTATTTTCAAAAGAGAAGCCAGAGGAGAAGGTAAGTATAAAGGAAATTTTCCTATTAATTTTTTTTCCTGCAATAAGACAAGTCATTTTGCATCAAGGTGTCTAGAAAGAGTCCCTAAGCCAAGATATAACAAGCCTATATTTCAAAAGAAGTGTTATTATGTTGCTGATGAAGGTGTGACAAATGATGAATTTGATAAAGGGAATGTAAGTGAAGATGAGTTTGTGTTTATTGCTATCAAGGAAAATAGACCCGTGTCTACTAAATTTGTTACTTGTACAAATGTCGAGAAAGCCCTAGCTGCTCAAGTTGAATAAAAGGATGAATGGGTAATTGATAGTGGATGTTCACATCACATGACATGTGATAAAATAAAATTTGTGATCCTAGAAAAGTATGATGGTGGTTTGGTAAGATTTGGTGATAACAATGGTGGTACAATCCATGGTAGAGGATGTATTTCTTTTGATGGTAAGAATAATACTGATGATGTTCTTTATGTGGAAGGTTTGAAGCATAATATTTTAAGTGTGAGACAGATGGTTGATAATGGATACAATCTTCAATTCAAGGATGGAAAGTGTAGAATATTGGGAAGTTCTGGAAATGTGATTACTTCAAGTACAAAAACAAAAGTTAACATTTTTCACCTAAATGCTACTCGTAAAAGTTGTCTGATTTCTCAGGTTGATGAAAGTTGGTTGTGGCATAAGAGAACACGTGTCATGTAAACTTTGATAGTATTATCAAGATAAGTTCTACCTAGGAAGTGAGAGATCTTCCTAAGTTGATAAAACCTTCTAATGCCATATGCAAGGAATGTTAGTTAGGAAAGAAAACTATAATTTCATTTTGGGGAAAACAACAGTGTTCAAATGAATTGTTGGAGCTTGTCCACACTGAATTTTGTGGTGCTACTAGAATTAGAAGTTTTCAAGGATACAAGTATTTCATGTTGCTTATTGATGATTATTCTAGGATGATGTGGGTTACTTTCTTAAAGGAGAAATATGAAGGTCTAGAGAAGTTCAATATTTTCAAGGCTATGGTTGAGATAGAGACAAATCTGCAAAAAAAATGTCTAAACTCTAAGATCAGATAGAGGTGGTGAATTCACTTCCGGTGAGTTTAATTCTTTATGTGAACTGCATGGGATAAAGAGAGAACTATCTACACCGTGGACCCCTCAATAAAATGGAGTTGTGGAAAGGAAGAACATGACAGTTCAAGATGCTGCTAGAACTATGATGTTGGAAGGAAATGTTCCTCATATCTTTTGGAGAGAAGCTGTGAGACTGCTTATTGCTTATGTTGCTTAAAAAAAATATAAGGTTTATCAGATGAATTTCAAGTCAACATTTCTAAATGGAAAATTAGAAGAAGTGTGCATTGAGCAACCTGATGGATTTCAATTGACTGATCAGGGAGATGTAGTGTGTCAGTTAAAGAAAGCATTATATGGACTCAAGCAAGCCCCCAAAGCTTGGTATGCCAGATTGGACAAGTATTTGTTGAATCTTGGATTTAATAAAGGTACTGTTGATAGTAGTCTATATTTCAAGATTGACAATGATAAAGATTTGTTTGTAGAAGTCTTTGTTGATGATATCTTTTTTGGAGGAGATGATGGTTTGTGCATGAAGTTTGCTAATGAGATGCAAAATGAGTTTGAGATGTCAATGATTGGAGAGAGAAAATTATTTTTGGGATTACAAATTACTCAGTTAGATAAAGCCCAAATCTTTATATCTCAGTCCAAATATGTGAAAGAGTTGCTAAAGAATTTTGGTATGGAATATTCAAAGCCAATCGTTACACCCATGGTGATCCGATGTAAGTTGACAATAGATGATGATTCTCTAAAGGCAAATCAGACTAGATATAGATCAATGATTGGTTGATTTCTTTATTTAAATCAAACTAAACCTGATATCATGAATGTTGTATGTATTGTTGTAATATTTCAAGCCGATCCTAAGGAATCTCATGTGATTGCTATACAAATAATTTTTAGATACTTGAAGGGAACAATTGATTTTGGCATATGGTATCCTAAAGATGATGATCTTACTTTAAGTGTCTTTACTGATGTTGATTGGGTAGGAGATGTGAATGATAGGAAAAGTACCAATGATGGTGCATTTTTCTTGGGAAAGAAGTTGATCTGATGGTTAAGTAAAAAGAAAAATGCCATTTCTTTGTCTACTGTAGAGGTAGAATACAATGCTACTACTAAAAATTGTACTCAAGTATTATGGATGAAGCAAATACTGAAAGATATCAAAATTGTGTATGATGAACCTATTGCTATATTATGTGATAATTCAAGTGCAATTAACATTTCTAAGAATCCGGTGCTGCATTCAAAGACCAAGCATATATGTATCAAGTACCGCTTTTTGAGAGATAAGGTGAGTGATAAGGAAGTCAAATTGGAGTATGTTCCTACTAAGGAACATATTGCAAACATATTTAATAAGCCATTTCCTAAGGATAATTTTGAGTATCTCAGAGGGAATTTAGGGGTGATTACCCCTCATAATCAAAGCTAAGATGCAAGACATTGCATCAGTATGACAATTTCACAGTCATATCTTGATTTGGATTGATGTTGTGGTGGCTACTACTCAGGGGGAGTAGTCAGATGATTCAAATATATGGTTAAGAGCTTGTGTATCTTTGTCATTGATGTCAAAGGGGCTGAAGAGTCATGTGAAAAACTCTTGAAGAATCAAGGAGGAGAAGAGAAATGCAAAAATATGGAAGAAGAAGTCATGAGAGAAGAGTTAGAACCAAATGGGGAGTAAGTGTTGAAGTTAGTTGCATTGATGATGTTTTTCACATCATGTGTTTCAATCAATTCCATAGGGGGATATTGTTGGATGTTGTGGTTGTTTTTCTGATATGTGGTTTCCATTGATGTCAACACTATTAGCATTAATGTCTTTAAGACTGTATATGTCGAGGATACTAAGAAAATTGTAATAAAATAAGTTGCAGGTTGTCTGTGAAGCAGTGAAGATCAGCATAATGGAAAGTTTGGTATGTTGATGGTGAGAAGTTTTAGATTAAAGGGTTTTTTCTCAAGCCTATCTAGTTTATCCAACAAAATTTTTAGGTGTGCGCATGAATATTTGAGCGAGCTATGAGTTTTTGTGTTCCAACAGTTATTCTGTTATTGTAGCTGGTATTCCTGGAAGAAGATAATGTGATTTTGGTAATTTGAGTTATTGTATATTCCTGTGGTTTTTGTGGATGTTTCTAGATTGTGATCTATCTATGTTGCACATCTTCATTGATTTTTGTGCTCGTGGTCGATGATTTTCTCTTGCATGTTCATGTCTTTCATGTTCATGGTCGACAGGGTGATTGAAGCATGTTGTGGATCTTCGGGGAAAAATATTTGAAGGTATTTTGTGTTGGATGTTGTGGTTGTGTTTTTGGTATGTGGTTTTCATTGATTTCAACACTATTAGCATTGATGATTCTAAAGGCTATATATGGTGAGGATATTGAGAAAATTAGAATAAACATGTTATAGGTAGTATGTGAAGCTATGAAGATCATAATGGTGGAAAGCTATGTAAGTTGGTAATTAGAAGTCACACTTTAAAGGGTTTCTTTCTGAGCCTATCTAGTATGTTGTCCAAAATTTTTAGTGGTACGCATCAAGATTGGAGCGAGTATGAGTTTTTGAGTTCCTATAGTTATTTTGTTACTATAGTAGGTGTTTTTAGAAGAAGAGAATTTAATTATGGTAAATTGAGTAGTTGTGTATGCTACTGTGATGTTCAGTGATGTTTCTAGATTGTGCTCTATCATTATGGTACATCCACACTGATCGGTGTGCTTGTGATCAAAGATTTTCCTTTGTGTGTTTGAAGGTTTTCATGTTCTTGGCCGACATGATGGTGGTAGCATGTTGCAGATCCTTATGGATTAATATTTTATTGTTTGGCATGTTTGAGGATGTTGATTTAGGTCTTCATTATGTTGTTACTAACCTAAGTTGGTTCGTATTGAAGTTTATTCATGAATTGGGCCAACAAGTTGTAATTCATTCTTTATTTGTGGCCGACAAAGTTGATGTAAATTCATGTAGCAGATATATAAGAATGATTGTTTCTTCATTTTGAAGTGTGAAGGTGTGAGAGTCTGAGAGTGTGTGGTGTATGCTCAGTGAATGTATTTGGATAAAGATCAGATCATTTGATTTCAGAGTAGAGTGTGAATAAGACTGAGCAAAGTGTGAAGAAGTGTTTTTGTGCCTAACCGAAACTATCATCAGGTTTTTGTAGAAGCTAATTTCTCAGCTCAACCTCATAAGAATAATTTAATATGATTTTTTTATGTAAGAAAATGAGCCTTCCCTTTGAGCAGTGAGCTCTAGGCAATGTGCCTAAATGCACGTGTATTCCCTATTCAATTTTCATTATACTTCTAACAGGGTATAATCTTGTGGACTAACATCCACCATGGTTTTTCCCCTAACAAGGTTTCCATGTATAAAAATCTTGGTGTTCATGTATTTCTGATGTGTTGTTGATTTATGATTTCACTGTTAATTATCAGATCTAAGATTAAATATTGTTTAAGGTTGAAATTTTTTAAATTCTGTAACAACTGATTCACCCCCCCCCCCCTCTTAGTTGTCTATCCTTTTTTTTCAACAATTGGTATCAGAGTTGGTTCCTCTGAAGAATTTTAATAGCTTGAGGTGATCCGAGATGAAATCATACAAGAAGGATAGTCCCAGATTCAATGGTACAAATTACTCTCTATGGAAAGTCAGAATGAATTGTCATTTGAAGTGCATTGGTGAACCCTTCTGGAATATTTCAAAGAAAAAATATAATATTCCTCAGAATGGTCCCACTACTCCTAATGAGATCAAAGAAGCTAAAAATAATATTAGGGCTATAGAAGCATTAGTAAGTGCTTTGACAAATTCTAAAATGACAAATGTGATAGGTCTGAAGACTGCACATGAGATTTGGAAGAAATTGGAGACATTGTATGAAGGAGATGCACAAGTGAAGATTGCTAAGCTAACAATCCTGAAAGGCAAGTGGGAGAACTTGAAGATGAGTGAAGATGAAAACATTTTTTCTTTCATGCAGAAGGTAAATGAGCTAGTGATGGGTATTAGGTGTGCCGGTGGAGCTATGGAAGAAGATGAGATTGTGGCCAAAGTGTTGAGATTAGTGCCTACCTCTTACAAAATAAAAGTTCATGCTATTGAAGATCTCTGGATAGCAACAAATGCAACAAGAGACATGTTGATTGGTAAAATTGCTGCCTTTGAGTTGAGTGAATTTGGCGAGTCTACTCCTAAAATATAATTTGCATTTAAAGCTACTGTATTCGGGAGAAAGCTCTGAAAATACATTCAAGTATGAAGATGAGATGAGACAGATTGAAGATGATGAAAGAGATCTTGAAGAGTTGGAAGAATTGATTGTGAAAAGAGAATCTAGATGACATGGTAAGTATAAAGGAAAACTTCCTATTAAATTTTTCTCTTGCAGTAAGATAGGTCATTTTGGATCAAGGTGTCCTGAAAGAGTTTCTAAGTATAAACTTGACAAGTCTAGATTTCAAAAGAAATCTTTTTATGTTGAAGAAGGTGTTACTGATGATGAATCTAATAAAGAAATCAGAAATGAAGATGGATGGGTATTCATTTCTATCAAGGAAAATGGTATGGTGTCCACTAAATTTGCTAACAATCAGAATATTGAGAAAGCTCTTGCAGCCAAAATTGATGAAAAGGATGAATGGTTGATTGATAGAGGATGCTCACATCATATGATTGGTGACAAAAGAAATTTTTTAAGCTTGGAAAAGTATGATGGTGGTGCTGTAAGATTTGGAGATAATAATGCTGGTGTGATTTGTGGCAGAGGCACTATTTCTCTTGGTGGTAAATGCAATACTGATGATGTTCTTTATGTTGAAGGATTGAAGCATAGCTTGTTGAGTGTTGGATATATGGTAGACAAGGGATACAATCTTCAGTTCAAAGAGGGTAAGTGCAGGATATTGGGAAGCTCTAGAAATATAATTGCTTCAGGGAGAAAGACAAGAGGTAATATTTTTCACCTAAGTGTTGCTAGTGAAAGTTGCTTAATTGTTCAAGTTGATGTAAGCTGGTTATGGAATAGAAGGTTGTGTCATGTGAATTTCGATAACATTGTTAAAGTGAACTCCACTCAAATAGTCAAAGATCTACCTAAGTTAGTGAAGCCTACTAACACTATATGCAAGGAATGCCAGATGGGAAAGTAGACAAGAGTTTATTTTAGGAGAAAACAACATCATTCCAATGGAGTATTGGAGTTGGTTCATACTAATCTGTGTGGTCCATCCAGAATTAGAAGTCTACAAGGAGAAAGGTAATTTATGTTGATTATTGATGATTACTCTAGGATGATATGGGTTGATTTCTTGAGAGAAAAACATGAAGCTCTAGAAAAGTTCAAATGTTTCAAAGCTTTGGCAGAAAATGAGACAGGTCTGAAGGTCAATTTCTTAAGATCAGACAAAGGTGGTGAATTCACTTCCCAGGAGTTCAATTAATTTTGTGAAGAGAATGAAATCAAAAGATAGTTCTCTGCTCCCTAGACTCCTCAACAGAACGAAGTTGTTGAAAGGAAGAACATAACAATTCTAGATGCTTCTAGAACTATGATGTTGGAAGGTAATTTTCCTCATATCTATTGGAGAGAAGATGTAAGAACTGTTGTATACAATATCAATTGGGTAAATGTAAATGGTAAATCTGGTAAGACTCCTTTTGAGATGTGGTTTGGTTATAAGACTACTACTAATTATTTCAAAATCTTTGGAAGTAGATGTTATTTTAAGAGAGATGAAGATATTGGAAAGTTTGATGCTAGAAGTGATGAAGGAATCTTTCTGGGTTACTCTACTAAGAGAAAAGCATACAGGTGCTACAATAAAAGATTGGAGAAGATGGTAGAAAGTGCAAATTTCAGAGTTGATGAAGACACTATTAGAATATCTAGATATTGTGGATATGATTCAGATGACCAACAAGATGGTACTAATAATGGAAAGAATGCACAGACACAAAATCAAGTTCAAATTGTTCCGGTGAATCAAGAAAATCATGAAGAAGCTAGTGAAAATGTAGAAGAAATAACCGAAGAACCAAAAGTTAGAGGGAATCCAAAACTTCCAAGGTATGTAAAGCTAAATCATTCTAAAAATCATATTATAGGAGACAAGAGCAAAGGTGTGTAGAATAGAAGAAGGATTGCAGAAAAATATTACCCGATTTCCAAGACTGAGCCTAGTAATTTCAATGAAGCGTGTAAAGATGAATATTAGATGGAAGCAATGAAGGAAGAGCTGTTGTAGATAGATAAAAATGATACATGGACTCTTGTTCCTAGACCTCAGGATAAAAATGTGATTGAAACCAAATGGGTCTTTCAGAATAAGCTGAGTGAGAAAGGTGAAGTGGTTAGAAACAAAGAGATTGGTATGCAAATGGTACTCACAGATGGAAGGTATTGATTTTGAAGAAACCTTTTCCCCTATTGCTATAATTGAAGTCGTAAGGCTATTTCTTTCTTTTGCTACTTTCAAGAATTACAAAGACTATCAAATGGATGTGAAGTCAACATTTCTGAATGGTGAATTAGAAGAAGTTTATGCTGAGCAACTAGATAGATTTCAATTAAATGATGAAAAATATATGGTTTGCCAATTGAAGAAAGAACTATGTGGACTCAAACAAGCTCATAGAGCATGGTATGATAGATTGTATAAATACTTGTTGAAGCTTGGATTAAGCAAAGGTACTGTTGACAACAATCTGTATTTCAAGATGGATTAGGATAAAGAGTTGATTATTGAAGTTTTTGTTGATGACATTATCTTTGAAGGTGATGATGACTTATGCATGAAGTTTGCTGATGAAATGAAAAGTGAATTTGAGATGTCAATGATAGGAGAGCTGCAATTCTTTCTAGGATTGCAAATAACTTAGTTAGATGATGGAATTTTCATATCTCAGTCCAAATATGTATAAAAATTACTGAAAAAGTTTGGCATGGAAGACTCAAAACTAGTTGGTACACCCATGGTAACTAGATGCAAGTTAACACAAAATGATGATTCTCCTAAGGCTAATCAAACAAGGTACAATCCAATGATTGGTAAATTGTTATATTTGACTCAGAACAGACCAAACATTATGAATGTTGTGTGCATGGTTGCTAGATATCAAGCTGATCTAAAAGAATCACATGTGATTGCAATAAAGAGGATTTTTAGATACTTGAAAAGAACAGCTGATTTTGGTCTTTGGTATCCTAAGGATGATGATCTTACTTTGATTGCCTTTATAGATGCAAACTAGGAAGGAGATGTAGATGACAAGAAAAGTACAAGTGGTGGTACATTCTTCCTAGGGAAGAAGTTGGTGTCTTGGCTAAGTAAAAATCAGAATTCCATTTTCTTATCTACTACTGAGGTAGAATATATTGCTACAACAAACAATTGCACTCAAATATTATGGATGAAATAGATGCTGAGAGATATCAGAATTGAGTATAATGACCCTATTGCTATATTATGTGATAATTCAAGTGCAATAAACATTTCCAAGAATCTGGTGTTGCATTCAAAGAAAAAACATATATCTATCAAGTATCACTTTTTGAGAGACAAAGTGAGTGATAAAGAAGTTGGACTAGAATCTGTGCCCACTAAGGAACAAATTGTAGATATCTTTACTAAACCATTTACTAAGGATACTTTTGAGTATCTTAGAGGCAAGTTAGGGGTGATTTCCCCTCCTAATCTAAACTAAGATGCAAGTATTTATATCAATCTATGCACTCACATTCAGATCTTGTTTCAGATTGATGTTGTGGTGGCTACTACTCAGGGGGGGTAGTCTGATGATTCAGATGATATGTGGTTCAAAGCTTGTGTACCTTTTCCATTGATGTCAATGGGGAGAAGTATAATGTGAAAAACCTTGTACTGTAAGGAGGATAAGTGTGAGGGGGAGAAGTGTAGAACAAAGAGGGAGAAGTGTACTATGTGAAGAGCTAGTTGTGTTGATGGTATTTTTCAGATCATGTGTTGCCATAAATGGTAAAGGGGGAGATTGTTGGATGTTGTGGTTGTGTTGCTGATATGTGGTTGTTAATGATGTCAACACTATTAGCATTGATGATTTTGAAGGCTATATATGTTGAGGATATTGTGAAAATTAGAATAAACATGTTGCAGGTAGTCTGTGAAGCTGTGAAGATCAGAATGGTGGAAGCTATGTAAGTTGGTAATCAGAAGTTGTGCTTTAAAGGGTTTCTTGTTGAGAATATCTAGTATGTTGTTTGAAATTTTTAGTGGTACGCATCAAGATTGGAGCGAGTTATGAGTTTTTGAGTTCCTACAAATATTTTGTTAGTGTAGTAGGTGTTTCTGGAAGAAGAGAATACAATTTTGGTAAATTGAGTAGTTGTGTATTCTATTGTGATGCTCAGTGATGTTTCTAGATCATTCTCTATCATTGTGGTACATCTGTGCTAATCGGTGTGCTCATGATCAAATATTTTCATTAGTATGTTCGAAGGTTTTCATGTTCTTGGCCGACATGATGGTGGTAGTGTGTTGTGGATCCTTATGGATTAATAAATTATTGTTTGGCATGTTTGAGGAAGTTGATTTAGGTCTTCATTATGTTGTGACTAATTTAAATTGGTGCACATTTAATTTTGTTCATGAATTGGGCCAACAAGTTGTAATTCATTCTTTATTTGTGGCCTACAGAGTTGTTGATGTAAATTCATTTCGCAGACATATAAGAAAAAAAAATTCTTCATTTTGAAGTGTGAAAGTGTGAGAGTGTGTGGTGTATGCTCAGTGAATGTATGTGAATAAAGATCAGATCATTTGATTTCAGAGCAGACTGTGAAGAAGACTGAGCGAAGTGTGAAGAAGTGTTTCTATGCCTAACCAAAACTATCTTCAGGCTTTTGTAGAAGCTAATTTCTCAGTTCAACCTCATCATATGGATTTATTATGATTGTTCTTTGTAAGGAAGTGAGCCTTCTCTTTGAGAAGTGAGCTCTAGGTAGTGTGCTTGAATGCATGCAGATTCCCTATTCATTTTTCATTTTACTTCTAATAGGGTATAATCTTGTGGATTAACATTCACCGTGGTTTTTCTGCTAACAGGGTTTCCATGTATAAAACTCTTGGTGTTCATGTGTTTTTGATATGTTGTTTATTTATGCTTTCACTGTTAATTATCAGATCTAAGATTAAAGATTGTTTAAGGTTGAAAAAGTTTAAATTCTGTAACAACTGATTCACCTCCCCCCTCTCAGTTGTCTATCCTTATTTTTCTAACATTTTGTGTTCGAGGAATTTTTTTTGGGTCTCTACAATGTTGTGGCTGACCTTGGTAGATTCACATTAATAATCTTTACTATTTTGGGCCAACAGTTTGCATTCATTTTATTATTTTTTTCAAGCCAACATGAAGCAATGTAATTACTTGTTGTGGATATATATGAGCGATTGTTTATCTCATTTGATGTATGTACGATGCGAAGTGTGCATGTCCTATGTGCGAATAAAGATTTGATCATTCGAAGGCAAAGCAGAGTGCAAAGAAGAGTGGATAAAAGTAAAGAAGTGTTCATGTGCTTAACCAGAACTATAATCAGGTATTAGCAGATGCTACTTTCTCAGTTCAAATTCTTCAGATGGATTTAATCTTGATGTTTCTATAATACAGTGAGTCTTCCCTTGTATATGAGTAGTGTGCCTAAATGCATGTGCATTACTATTTATTCTTCTTATACTTTTAAAAGAGTATAAACTTGTGGATTAACCTCCACTATGGTTTTTCCCCTAACAGGATTTCCACACAAAAATCTTGTTGTTATGTGTATTTATGATGTTTTGTTGATTTATTCTTTCATGGTTATTAATCAGATATGAGAATAAGGGTAAACAAAGTTAATAAGTTTGAAATTTTGTGACAACTGATTCACCCCCCTCTGAGTTGTTTGTCCTTGTGTTTCTAACATAAAAGGGGAAAGAAGATAGACACAAAATGATAAGGGAACCAGCTTTCATGCTTACATTTTTATATTTATCATCATTGGGCGTCAAAAATGTCACAAATGGACCACAAACACCATGGTATGACATAAAAAAAGGTGTGCAAGGTGACCATTTTTGAGAGACAAGAAGTTCAAAAGATAGATCCAAAAGACAAGGAATGCCCCAGCTCATACTAAGGATCCAATTATCCCATTCGTTTTTCCAAGACAAACCACAAACAAAAAATAAAGAAAAGAGGCCATGATCCATCATCGTCCCTCTAAATCCATTGATAGGACATCCTCGAGGAGACTAGTAACATGACCCAAAACCAATCAAAAAGATAAAAAAATCCAAACCAACAAATTTTTTTCCAAGATAGTGTTTGCTAGTGATAATGAGGATTGATAGATTGATTGATTAGGTTGACGAAGATGACTGAGTTGATTAATAGGTTCAAAAGATTGATAAAATGATTTGATTGACCATGCCTAGCCTCAGGAAAGACACATCTTGATGAAGAAAAGATTGATTGGTGTGACAAAGTTGGTTGAAAAAGATGAAAAATTTATTCGATTGGTAGATTGACAAAGATTGTTTAAAAAATTAAAAAAAGTTGAAAAAGTTGAATTGATCGATAGTTTGACAAAGATTGATTTTTTGTTTGATAAATAATGATGAATATGACCAAGCGATGTGATGATACCAAACCGTAGGAAGGGAACATCTGATAAAGTTAACCAAGTGACAAATGTTGACAAGACACCTAACTACAAGGACACATCCAACTTAAGGTGAATGACAAGGTTGAGAAAGTCTAATCCCAGGAAGATTGCATCATGATAAAAGATAAGAGATAAGACCGAATGAGATAAATGAAACAATGCCCCATTCCATCTAAATGACCATGTTGATGGATGATAAGATAATTGATAGATGAATGATTTCATTTGTTTGTTGTTTTGTGATGTAGTTTGAATGATGATTTCTTTCGGACCAAGGACACGACCTGACTCAATGAAACCTAAAGGACTTGACCTAGGGGGCCTTAGGGGCTCATCAATAGATGGCCTTGCCTACGTAGTAGTGTGTAGAGACCTTGTAGTTCAACACGACTTGAATTTGTCTTGTTTGACAAAATACTGAGTCATGATTTCATTTGGACAACCTAAAGGGACTGACCTAATGCATTGGGGGCTCATTTAAGATGAGCCTTGCCTATGTAGAAAATGTGCAGAGGCAACGTAGTTTGACCACTCTAGCAAAACTGACTTAGAATTAGACTCAAACTCTATTTTTAGAAGTTTCAAAGTTTTTCGATGTTTTTGGATTTTGAGGATTTTATGATTTTCTTGCATTTTGAAATGTTTTGATTTTTTTGGATTTTTGAAATGTTGTGATGTTTTTTTAGATTTTTTTAGGACATTTTAGGATTTTTATGGATTTTGAAGGTTTTAAAGGGTTGATACCATGTGTAGGATCCCATGAAGATGTAAGTCAAGGAATTTCCCCCAGTCAAGTATAGGACCAGTTTACTATGCATGAGGGGATTAATGGATGCAAAGGATGATCATGAAAGTGAAGGACACTAAATGTCGATGGTTTTCAGGCCATAGAAAGGATGATGAAGCTTTATTATGGAGGAATTATACTTTTTTACGGATGATAGCTATAAGGATCATGGAAAATTCATGTGAAGGATACCCATAATCAACCAAAAAGGTATGCAAAAGGATCCAAGGAAAAACAGTTTCTTGCCCCTAGTCAAGTTGAAAACCAATTGATAGGAAATGATGATGATAATGTTGTTTGATATGGGAAGGACACATCCCGAAACAACATGAGGATTGGGAAAGACATATCTTATTGATGATAATGTGACTAAAGGATCAAGGTCTGCAACAAGGATAGGAACAAATCCAAGGAATGTTTTGGATGACACACTATAGTGTATAGTAAGATTGTATGGATTGGGCTTGTTGCATTTGGAATGACTAACCTTACGACTAGATGGGATTATGAAGGGAGCTTGGATAAGTGGATTAGAATCCTTAAACCAATGAAAAGGGAAACCAAGTCTAGCAATAGGTATGAAAGGATAATGGATTGATTTTGGAAAAGGATAAGAGAAATGAGTATTATTGGATGGAAGAATCAGGATATGATCTCCAAGGACTATTTCACATAGGAATAATTTGTTTTCTCCAAGATATGGGTTTGGATAAATTCTATGAAGGAAATGACATGATATTTCATGGGTAGTGTATGAAAAAAGGATAGACATGTCAATAATTTTCCCAAAGCATGATTTATGTTTTTACCCTATTTCTTATCAAGATCAAGGTAGGTGTGAAAATGGATGGAAACAATATGGATTGGATGGATACATGGAAATTCCATGAGAAAGGCATGGGAGATTAGACAACTTTCCCCCAAGTGTAATGGTCCACATAGATAATTACTCTTACACATGACTCCTATTTACCAAGTTTTCATCACGCTACTTATCCAAAGTGCCATAAAAATGGTTTTCACTATTAGACAAAAAATTTCTCTTTACTATTTTTTTCTTTTTGATGATTTCACACAAGACACATGTTTGCCAGGTTTTCATCAAGGTGACAATTTTTTTGATTATTTTATATTGACTTGATGTTCTGTATGATCATTGATTGTTCTGAATCCTTTGATGGTGTTGATGTAGAGACTGGTGTCATGATATGCCAATAATGACCTTTATGAAGTAGTTTCATTGTTAGGGTCATAACACTTGAATATAACTAATTGATATCATTGTGATCCTTTTTGATACTAGAGTTGGAATCATCAGAATATGCACATCATGATAGAATACCATGGGAGTCCTTATGATAAAGAGTTACTGCCAATATATGATAGATTCGTGAGGTATGTCTTTTAGACTTTAGGCATGATGTCGGATTATGTTGGATGATGGTAGATGTGGAAGAATTATTTGGATGTTTGGATGAATCACTTCTTATTTTCCAAACTTGGGATGTTGGATGGTGGAGTTTGGAATTTTGATTGGGATAATTTTTGGAACCGACACTTTTATATGCCTTGCTTGATGACAATTTTGAAGGAGGTGGACATTTATTATAAGTGGGAGTCCTCTTTTCTTGTGGCTCCATATTTTTATTGACTTTTGGATTTGGAATATTTTCTTTTCTTGATCCATTTTTCTTTGGGATCCATTTTAACTTCATTTGTCCACTTGTATTTTTGTTTAATTCAATGGCCTTTCACATTTGATTTTGAACTTTAGATTTATAATTATTTTCTTTTTGTTGGTTCCAAATGGAAGATTTATTCATGTTGGAATGGCAGCTTATGGTATGGATGGAAGGAGTGTTGATAGAAACCTTATGACAAGGATTACTCATGGCCTCAATTTTGATGTTTTTGATTAAGGAGAAAATAGGTTTTGAAGGGTACCTGAAACCCTATAACATTAGAGAAAAGAAAGATAAAGCATGAAAGATTTCAAAACAAAAACAAAATGCTGCCAACAAAGATGAGAACAAAAGACCAACCTAGAGGCAGCACAACAAAATACCAGCTGAAACCCAATGAAAGTCTAGCCACTTGGCCAGATTCCTCAAGATATCAACAACTTCCTACTCCAGATCATTCATATTTATTGTTGCTTTCTTAATTTCCTGAATGTCCAAAGGGGTCTTATCAACCTTCCTCTTCAGATTGTCTCTGGTTCTTTTACTCGGCCCAACACCCTCTATCTGGCTTTGATCTTTCTCATCTTCCACATCCACTGCAGTCCTTACCTGATAGACCTTTTCCATATTCTCAACCATAAAATTTATGGTGTTCACAATGGATTTTAAGATCTTGTGACTCATTTCCATAAGCTTCTGAATGGACTCTTTAATATTCTTAAACTTTTCCTTAATTGTTGATAGCTTACCGTCATGGTTACTCTTGAATTGCTGCAAATCCTCCATAGTTTTCTTAAGGAAATCTACCATATATATCTTCTCTTCCTCAGTCCACAAGTTGTTATCCTTATCTCTGTATTTGTTAGTTCTATCCATCATATCATTCTTTTCTAGCTTACTACTAAAATCCCTTTGATTCAACTTAATTTCCTTAATCTTAAAGAAAACCCACCTAATAAACCTGAAGAAATCCACATACCTATTACTAGCAATAGCCAAGATATCCGCAGGAAACTCGTGCTCAGCCTTAAAGTAATGATCATCCTCCTTGAGGACATTGGGATACCTAGGCCTATCCTCCCTATTAGTTGCAAGGTAGCTAGAGTACTCCAACGAAGGGTTCATCTAAGTCTCATCCTGACTGGTATCATAGGAGGGGTCCTCCAAAACCTTCCTCTTGCGCTCCTCCAAAGGAGAGACACTTGATTTACATTTCACCTTCAGATTAGTTGCCTCAGAACCCGAGAAATTGATTATAGCTTTGCTTGTGGAGATCATGGCACTAGATTTAGGAAGGGCATGAGCCTTGGACTTACTTTTGTTACTACCCTTCCTTACCAACTTTGAGGGATGATCTTACTCATCCTCCATATCAGTCTCCCATTCATCCTTGTCCATGTAGCTAGCAGCCCATTCATCCTTAGCAGAGGCAGAATGGGGAGAAGGGATCTGGTGGGAAAGATCCGACATAGCTTTGAAATGTTCAAAAATAAGAACAAGAAAACTATCATGAAGAATGGGGAATCTAACCAAATTCGAATTATGGTCCTGAAGACTAACATTCGATGAAGTAGAAAGATAGAAAGGGAAGGAAACCATAACCTTATGTTGAAAGTGATTCAGGAGCACAAAATATTATCCAAAAACCCTTGTATATCTTCCATCCAATGTAATGTATTCCATAATTGCCTTCAACACCTCTCTATAGAGAAATTTAATCTTCGTGGAGTCATAACTACTTTTAGTAGCTCTTTGCAAGTCCTCCTCTTTGTCAGTCTTCATAAATTTTCTCACAACCTAGTTAGAAAGCTTTCTATCCTTTTAGAACTTAATACCCTCCATGGGAAGCCCAGTGACATCAACAATTAACTGTTCATCAATAGCCACCTTTCTACCAAACAAATTAACCTTACCATTGTTCCATTCTTTATCAAAAAACCTGGTGATCTTTTGGTCCCAACCATGGAGTTTTTCAATGTAGCTAGTAATCCCACCCTTTTCCAGTAGTTCCCAAACCTTAGCGCTATTCTTCAGGTCCTCACAATCTATTAGTTCCACCTGACGATGCTGACCTCCCATGTTGACAGTGTTGCAACCCTGTTGCGAAGACTCTAGAAAGCCAAAATGCCCAGAAAGGATGCAAAGCACAAAAAATAAGAGTGGCAGATGATATTAAGGTACTCCATCCCATGATGAAAAATAATGAGACAACAGTTCTGAGACTATGTGAAAAGACACCCCACACCCTTAATCATTAATTGATAGGGGAAATTGAACCTTCTCGTGGGTTCTATTACACATTAATAATGCAGTGACATCACATCCAATCTGTCACTCCTTTGCCACATCATTTTACCCTTAGCGGTAACCCCCTTATTTGCAAAGAAGTCCGCCATTGTGTTTATTTCCCTATAAGCATGGGAAATGAAATGTTTTTCAAAGGAGCTAATACTCCCCTTAGAGAGGTTGATCCAATTCTCTATATTTGAAGAAGGATTTTGGAGGCCTTTAATACATTGAATAATATTGATTGAGTCCCCTTCAAGCAGTACATTTTTGAAATTCATTTGGCACGCAAGATTTAGGGCTTGGAAAGCCCCTATGGCTTCAACAAGGTCGTTGGTTTGGGTGCCCAAGGGGAGCACTACTGCTGAAATAAAATTTCCATTCTCATCCCTTATCACTCCCCCACACCCAGTAGGCCCAGGATTTCCCTTGGCCGCCCCATCAAAGTTAATTTTCACCCAACTAGGAGGAGGGAGACTCCAATGGATACCATCTCTAGGACCCTTAGTAGGTCTAAGAGAATAAGATATATCAAAATTAATCATCCGAGCTTCAAAAAATTTGAGCTCATAATCTTGGCATCTAACCTTATCTTTAGCCTTAGAGTTACAATTAAGAAAATTTATATTCTGTCTCACTGCTTTGATGATTTTACCAAAGACAACATCCTCTGAGAGAGCTGAATCTTGAAAGATTCTATTGTTACACTCTTTCCATATACCCCATGCAAGGTGTGGAAAAATATATCTACAAAGTAGTTTCATCACCTGATTGTTTGTAGGAGCCTTCCATTGATAGTAGAAATCCCAAATTGAGCCAGGAAAAACCCAGCTAAGGTTCCACAACTGCCATATCCTGCACCAAATGTTATAGAAAAAAGGACAGAGGAGAAAAAGATGTGAAATTGTCTCAACATCCTCACAACAAAGGTAACATTTGTTAGGAAAAGAGAAACCACACTTACAAAGATTATCATTAGTCTAATTTCTATTCTAGAGAAGGATTCACACAAAAATATTGATTTTGGGTATAAGATTGTGCACCCAGGCCTTCACCCAAATGGGAGGAGGAGAAGTATGATGACATGAGACCACCACTGAAGAGACATAAAATATCCTAGAAGAAGAAAAATTCCAAACCAATGAGTCGCCATGGCCAATTTTGATGTTTGTATCAGATAAAGTTGCCCCCAATATCAAGGAGGTATCACTAACACCATCTAATTCTCTGACTAAAGAATAACCAAGACCTGGATCTCTAGGATTTTCATAAAACTATATTAGTTCTATAATACCTCAGTCATGTAGGCTTAGTCCTTTTCCTTGATACTGCATGCTTTGACACATTCTATTTGAGATGGGGTATTTTTTACTTTGAATGCAAGATGCGAACCCATCATTCTATATGTGGAAGTTGCTTCTTGGAATCTCCTCATCTGCAAGAAATCCTACTTTGACAAAGGTGGATGCTCCTAGTTGATAGGATGTTTTGGATTTATTATTCATCATGCTTGTTTCTTCTTGATCATTTGGGATGTCGATTTGATCTGTGGTAGATTTTGTATCTTCTTCTTTGACATGATCAATGGTAGATTCTTTATGTTCTCTTTGATCCATAGTAGCTTTTTTATGTTCTTTTTGACTTGATCAATACTATCTTTTTTATGCTCTTCTTTGATGTTATCCATATCATTCATTTGATTATCTATGTGCCCAAAGGAGGCAAGTGTCTCATTTTGGGAAATGGAGGTGTTTGAAGTTTGGATAGGATCAACTTCAAATACTTGATCATGGATGGTATAAAGGTCAATGAGAGGACCATTTTGGATTTCTTGTTCAATGGTAGGATTTTGGTCAAAAAAAGGTGTATCTTGGAAAACATGGTTGTGAATAGACTCTTGAACAAGGATAGGTGTATTTTGGATGCCATGATTATCTAGAAGGACTTCTTGGATGGGGTCATGAGATGGATTGCTTTGATCTTGATATGAAGGTGAAGCTATGATGTCATGCTTTGGACTTTCTTTTTCACATGTATCCTCAAGTTTAGGCAATGAAATTTAATTTTGGAAAAGGATATGATTTTCTTTGATAGACCTAGGATTTTGACATGGCAATAATGAAGCTTCAATAGAAAGATATTTTTCGGTATTGGTAGGAAATGGAGCACATGATGGTGAAAAATAGCTGGATGGTGTAGGATCAACAATGTGATTGGATTTCTTAACTTTTTTTCATTTAGGAGTCCAACAAGTTCCTTTGCTAGTTGTCCTTAGAGAGCATTAATTAACGTGTTTTTATTGGATGGTATTGTAGTTTGGGATGGAGTGAATGGAAATGGGTTAGTGGATGATGGATTAGGATAAGATGTGGAGGATTGGAATGGAATATTGAATGATGGATTATAATAGAGTGTGGAGCATTGTAATGGACTAGTGGAAGGTTGGTTTCCCTTGTCAAGGTTAGGATAAGGATGATCAATTAAAATTTGTTGGGGATTAATGGTATGGATTGTGTCAAGTGACTCTTGATAGTGAGGGTAGATGGATGACGAACTTGAGATTATGGATTGTTGGTAATAAGGGTATGTGAGTGGTTAGTATTGATAATTGAGGATTGATTGGTATTAAGATTCACTATGAAGAAGATCAAGGTAAAGTGAATACATGGTCATGAATTTGGATTAGGATAGATATGGAAAATTTAGTGAGGACCATACAAAACTTGTGACCTTTGGATGAAAATGCAAGGTGCCAATGCAAAATGGATTTGAAACTATGCTATTTTTTTGTGATTTTCAAGGATATAAGGATGCAAAGTGTGAATGTACCTAAGACCAATATTAAGGAATGGTGGAATGATAATGATCCTATGATCAAAGGATATGATATGCAAGGATGATGATGATTGAAGGATTTTTATTTTTTTTTGGATTTTTGGGATAATATAGGGATGTTGAGTGATAATACACGGATAATAATGACCTTATGACCAAAGAATATGGTATGAAAATGAAGCAAGATGGTATGTGACTAAGATTTTTTTTTGTGATTTTTTTTGGATTATAAGGATATGAGGATGCAAGATGATCATGCAAGGGTAATGTTGACTTTGAGACCAAAGGATGAAGCTAAATGAAGCCAAATAAAACTAATGGATGCAAAGGATATCAAAGGTGGACTAATTAATGAGGAAGGATAATGACAAGGAGACTAAATTATGCAAAATTAATGATCAAGGGTAGTGATGTAACTAAGGCTAAGGTGAAATGAAACTATGTTTTTGTGTTTTTGAGATATAAGGATGAAAAATGAAAGTGAAATGTGAGTCCAAGACTAAGAATTGATGAGATGATAATGAAGCTATGGTTAAGGGGGGTTTGATATGAATCTAAATGAAACTAAAACAATGCTAAGGATATGAATCCTAAAATTTAAGACAAATGCTGGTAACCAAGCTAATGTAAGTCCAAGATAAAAACCCCAAGTGTCACTAACCATTGTGATAATTAGGATGATAAATTTGAAAAGGTGAGTTTAAACTAGGACATAAGTTTGAGACCCAAAATTTTGACCAAGATGACAATGACAAGGATTGATAGATAAAAAGATAAATGTCAATGACAAATTGAATAAGTAACCATGGATTGTCCAAAAGCTTAATGGTCTTCCTAAGTCTGAAATTTGAAAGGTATATGCAACCTAAGGTGCAATCTAAAATGTAATGCAATCCTAAATGAGGATGATGGAATGGACTGGAAAAGGTTTGCAAGTCTTTGTTTTAGAAATCAAGATCACAGTCAAGATGAATTGGATTAGTTTTGGACAATAATTTTTGAAACTTTGATGATTAGTCTATTGTGGTTTTGTTTCAAGAAGTTGCAGTTCACAAAGAGTTATTTTGAAAATTTGATGTTTTGGACTAGTTTTGAGTGGATTTTTGAATGATTTTGATGAAATTTGTCTTGGAAAACACAATAGACAATATCAGGCACTTTGTTTGAGGACTAGTTTGATGTAAAAATGTTTGATTTTTTAAAGAAGGCAAACACAATCCTAAGGTTGGAAAGGACAATATTTGTTGAATTCCCACTTGGATTAACCAGCTGTGCTTATTCTTAGCGGATGAATTAGAAGCTTGGGTACACTAGCTCCCCTCCATGAAACTCATTTCTCTGGGTCAACCAAGCTTCGAGTTATCATGAATCTCCTATGATGAACTCTTCATCTCTACTAAGAACCATGAGTATGTGGGTCAGCTTCAGAGGTCCGACCTCCTGCACCAACAAATAGAAGGATTTTGGCTTCTAAAAATAAGAGGTGTCTAGTAAGGGCATCCAGTTCAAGGGTTACTCTGATAAACTCCCTCAAAAGGTCTCCCTACCCTTAGAAAAAGGGGTTACATATCATAAAGATATTGGGGGAGAGCTATCACATACCACATCTCGTTGATTGCAAACTTTTCTTGCAATCACAAATTTCTATAGCGATTCAGAAGGACTTGGCTTTAGCCCATTACCTCTTAGGGTTTTCCATTGGGGTGAGTACTTTTTCCCACCAAGGTAGACCCTTCTAATGGGTGAACCCAAAAATATGCAAATTGTTGTTCATTTTAAACCCATGAATGAAATATGCAATTTGTTGTTCATTTTAAGCCCATGAATGAAATATACAATTTTTTGTAAATTTTAAGACCAAATGAGTGACATGCAAATTGTGGTTGATTTTATCCTCATGAGTGTAAATGCAATTTGTTGTAAATTTTAAAATTAATGAATGAAATGCAATTTTAGCTCTTCAAAAAGTGTGTTGAAAAACACAAAAAATATTTCTTGTCCAAAACAAGCCAAAAATCCTACAAAACCACAAGTTAGATCTTCTTGATGAAAGTCACACACTGAAAACAAAACATTAGTAAACCAAAAAAAAAATTGAATAAAAATAGAAAACTAAAATAGTGATACTTAAACAAAATTTTAAACTGTAAAATCTATGGAAAACTAAGACATAGACCTTCAAAACTAAGAAAAAGTTTGGCAAAATCTTGCACAACAAAAGTGTTATAAACAAAAGAAAATTTAGATCTTAACAACTAAATCTTAAAAAGTTGCGAGCACTAAAACGGCCATAACTTTCTCAAAACATATCAAAATTTCAAACTGTTTGAAGTTCTAGAAAGATAAAAGTGAGGCCTAAGAAACCAAAATAATTTTTTTTGAAGATTTCATGTGCCTATTTTTCTATACTCAAAATAAGATGATTTGATTTTGTGCAAATTCTTGGCTATAACCTGCAAAACAACAAAAACAAACAATTTTTTTCTGCAAAATTGTAAGATTCACATCACATTCACCAATGTAAGATGGGGTAAAATCAAATAGCATAGATAAAGTGACAACCAAACAATTCTAAGCTATTAACGTCATCCAAACAAGAGAAAACAAACAAATGGAGAATAATAAGCTAAAAGAATTCAAATCAAATACTCCCCTTTGAAGTTGCTTCACTTCTCTTGTCTCTCCTATTTCTTCTTATGCCAATATTTCCCTCAGATTTGTTGATGAAGTTGTGCAAATAACTGCAAATAGTAAGAAATAAAGTTGGAGATAATGTATGTTAAACTGAAAATGGAGGAGAATTGTCTCTTTTATAGAAAACCATTCGAATGGACATACAAGATTGATCTTCTAGAAAGATTCTAAGATCAATGGATGAGGATTCATGAGAGGGAGGTTACGATATGGATGGTTTATATCGAGATTCTAGAAAGATGCTCAGATCTATGGTTGAAAATTGATGCAACCAAAATATACCGTGCATGGAAAAGATATGATGCTAACAACTATGACACATGCTGACTATGAAAACAATGAAGGCAATGATAGGGATTAATGACAAGGCATATTTGACCAAAAGAGGTGTATAAATAATTTGTTTTAAACTATTTATTCAAAAATGAAGGAGAGGGACAAGTGGCAAATAAATAATTTATTTGGAGGAAATGAAAAAGAAGATAATTAAATTCATATATTTAATTAAAGGAGGAGATAGAAATTAGACATGGATAATTAAATTATTTAATTATTTATTGAAAAGGGAGGAATGACACATAATTAAATAATTTCATCAATTATTTAATTATAGAAGAATAAAGGGTCAAATAATTATTATCTCACTACGGATTCAAGACAAACAATTAAATAAATAATTTATTTAATTATTTGAGAAATGGATATATTAGCAACACAATTAAATAACTAATTAAAAATTATTTAATTAATAGAGGAATATGATCAAGCATAATTAAATGATTAAAATTATTTAATTATTAGAGGATGACGACCAAGGAAAAATGTTGCTCATAGACTTAGGATGTTTTTTATTGTCTAATTTTTTTTGTAGGAGATGGCAAATCCTTCCCAGGATCCTCAACCTGTAGTACCAAACACCCTCATAGGTACATGAGAGAAGCAAACACTATTCTTCCAAATATCAAAGTGATATTTAAAAAAATTGAGATGAGATTCAATATACATAATGTATAGGCCTTTTAAAGGCATGGAAAATGAAATAGGTGAAAAACTACTCGATATGGGGAAAAACCACCTATGTGATTAACCCTAAGTTAAAACTTAACACTAACACCCCCCTTAAGTGCAAGCTTATGGAGATTGTTATATGCAAAATGAAATGAAAGATGGGTCTCGACTACAAGGCCATGTTAGGGACCCATGCATAGTTGTAATGCCTCGCCAAGTAACCCTAAAGGAAGTTGTAATTAATGACTTAAGCGAACCATTTTTATTTATTTATTTTAAAAGTGCAATTAACATACACATTCACTTACTAATTAACAACAACTCTAAGGCTACAAGGTTAGGAATACTTAAACCCACACATACACATTACATATAACCATAACATTATATACTTTAAGAAATAAACAACATACATCATAAGGATACCAGATATCATAATAAGATAAACATCCAAGATACAATCTCATAATCATTAACTTAATCCAATAGTTACATCACTCATTCCCAAAATGAGGCAATAGTACAAAAATGTTACAATACAACATTTCACCTCATAAACATAAGAGGGATTAAATAACTTATACAAATTAATATATGCAATGCAAGAATAAAACACAAGAACCATAAACTGTCCATGTTGATGTATCACCACCAAGTACTGAAGATAGATGGGGACCCAACGGTGTATGGTGCATGTTCCACCCAACCAAGTGGTACCCGAAGGCCCACCCCCCATGCTAGGAGATAGTAACAAAGTAACATGGAAAAATATCTACAACCACTAACCAAAGGCACACTCATACTGACATAACCAAACTAATGCAATAAACAAGTACAACACAAGTACAACACAAGTACAACATTCACATCACTGACATAGGTCACATTGCTTTCAGACATAAAATAGATCAAGTATGTTCAGAGAACCATACACATAAAACATTTAACAACAGTTGTCCTAGATAGAGTGTCATCACATAGTTAGTCATGAGATCTCCTTTGGGCATTCCTCATAGGCTCTGGTAATCCTGGTGACCTCAACCGAACCCCAGCCCTCATGCTCACTCATGTGGCATCAAATACCTCTCGTATTGACAAGATAGATGACTATTCCATTTTAGGCCTTCCCACTCATCCCAAGTCTAAACAAGCCCTTGTGTCTATGAGTGAGGAAAAATTATATTGATTAGTGTGAAAGGCATCCTAATCATCTAAGTACATTAATTTAATTATCACTTGATTAAATCACTTCTAAAGGTTACTCGGTTTACCTCTTTGGGATTTGACGCCTAATAGAAGCCACTCTTCTAATGGACAACACACCATACCAAACTAATCACCAAGGGACTCACAGGTGCATGCAACCTAGGCATCATAACCACTCCAACTCAAGGAGGAACAAATAAAAGAACTCACTCCAAACATCTTGGAGACAACAAAAACATAGTCCACTCCTTTCACAGGAGGCACAAAACATCAGCATTCGTGGAAATCAGGTAAATACTGAAAAGACACCATGCACTACCCAAGGGAAAAAACAACTAGTTGACATAAAGAAATGACAACCCTCATCTTCTAAAATCTTTTGGAAGACTTTCAAATTTGGACTAACACATAATCCCATATCCTACAATGCAACTTGATGACATAGCTACAAAAGCATTCAAGTCATAATTCAAATCTAATATTTGGATTTCCTAGATCCATACTCATTCCATGGTAATGTTAACAAAGTCAAAAGCACGATATTAGATTTGAATTATGACTTGAATGCTTTTGTAGCTATGTCATCAAGTTACATTGTGGGATATGGGATTATGTGTTAGTCCAAATTTGAAAGTCTTCCAAAAGATTTTAGAAGATGAGGGTTGTCATTTCTTTATGTCAACTAGTTGTTTTTTCCCTTGGGTAGTGCATGGTGTCTTTTCAGTATTTACCCGATTTCCATGAACGGGGATGTTTTGTGCCTCCTATGAAAGGAGTGGACTATGTTTTTGTTGTCTCCAAGATGTTTGGAGTGAGTTATTTTATTTGTTCCTCCTTGAGTTGGAGTGGTTATGATGCCTTGGTTGCATGCACCTATGAGTCCCTTGGTGATTAGTTGGGTATGGTGTGTTGTCCATTAGAAGAGTGGCTTCTATTAGGCATCAAAGCCCAAAGAGGTAAACCGAGTAACCTTTAGAAGTGGTTTAATCAAGTGATAATTAAATTAATGTACTTAGATGATTAGGATTCCTTTCACACTAATCAAGATAATTTTTCCTCACTCATAGACATAAGGGCTCATTTAGACTTGGGATGAGTGGGAAGGCCTGAAATGGTATAGTCATCTATCTTGTCAGTATGAGAGGTATTTGATGCCGCATGAGTGAGCATGAGGGACGGGGTCTAGTTGAGGTCACCAGGATTACCAGAGCCTATGAAGAATACCCAGAGAAGATCTCATGACTAACTATGCAATGACACTCTATCTAGGACAACTGTTGTTAAATGTTTTATGTGTATGGTTCTCTGAACATACTTGATCTATTTTATGTCTGGAAGCAATGTGACCTATGTCAGTGATGTGAATGTTGTACTTATTTATTGTATTAGTTTGGTTATGTCAGTATGAATTTTCCTTTGGTTAGTGGTTGTAGATATTTGTCCATGTTACTTTGTTACTATCTCCTAGCATGGTGGGTGGGCCTTCGGCTACCACTTGGTTGGGTGGAACATGCACCATACACTGTTGGGTCCCCATCTATCTTTAGTACTTGGTGGCGAGACATCAATATGGAGAGTTCGCGGTTCTTGTGTTTTATTCTTGCATTGTATATATTAATTTGTATAAGTTATTTTATCCCTCTTATGTTTATGAGGTGAAATGTTGTATTGTAACACTTTTGTACTATTGCCTCATTCTGGGAATGAGTGATGTAACTATTGGATTAAGTTAATGATTATGAGATTGTATCTTGGATGTTTATCTTATTATGATATGTGGTATCCTTATGATGTATGATGTTTATTTCTTAAATTATATAATGCTATGGTTATATGTAATATGTATGTGTGGGTTTAAGTATTCCTAACCTTGTAGCCTTAGAGGTTGTTGTTAATTAGTAAGTGAATGTGTATGTTAATTGCACTTTAAAAAAATAAAAATAAAAATGGTTCGCTTAAGTCGTTAATTACAACTTCCTTTAGGGTTACTTGGCGAGGCATTACAACAGTTCTACTATGTAGTGAAATCTCTCACAATTGGAGAAAAGGGGAAAAACCCTATGGGAGAAAACTCCTCTCCAAAAGAGAGAAAAAAAGATAAAAAAGTGGAAGGCTGAAAAAAGTGAAAGGAGGAGGACATCACAAGACCCCCAAGGAAAACTCCCATCACTGATCTCAACAAAACACAAAAGGAAAGAGACTATGTATCCCCCTAGTGAAGAGTAGAAACATTGAAGATCCCCCCCCAATGATGATGAAACTCTTGTGCTGATCCTGGAAGTTTGAAGAATATACCATTTCTGAAAACAATATGCCTCCCTTTAGGGAGAAACAACCACTGATTCAAGAGAAACTCCAAATTTGAAGAAAGAGAATGGAGAGGAAGAAACAACATGAAAGATGCTTCTAAGAACTATCCTGACTAGTTGCAACCTCAAATAAAGAAGGTGGATCAACAAGACCATGTGGAAACTCTAAAGCAACAATCTCCAAAGAAATAGATGGTGTGATAGAAATATAGATACTATCATCAAAAAGAAGGGATATACCCTTAAATGCATCATCCAAATAAAAAATATTAGATTCATAAAAGAACTCTACAAGACCTGTCAAGTGACTATCCCATAAAGAATGATCTAAAGAATTAAAAACATCCTACTATGTTGAAGAACCAACCTCTAAAGCAACATGGGATGAATCAACATAGGTTTGAAGAACTCCAAATATCAAATGACCAATCTCCCTCTCAGAATTGCTATCAACACTAGCAAGAGGGGTGCAAGGCTCATAATCATCATCATCAACAAAATGAGAAAAGGCATAGAGATGAGACTCATTATCTTGTTCAACAACAAAAATGACTTTTCCAGTATTAGCCTCTCTAATGAGAACATAATCTACAATGAACTCTACAGTCTTAGGTACCTCACCATGAGTAATCTGATAGACATGGAAAGTAGATTTGTGTGCAAATCAGGAATACATAGTACATTTCTAAAATAACCATCACCAATCTCAACATTTCCT
This sequence comes from Sequoiadendron giganteum, assembly GCA_007115665.2. Taxonomy (NCBI): domain Eukaryota; kingdom Viridiplantae; phylum Streptophyta; class Pinopsida; order Cupressales; family Cupressaceae; genus Sequoiadendron; species Sequoiadendron giganteum. The sequence goes on from CM021105.1 coordinate 589,978,296, forward strand.
ATCACCGCAACATCCAAAATATTACTAATTCCTAGCAAAATCTTAGAAGTATCAGTAGGATGAAGACCCAAAAAAGGATAGAGAGTAAAACCAGTGTGATGAGATGCTCCTAAATCCAAAATCTATCATGACTAGAATGAACTATAGAAGTTACCAATGCATGTCCTTTACCCATGTAGAGTTTATCTTCTTTACCTTTCATTCCACTTGAAAATCCTGCATTCCCTAACTATGTAATTTTGGATGAAGGTGAAGGTGATGAAAATGGAGAGGTTGTATAAGGAGTCATAGATCAAGGTATTATAATACTGTTCTTCTGAAGAAGATGTGAAAGCTCATCAATCTTCTTCATATAACAATGGTGTTCATCATGACCTTTATTCTTGCAATACACACAACTAAACTTCTCTTTCTTAGGTTTATCCTCTTTTGAAGAGTTGGAGGATTCATTAGACTCTATATTAGCCTTAGCTTTTTTCTTCCCTTTTCTTTGAGATTCTTGTGCAACTAATGCATGATTCATAGATACCCCCTCTAACTAGGCAAGTTTTACTTCCTCCTCATCAAACAGTCATAGAATATCTCAAAAGAAGGCATTTGGAATGCATTGAGCATCCATAGTAGAGTAGAAGGTAGAATAAAAAGTTACAAATGGACCTCTCAGCTTAATAATTTTGAAAGGATTGTAGATTATGTTTCATAGTTAATTATGTCAATCAAATTCACACTAAATCCAATCAATTTTCAAGACATTAAATGAACCAATTCGATGAAAAATTGGCTCTCCTTTTAAGTTCTTAACCAATCTTATCACCTTTTTGGATTGAATTCTAATGTTTGTGTGAAGAAATGTTAAACTTATTAATATATTCACTAGATTTTGAATCTCTTTCTCAACATCATAGTTGTTAAATTTAATAGAAAAATTATCTCCTTGAAGTTTTAGTTCCTATTTAATTTTTTCATAAAAAACCAAAATGAATCAACCTAAAGTCACTATTACCCACTAGCACACGCAAAAATATCAATTTTCATGGTTGTGACTTTTATAAAAGATTAATTTTTATGCCTATGACTTTAATAGTTTAAGGAAATCATCCCTTGGTAATTTCTATCATGTGAGATGATAGATCATCATCATAAAAACCATCTACTCATCAATATTAGTTTTTAATCATTATCATATTTCTCATAACTTTATATTTACATATATCATATCTACATTAATAAATATCTAACTATAATATTTCCACATGATCTACTACTAAAGAGTTCATTGAATTTCATCTATTGTATGAAATATAAAGCACTTATCATGTCAATCTAACACATAATTATTACCTACTTATAAATCTATTGTATACATTTCTCAGTGTGTTTTCAAAATTACTATAAAATCACTGATTCAATCAATATGACTTAACTATAGTTTAGAAAGTCTCTAAGATTTCCTAATGCCATGAAATATTTTCATAGTAATTGTTAGAAGGATAAATTTTTCTATTTTTAGATATAGACATGAAAAGATTCTACAAGTACTGAAACCCTAGTATTTTTATAATTAAAACCATATGTTTTAATTTAATACTACACATAATTTTAAGATTGCAAAATATTTCAAAACAATAAACTTTTTATCATTCTTCTTCAAGCACATCCAGCTTTAACCAATATAATATTTATTATTAAAAATTTAAGATCAAAATAATAAACATCTATAAATTAAAGATCAAGATCAGCCAAAATATTCTAAGCTACCCATAAAATGTTTAGGGTCACACCTATGACCTTGAACTTTATAGCTCTACACAATCTAATCTTTCTAGAAGAAAATATGTCCCTTTATTTTTATTCCAAATAGAATGTAACATATAGATATAATATCTCTCACAATTTAATCAATCTCCCTCTCCTTCAATCATACCTACACATCTATTTTAACTATTAAATCCATCATTTAGTTTAAAATTTATCATTTATGAGTACATATATATTTGACTCCTTTATCAAATATAATTTCATTACTTATGTATTTCATGTATTGACCTTGATATATTTGAATGCTTTGTATCCTCTTCTCTCACATAATATATACTATTATTATAAATTTAAAGAGCTATAATGTAATACAAAAAAATGGCTGGGAAATAAAATAATCAACAATGAACCAAACATTATAAATGTTACATTGGAATTAATAAGTAAATTGATATATAATATCTTAATAAATTATTACAATCCTTTCAAAATTGAAATTTTAATTATCCTTACAATAATATTATTATCTAAAAGAGTTATTTATATTATTTCTTTTAGAAAAACAAAATAATAATTTTTTTTAAATTTTTTTTAAATTTTTTTTAAGTCATTTAAATTGTCAGATTTAATTATTAATTATTATATATCACTAAAAAATATGAATATGATGTATTATTTTAATAATTGTAGTTATGATGGTAACAAGTAGAGGTAATTATAGAGTGATCTATGTTGAACACTCAAAATACTAAGAGGGGGGTGAATCAGTATTCACTAAAATTCATTAAATTCATCAACTTAAACATTCAATCAAAGAATATCATCATAATTTGAAGACATGAAAAATAAAAATTGAAGCATGCATCACATCAGTAAAAACAAGAAAACCATATTTATATGAAAAACCCTTGTAAGGTAAAAACCATAGTGAGGATTAACTCACAATATATTATAGTTGGTTACAATGGATTATAAAATGGAGGACTCACTGTCCAAGGACTCACTATCGTGAAAGAATGGCTCACTACCCAGATGACTCATTGTACAAAATAGAGAAGAGAGTAGAAGAATGGATCGCTGCCAGATTTTGAATTGTTAACAATGCATTTGCAACATGTGTTGAAGATATAGTTCCAATTAATCTCAGAAAAATTAACTTTACACACTTCATACTTTACCACTATCACCTTTAACACTTCACTCTACATCACATAGTTATTCATATCTCATGTCATCATCACAAAGCTGAATTGACCTTCTATATATATACCACAAACATCCACAACATCAATTAGGTCAGCCTAATTGTATGAATTGTGTAACACCATGGCCTGTTGACCCAAAAATCCATCACACATGCCTTGAAAAAAGAACCAAAATGTGTTCTTCATCAAAATAGGTTTGCATGACCTATAATCACTCTCATGAATCTGCTCCTCACACAACTCCACTCTACATGTCCCACAAACCCTTAGGTCGGCACTCCACAAAAAAGTTGGTGAATCAACAACTAAATGAACCAATTGCTCAATCAGAACTCGACATGCAGACTACCAAGTTACTTACCAGTTGGAGTGAATACAATTCTGACATACTCAAACACTTCCTCAAAACCATACAACATAATAATTATTTGTGATAGAAGGTAGATCATTCCAATATGCACTTTGCACCTATAACACTACTATTACTAAGCTTGATAGACTATTATCAATACTTTGACTATGGAAGACATATAACCATAAACCTTTGGATATAGACTCTTCTAATACATTCCATAACTACCTTAGAACCACATGATAACACTATATAAAGAAGACAAATGCAGAAAACAAAATAATTCCTTTGTAGCACTCTTTTGATCTAGGACTTTGATAATTTTCACCAAAACATTTGGCCTTCCTAGAATTCTCCATACTATATAAATATAGATCTACCATCACTTATATATTGGGTTTCCATAAATGACAACACCATACATCATCATGCTCATGTTGCCAACAATCTCCCCCTTTTTCATTGATGACAACACACTTCTCCAAAACACTCCAAAACATTATTCCCCTTTATCATAAAGGGAAAAAGGTACCAATAAGATACTTTGCTTATGTACCCCCCCTTATAGATAGATTGACATGAGATTATCCCCCACTATTTGGTTTAATCACCCTTTCTATATTATCTATCATGAAAAATGTACCACAACTCCATCTATTAACTCTACATGTGTACATGGAAATCAGAATGCATATATGTAAAGAAAAAATGTACATGACCCTAACTAGATGAGGGTAAACTACCTTGATAAGAAAAATTCAATTTCGCAAGGTGTTCCTACCAATACTTCTTGGCAAAGGCAAGCATATGAAAATAATTTTCAAACTGAACATGGAGGTCTTCTCCTTCTTCCAAAGAACTAGGCACTAGATTATTTTCCACAATCTTCTTAGCATCAGCTAAAAGTTTAGTTAAAGGAGTAAGCCTTACACTTACCATATCTCTAAGCTGAATATACTACATTATTATTTTCTGCTTTTGTTCTTGTATTAAAAATAGTTCACCATGTATATTTTCAATGATATCTCTTGTAGCTCCATCTGCATAACTCACTAGATCATAAACATCTAAGGCCTCAATAATTTTATACTCAATTGAGTTCATCTAATCCTTAATGCTCCTTGTAGAAATTGGCCACTTCAAATAGAATTGAAATAATTATTTAGCTTCTTCCAAACACTTCTTAACATCCTCCATGTTGCATTGCAACTTGGCATATGTAGTACCACACTTATCATAAATATCAGCTAACCTTCTTTCTCATTTCCTTATCTATCTTCTCTTTCAACCCAATAGAATAATCTTTAGAAGAATCAAACAATAACCTTAATTTTTGCACACCAGATAAAGAACTATCAATAGACACTCTAAGAATTCCTTCATGCAACACCTTCTCTACTTCATCAACCAACTTAGTACTCTTCTGATGAGTTTGAAGAATCTCCTTTCTTGTGGAGGTATGAAATACTTCAATAATTTGTAACTTCTATAGAGGGGAAATATTATCCAAGTCCACTTGAACTTGTTGCATAGGAATTTGTAATAGCTATGTAGACACCATCTATTGAAACTATAACTGCATATGCAAAATATAGTTTAATGAATCTCCAGAGGTTTTGGAGGACTCACAACCAATTTTTGTGATTTCTTCTTCATTTTTATCACTCATTTATTTCTCTCTATTACCAGAGAACAATTCTGCATTCTTCTCAACTTTTGGAGGTAAAGTTTCTTCTTTTTGTACTTCAGTCTTCTTTGGGGCATCTTTCTTAACTTCTTTTTTGTGCTCATCAGTTATTTCCACATTCAAAGGAGTGTTATCTATTAGCATATATTATTTCTCATTCTCATTCTCATGCTCATGCTCATGCTCAATCTCATGCTCATGCTCAATCTCATGCTCATTCTCATGCTCATGCTCATGTTTCCCATTAATAGGTTTATTGATTTCTAGGAGAGGTGTGTCTTGGTGCATTTGATCTCCAGTCTTTGAAGGAGATCCCAACTCTTTAGCAAGTGTTTCCACTATCTTTAGTGTCTCTTTCCTTAACCTATTAATATCTTCCAAGTATCTTTGCTCATAAGAGTACTTACTCTTTGCCTTGTATTAAATCTCTTTCTATGCAACTGAGAAAACTTTAGTCTATCCTTATGAGATAAAGAGGAACCAATCTTCTCTAGTCTAGATGTCTTTATATTTTCATCTTCTATAATAGCCTCTTGTCTTCTTGCAATCAACACACATTTTAGATCATCTAGAAATTGATCTTCTATCTCACCTAGGCCAGTATCAAATCTCACCATGTATTTGAATACAACCTCCTCAATTGTTGGATTTTCCTAATCATTTGCATGTGGATACATTGAAATAGTTTCCTTCAACATAAAAAAATTTGCAATACCATTGAAAAATGAATATAACTTCATAGGACTATTCTTTTCAACTAGAGGGGACTTCTTATATTTCTTACTCTTTTGTCTTGTTTGAAAAATTAAAGCTTTATTTTCCTTTTCTGATCTTGTACTATTTTTTTCTTGAGAGACTTGAGACTTCCTCTTCCAGACCAATTGGGGTCCTTCTTATTCTTAGATTCATGTTCACAACTTATATCCTTTTCTTAGGTTTCTTTTTATTTCCTTCTTCTCTTGGGAGAATTATATTGCATAGTGGTGCTGGATGTATCTTTCTTCTTCGAACCACTTGTAGAACTTGTTCCGAAAGGCTTGGTAATATTAGGTGATGTGGGAGATGAGGTCCTACCAAGCCTTCTTGACTTTTGTGGACTATTTTGCAAAGGATAAGATGTACCTATGGATTTTTGTATATGGGCCTCAAGGTCACCAAAATCTCTCCAAATCAACCTTAATCTTTTCAACATTTTCATCAATATCCTTTTTCTTGTTTTCCAGGTTCACTTGAATCTTCTTCTCTTCATAGGTAAAATACCTTTCCACTATTGTATCCTTAGGTTTTCTCAACACTATCTCTGCAATACCAGTGCGTACACACTCATCTACCTCACAAGGTAGCTCTAGAACCTAAATAGTTTGGGTTCAACTACTTCCATATAGCAGTAATCTTTGCTAACCATAAAAGTTAAATCATTCTTGTACTTATCCACAACTTTTCTAGGAATCCTTTCTCTTTATTTAATATAGGATTGAAAAGGCTTAAATAATCCCCACAACATAGAATCACAAGAGTATTTACCATGGAATCTTCTCAGATGATCTCCAATTTGAGTGGAAAAAGGAATATCATTTAGCCAAACAACATTTTTTGCTTTGGGTAACTCATTCAGAAAGTAAAACATCAAGAAAAATATGATAAGAGTACCATACTCAAAAGGATAATTTGGATCCTTTCTCTTTTGCAAACTCTCCAAAAATTGTAATCTCGAGAGCTCACAAAGATCAAAATATTTTCCTTCTTTCACCATTTGATGGGTTGTGTGTATTACGGTGGCAAAGACCGAATTCTCTCTGTTTGTGAAAAATATTTTGTAACTAGTCATCATAGAAGCATAATTAACTACAACATCTTCAATGTTATTCAGTTTTAGGACATGATTGTCAAAATTCACTCTAGTAAGCTTACAAATTCATTCTTTTTTTATTTTAATTTTGGAATAGGACCAATGGAGCACAAGTTGGTGACAATCCTAATTTCCTCCTTGTTTATCATATGTGGCAAGTCCAACCACATGATTTTTTCATGTATTATACTAAGAACATACTTTACCCATGTCACAACCCCTATTTTTATGGTTCACATTTTAAAATGTCTAATTAAATTAATTTATAATGAAGTAAAAGTGTAAAGAAATAAAATAATTAATTATATTTTAATTAGAAACTTTATTGATAATGCTTGTTTTAAAAAAAGTAAGGAACATTTACAGGGTGTTGTACCCTTCACAATGAGCCATTCAAAAAGAATAGATACCACACAATAATAGCACAACAACCCCAGATAGGCAGCAGAGACATAAAACACAGGCCCATGCAGCACTAACTGGCATTGTCCCAGTTTTTGAACAGGAGGTCAACAACGTCATCCTTGACCCAGTCTTGATTCTCCTGGGAATTATTGCCCTCCAACTCCTCTTTGATCACCATGGATAGGGTGCTAGTCATGAAATGAACCAACTTCATCATGAAGTGGGTCAGGCCTCTAAATATTTTTTCAAGCATGTCCATCTTCTTTTCGATAGAACGAAGCTCCTCACCATCATCCATGGTTCTCGAGACCTCGCCAAGCTCAACAACTAGAGGGTGCGAAGAGTGAGAGGCTGAAGTCTCTTTTGGGATTTTGATGTTGTCAGGGGTAGAAAGGGGCCCTTCCACATTTTCTTCCTCATCTTCCTCTGTCTCTTCTTCCTTATAATCCTTGTTGTCCCTTTGCTCCTCCTTTGAATCCTCAATAATCTGTCTCTTCCTATTGTTTTTCACCAATCTCCCTGATCTTCGAATGGTATTCTCCCCTCCAATAATGATCGTGTTCCCCATGAATGTATCACCTTTAGAATCTTTCCCAATAATATTCTTCCCTTTACCCTCTTTCATCATCGGCTCCGACAAACCTTTTTTATCATCTTTGCCTTTTTTCATTGTGGTGGCTCTGTAAGAAGACTTAGCCGGGGTGGACTTGAGATCACATAGGCTAGCCATGGCACTAGTATGCGTATTACCCACACCACCCTTAAAAATTTTAGCATCCTATTTTGTTTTGGGGTTTTCAGTAGTACCGAGGTGGGGTTTCCTAGAAGGGCTTTTAGATTCAACAAAAGAGATATTTGCAACAACTAGGTGTTCAATCTATTCAATATAGACAACAGAAATGGCTCTAGGAGGAAATAAGGCCAAATGAAAATGGTAGAGTCTCAAGATAAGTGCCTGATAGAGAGGTAGAGGTGAAATGTCCTTCGGGTTCAGACTGGCCATTTCTTTGCATTTTTCAACTGAATTCTCCAGGTCCAAGAGCAGAAAGAAAGGAAAACTAAGCAGGATTTTATGCCTTAGATGATTCAGAAGGGGAAAATGATAGAAAAGGTAGGTGTTAAACCTACCTTCAAGTGTGGCATACTTCATAAGGCCTAAACACACCTATTCCCATAGCTACAGAAGGGATTCACATTCAAAGACCGACTGGTTGCGGACCGACTCTTCGTTCCCCATGAAAAAAGCATTCAAATTGTCATTGTCCGGAGTCTGAGTATGCTTAGGATATTTCTTCCTAGTGCACTGCATTTCGGTAGCTTGTGTAATCACCTCTTCACTGACTTCAAAGGAAATGCCACCCAATGTAACCCTTCGGTCCTTCCAGGAATTAGCAAATTGGCCAGACAGGTTAGGGTCATGGCCCACCAGAATCTCCATGAGAGGAGCAAGGCCACCCTTAGTGTAGATATGCCAAACCAAAGCATTCTTATGAAACTCTTCACAATTATTAGGCTCAGTCCAAATGCGGTCACCACCCATGATGTTCACCTACATAGGAAACCGAAGAGCTTGCAATAATAAAAGGTTAGAAACACCAACAAAGAAGTAGGCTTGCTTCCCATTGTGGATATTAAGGAAAAGATTGCAACGTTACATAATCATGCCAGTATGTAGATCATACACATGAAAGGAAAGATCACCAAAAGAAAACATAAAGATGTCATTAATGTGTATCTTAAGGTGATTGTGGCAAGCTAAGTAGGAATTGGTGGGCATACAAGGTTTCTTGGCCATGATGCAAAACCACAAAAAACTAGGCATGGTGGTTGCATGGCCAAATTTAGAAAAGTTATTGTAAATATGTTTAGAAGCCAACACTAAACTAGTAGGATCAAAGGCACTAGAAGGTGGCTTTCCCTCATTATGAAATGTCATATCAATATTGTAGAAGTTGATAAACCTCAACCTCACAGTCCCCAAGAATCACCTGCAAGCAATCACCTATCACATGCAACACATATCTAGAACAAACAAGAGGATGTTCTGTAAACCCTCAGAGCAAGAATGTGTAAGCATAAAACCAGAATAATATTATGGAATGATATGTTTTACAAATACAACTAAAGGCCTTCAAAAGGAAATCATGCAAAACCCTAATCTTATCTTGAGCAACAAGATAGCTCATTAAGATAAATATTATAATTAACCTAGGAAATAAAATATGCCTAAGTAAACTTATGCTAAAGTGTAATTAAATAATTAATTACACCAACACCCCCCGATAAGTGCAACTTAGGGAGAAGCAAATTATTACGCAAAGATGAGTGCTGGCAACAAGGCATGATCAGGTACTCATTTACAAATGCAATACAAACTAAATCAAATGGGGTAAAGGAGAAAACCCAGTGGGAACAAAACTCCTCCCCAAAATAGAATACAAAGAGCAACTAAGTGATGAAAGATGGAGGACTCCATAAGACCCCCCAAGGACACCATCCATCACAAAGATACATAAAAGAGCCCCCCCAAAAGAGAGGAAGAAAGAGACCACAGATCCCCCCTAGAATGAAGTAGCCCAAAAAGAACTGAAGAAACTGCATCTCCTGAAAGAAGTGAGAGGGAAGAGGTCGAATGAAAGTAATCTCTAAAGGTGAAATAGGTGTAGCCCATGATGTCTCCACAGAAGCAGGTGTGACCTCAAAAAATGAAGAAGTCAAAGTGGGTGAAGACTAAATAGGAACCTCCAAAGATGGATGATCAACTGGATCTTGCTGCACTGAAATGGAAGAACCCACATCTGGAGTCATAGAAGTATCAGCAACTACAACAGTAGGCAAAGGAGATGGAATGGATGGCTCAAGAGCAGGATCTGAAGTGAGAAATCCAATGTTCAAGTAGCCAAATGTCTCCTCTGAATGATGATTCACACTAGAAGTGTGATGAATAGCTGTAGGAATAGAAGCACCATCAGTGACAAAATCTGCAAAGGAATACAACTGAGATGAGTGATCCACCACCCCAGTAGCAATAATTGCTCTACTCTCCAAGTCTTTGATGATAACTAAATCAGGTGTGAACTCCACAGACCTCCCATTGCCTCCATGTGTGATCTGATATATAGAAAGAAGGTTGTTCGTCAAATGAGGAACACACAAGACATCCTAAAAAGTGTTGTCCCCAAAACTAATAGATCCCTTCCCTGTAACACTCATGTATGTATTGTTTCCCATCAAAATAGGAGGCATAGTGTCAGACTCAAAGGAAGTGAACATAATCTGTGTAGAAGCCATATGATGAGATGCTCCTGAATCTAGAAGCCATCTCCCTGATCCAAGACTCGAAGAAGCACAAAGAGCATGCCCCCCCATATCTGATGAAGTGTGTAAACCAGTTGTGCCTGAAGAAGAAGAAGAAGAAGAAGAAGAAGAAGAAGGAGGGGAAGGAGATGATGCATACATCCTATAAGGAAAATCAATCTGATGTTTTTGAAGAAGATTCTTCAACTCATCAATGTCCTTCTTGTAGCAATTATGTTCTGCATGTCCTTCTCTCTTGCAATATGTACATGGGACCTTCTCCTTCCTAAATGATTTCCCCTTAGAAGAGGACAATGAATATGAGGACTCCTTCTATTGCTCATAAGATTTGGAATCCTTTTGTTTTTGTTTCTTTCCTTTTCTTGTAGAAGCCTTCTTATCTCTGGGCTCCTGTGATGCAATAAGTGCCTGTGATGAAGAGGGCTTCAACTAGCTCATATTGGCCAACTTAGCCTGCTCTCGAGTGAGAGAAGATGCAAAATCATCAAAAGAAGGCATAGTAAATCTAGTACCAAGTGCATCCCTAGTAGCATAAAAGGTATAAACAAAAACTGAATAATCTGGTCCAAGCTTAGAAAGAATGGACAATATCAACTCAGAGTCTTCCTTCTGAACACCACACTATGACAACTGCAATCTAAGAGACTTGATTTTGGTGAAAAAATCTTGGATTCTATCAAAATCCCTAGGATTTAAGCCAATAAGCTCATTCTCTAACTGAAACCCTCTCATAGTATCCTGCTGCCCAAATAAAGACTGCAAAGTAGTCCAAACCGCATGGGGTGTAGTTCAAGACTCAATATGAAAAAGAAGGTCAGAAGAAAGAGAAAGAAATATTATACCATAAGCTTCATCACATCTATTAAACCACTTTCTCTTTTCAGCAGCACCTGTAGGTTCAATTTCTATACCCATGGTTACCCTATACAATCCTTTGTCTTTCAAATGAATCTCCATTTGTTTTTTCCAACCAAAATAGTTGAATGGAGTAAGGGGTGCAATATTATGTGTATCCATGAAATAAAATAGAAATATATACTCTCAAATAAAATAACAATGCTCGCTGATCTCAAAAAAAGTAGCCTAATTGCACGCTTCCCAAGAAAATAATTGAAAAACTAAAGGCTGAGATCAAACAGTAATATTAGATACCTAGTAAAAAAATAGGAAAAACAGGTCTGATTTCTATGTAGAGCACTGAATCAGCTTTCCAATGCCTATTTTTTTTCGCAAAACGGAGTCCGGACGCAAAAGATATGCCTCCCAGAGTGAAAACAACAACTTCTGGCTTTGACAGGCGAAAAAGACACCAAAACTGGAAAATAAAAAATTCTAACCTAGATCACTGCAAAGTTAGTCAAACCAGCTTTCCGATGATATTTCGTTTTCGAAAAAAGACCTCCGTTTGCAAAAGTTATGAGAAAATGAAAAAAAGCCCTATAAAAGGCACACTTAACGCTAAATAGGTGCAAAACATAAGCTCCTTTTGTCTGGCCCTCGGTTCTACACGTGACTAGGCGCTAGCATTTGGGGGCGGAACTCGGAGCTCCTGGTCATTGAGGTGACCCTGGTAGGGGCTGGGCCGGCCGGCGGGGGCTGGCACGTGGGGCCTGGTCACCCACGTGACCCTCTGCTTAGGTTTTAAGCCGATGAGGGCTGGACAAGCCGAAAGGTGGCAAGTGTTCGGGGCACCACCCAGAGCGCCACTCCACCAGCGATGAATGGGTGGCGCAACGGTGGTGGGACCGTTTTGCCTGGCTGCACAGGAATCCCTACAATTATTTTATTTTTTATATTTTTTTCTCGATTTTTGTGCAGTATGAATAGGGTTTTGGGGGCCATACAGCCTCCAGAACAATTTCTTTTCTACCTTTTCTACTCCTGACTCCGAAATCGACAAAATGAAAGGCGTTTCTAAGGTTTTTGGGCATTCTGAACACGATGGCGACGCTTGTTTGGCCCAAAAATGCACAGAAAAAATGCCTACCCCAAGATGCACAAAAGATTAGCCTAGGTTGAAACCCTTGCACAGAAAAAAATGCTGTGAGAGAATATCTTCAAAACACGAATAGGAAGCTACAAATCTAGAGCTCTGATACCATGTAGAAGTTGATAAACCTCAACCTCACAATCCCCAAGAATCACCTGCAAGCAATCACCTATCACATGCAACAAATATCCAGAACAAACAAGAGGATGTTCTGTAAACCCTCAGAGCAAGAATGTGCAAGCATAAAACTAGAATAATATTATGGAATGATATGTTTTACAAATACAACTAAAGGCCTTCAAAAAGCAATCATGCAAAACCCTAATCTTATCTTGAGCAACAAGATAGCTCAATAAGATAAAGATTATAATTAACCTAGGGAATAAAATATGCCTAAGTAAACTTATGCTAAAGTGTAATTAAATAATTAATTACACCAAAAAATATTCATAACCATAGTCTTACGGAGGTCATGATGGATTAAAACAATCCCAAAGATAAGATATCACACAATACGACCTCTCAAAATCATAAATGTCGCATACTTTCCCGAACCCTTCGAAGAGCCGCCTTCATTAACCATGTGATTAGATTTTCATTTTGAAATCCACCACTTGTAGGCCACCTCAACATTAGAAATCGTCCACCAGGCCCAAAGAACAACCAAGTGGACCCCCCAAGTGGCACCCATAAATTGAAGATTTGAAATCATCATAATAAATGGGTTTTTTGTTCTTTCAAGATGAGATCTTCAATCCTTGGTGATAAATTTCCCATATTTCTCCAACATTTAGAGTGACCCCAATAAGTACCAAAATTAGCCAAAGCATCTACAACTTGGTTACCTTCCCTGAAAATGTGTGTCACTTTTTTAGCTCTTAGCTTGGATAAAAGGAACCTAGTATCCAACATAATATCCTTTATACTCCACCCAATTAGTCTGCCTAGATTCACAACATTAGTGATGAAATTAGAGTCCCCTTCAATGCGGAGGTTCACAATCCCTAGAGAGACAACAATTTGGAGGCCCTTGAGTAGCACATGAGCTTCCGCCACTATAGAAGATTGGAAACCAATACCTCCTGCAAATCCAACAACCAGAACCCTCCTTGGGCCTCTAATCACTCCAACAATGCTAGCCTTGCTTGGGTTTCCCTTAGCAGCCCCATCAAAATTGAGTTTGAACCAACCTCTGTCTGGAGGTTCCCATTTGGTATTTTCCTGGCTAGGGATTTAGAATTATCGAATGAGCTAGCATCTAAATTCTAGTGCCAAGCCTTGGCCATTCTTATTTCATAATCAACATGTCCCATCTCTGGGGGTTTCCCATTGAAGAGATAAATGTTTTCCTCAATAAGCCAGACACTGAGACCAAAAACTTCCCTAGGATTCCTTTCAATATTCTTGAAGACCCTATTATTCCTTTCCTTCCACAAACACCAACCAATAATAGGAGGGACCTGATTCCAAATTTCACCAGGCAAGGTGTGGATATATGGACCACGACGGCCTAAGATGAAGGATGTGATATCCTTACACAAGAGCCAAGAAACACCCAGTTTATCAAACACCAACCCCCAGACTTCAACAACAAATGAATAGTGTAACAATAAATGATTAACAGTTTCCTCACTGCATTTACACAATAAGCATCTGTTGGGGATATAAAATCCCCATTTCCTCAAATTTTCCTGAGTGAGGATCCTATTATGGCATGCAGTCCACCATAAGAAATTATTTTTAGGGATCATATGGCGGTTCCATATCCTCTTCCAAGGGTCCACTATAGTACCCTGGTTTTTCAGTAGATTATACGCTGACCTAATAGATATATCCCCCTGTTTGTCAAGGGTCCAAAAAAACTCATCTCCCCTGTCATAGGAGGGAAGCCTGACAAGAGAGAGTAAGTCCTGGAGAGACCTATCCAGGAAACATAGATCTTGAGATAGAGGACAATAGAGACATAGATCCTTCAACACCCTAGCCCCAGGAGGTTTAGAAACATAATCACATATATGGAGCCCAAAGTATCTTTGGGCCATCCTCTTGAGATTCCTGAAATTAGAACAATCCAAGGGGATATCAATTACCCATGGGTTTTCCTAGAATTTGATCCAAGTTTCATTACCCATTTTCCATTTAATCCCATTCTTTAGCAAACTTCGTGTGTTGCATATGCTCCTCCTGGCCAAGGAGCCCTAGGGGTGAACCTCTGAGAGGTAGTTGACCAAAGACATGTTCTGAAGATATTTGAAATTCATAATTTTGCACCAAGATCCTTAGTATTCCTTATTAGATCCCAACCCACCTTGGCCATCAAGGCCTTGTTAGAGTTTACTATATTCTTGATCCCAAGGCCACCACAATGTTTGGGTTGGCAGACCTTTTCCCATTTGACCAGAGAAAATTTATTTTCATCCTTAGTCCCAAACTAGAGGAAGTTCCTTTGGATTCTTTCACGTTTATCAACAATGTACCTAGGTATCTTAAAAATATAGAGGAAGTGAATTGGTATTCCTTGAAGAGCAGCAATGAGTAGTTGGAGCTTATCAAC
The DNA here is from genome assembly GCA_007115665.2 of Sequoiadendron giganteum. Taxonomy (NCBI): domain Eukaryota; kingdom Viridiplantae; phylum Streptophyta; class Pinopsida; order Cupressales; family Cupressaceae; genus Sequoiadendron; species Sequoiadendron giganteum. Next base: position 589,993,414 of record CM021105.1, read on the forward strand.
ATGGATTAGGATGGATCCTTTCCACCCAACAATTTTCTATTGAATCCTTTCAAGCACTGAATTCCAAAAGTTAGGTGTGACCTCCTTAACTATGAGAGGGAGCCCAAGGTGAACTGAGGGAAGAGTTCCACTTAAATAGCCCAGAACCATAGTCACCTTGGCTTGCAAGTTAGGTGTGATGTTGAAGAAATAAATCATGCTTTTATTGTAGTTGATGGTTTGACCAAAGCAGGTAGCATAATTGTTTAGGTAGGTTTTCCATTTCCTAGCCTCCACCATTGAGGCTTTTCCAAAGAGGAAAGTGTCATCCAAAAATTATTGCAACATAATCGGGTCCAAGGAGGAAGTTGCTCTAATACCCCTAATAGAGCCCTCCGACAATAGACCAGTAAAGTTCCTGCTCAACACATCAACTATCATGATAAAGAGATAGGGAGATAGGGGTCACCTTGCCTGATCCCTCTACCAACAGAGAAAAAACCAAAGGGGGTCCCATTGACCAAAATAGAATACTTGATAGTATTAACACACCCCATTAAGAGTTTAACAATCGAATGGTTGAAACCAAACTTGGCTAGAACCTTAGGGATGAAGTTCCATATAACTTTATCATAAGCTTTCGAATATCTAATTTGAGAGCCATCCTCGCATAATTACATTTGTCCATAGAATGGAGAAGCTCATGAGTGGTCAGAGTAGCATCAAGAATATGGTGCCCAAGGAAAAAACCTTTTTGGGTTGGACTAATGAGTTTATCAAGAAGGGGCTTGATACGGTTCACAAGGATCTTGGATAGGATTTTGTAAAAGGTGTTGCACAGGCTAATAGGCCAGAAATTAGTCATGGATTGAGGATCACCAATCTTAGGAATTAGAGCAATAAAGGTGTGGTTTAGTTGTTTAATGATTTTACCAGTTTTGAAGAAATCACGTGTAGCTAGCACAAGGTCCCTACCCACAATATCCCATAATATTTGAAAGAAAGCAAGGGGAAAACCATTTGGTCCTGGGGCTTTGAAAGCCCCCATACTAAAGGTAGCCAGCCAAACCTCTTGTAGAGAAACATCCCTAAGAATTCCCAAATTATCTTCTTGAGAGATGATCATTGGAAGGTGGTTAGGCAGTAGGTTGTCCAAAGTCAGGTTAGGCACCTCATTCGGGGCCGAGTAAGCCTCCTAAAAGTAATTTGTAGCTACAAGGTCAATCTAGGCAGGAGTCGACATCACCACACTAGTAGTATCAGTTAGTTTAGAAATTTGGTTTCTTTTTCTATGCTTGATAGTAGACACATCAAAGAAAGAGGTGTTCCCATCACCCTCTTTCAGCCATTGGACTCTGGATTTCTATTTCCAAAATATTTCCTCATTTTTGAGGATTCATTTCCATTGCTTCCTGGTTTCCATTTCTTGGTTGTGGGTCTACTGACTATCATCCCCCTCCTCTTTCCTTTTCTAAAGTTCTCAATTCCTCCTCTAACATTTTTTTTTTTGAAACACATTGCCAAACACACTCTTGTTCCATCCTTTTACCATGTTTTTAATATGTTTGAGTTTGAGAAAAATCCTAAACATGGGGAAGCCACAAACATGGATGTTCCACCATTTTGCAATTTTATTTTTGAAGTCAGGGATGGAATTCCACATAATCTCAAAATGAAACGGAATAGGCCCACACTACACAACAGGCCAAAAATTTGAGGTCAACAACAGGGGGTTGTGGTCAGACACCGTTCTGGGTAGGGTTTTTAGATTGACATTTAAAATGTTAGTCCAATGGGGGGAGTAGAGAAAATGATCTAACCAGACCCGAATCAGATTAACACCAGAGCGTCTGTAAGACCAAGTAAACTTCTGGCCCGTAAGATCAATATCTATCAACCCCGAAGAGTTCAGAAAATTAGCCAGGGCAGACATGCTATCAGAGTAATCCAACAGGCCACCACTTTTCTCCGAAGGGTAGAGGGGAGAGTTGAAGTCCCCAGCAACCAACCAATGGGTTCCCCTATTATGATTAATTTAATAGCAAGATCCTACCATAGGTTGTTCCTAGCATTCCTTTGGCTAGGAGCATAGATATTGATTATAGACCAAGAGTCACCCAGGTAAGAGAAAGAGGCCCCCACACAATGTTTACAGTGAAAAAGTTTTGAACCCAAAAATCTAGAGTGGTTCCAAAGAACTGCCATATCGCTCGAAGCTCCCTCAACATCACTATAGAAGTAGGATGCATTAGGCTAGATAAATTTAGCAATCTTATCAAAATTTGTCTTAATCATTTTGGTTTCTTGTAGAAGGCACACACCAATCTTATGTTCCAAGACATAGTTCTTCAACTCAAGTTGTTTATGGGAGCTGCTGGGCCCACAAACATTCCACGATAAAACTTTCATTTTTGACGTTTCTTAGAGGACATGTCCAATGTCCTTTGTTTACCTAGGGCAATCTCATTTGTAGTTTCTCTCATCCTAGTGTGTCTCTGAGTGGGTCTTCCTGGTTTTGAATCTCCTCCCACATCTGCCTTCTTCTTCCTCCCTTTTTTCTTTGGAGTTGTCCAAATCTCTTCACCTGTAGTTTTCTCAAGCTTCAAGTCCTCCGTATTCTCTATAGATTCATCAACAACTCCAACACTCTCTTCTTCCAAAATCTCACCTTCCTCACCCATTGTTTTGCTTGTCCCCACAGAGCCCGCAACAAGCAGAGGATCATCAGCCAAAGGACCAAGGCCCTGAGTGAACTAGACATCCTAGGGTTTGACAACAGTTTCATTTAAAGATAGAGTCACTAGACTTACACTAGATTCAACTAGACTAGACAGTGGATCACCATAAGTAGGTGAAGCAACCAGAGGTTTGACCACCATGGCCTCCTTCAAAAGTGAGATATTCTCCACAGGAGGTGTAGGGTTCTCCAAGGTACTATGCACCTTAGGCTCCCAAATGAAAGAAGATTTGCAGTCAATGATAAGGTGGCCAACTTTAGCACAATTTTGATAGTAGACAACCAAATTTTCATAACACACTAGTTGGGTCCAGTTGCCAAACTTGGAACACAACTTGACTGTGTTAGGAAGAGATTTATCAACATAGATATTTACACAAAATCTTGAAAAAACTAACTTGGATTTCGATTTGGTGATAGAGTCAGTGGTGACAAATTGACCCAAAGAATCCCCAATACATTTGAAAATATCTTGATCCTAGTACTCTAGAGGTAAACCAAGCAGTCGAACCTAGACTGGAGCTGACTTGTTTAGGTCCACAGCAGGGTCAAACCCCATCTTCAAACAACACATAGCCAAGTTGTGTTTTCCATACACCCAAGGACCCATGGAAAGAGTCACCACCATGTCCTCTGCAGCTGTAAACCTGAAAAGGAAGAGACCACCAGCCATAGCATAGATCTCCACACTCCCCTTGAGATGCCATTTCACAGCAGCCCACTTCCGCACCATATCCATAATTGGACGGAAGGAAAGAAATCTACCCACAATCGCGTTCTCCATGGAGGAGAGGATCCTATCACAGACCGAGTCAGGAATGGAAAAGTCCATCCCAAAAGCAATGACAACCTAAGAAAAAGGAGGAACCAGAGTGGAGTTTTGTTTTCCATTATTCAACACATCCTTCCATCCAATTTCTGGAAGAATCTCCACCGCCGACATAAAGTCAGTTGAAATGAACAGAATCTCAATAGTCTTCGAAAGACCCGTAGATGAAAGCTTTGTCCCAATAGGAGTGAACCTCGAGGGACACGTGACCACATGTGAGATGAACAGGTTAGGAGGGGACATAGGGGGACCATGGGATACCCCCAGAGTAGAATCCACCATGCACGCAAGAAGTTCAAACACAGGCGGAGGAGGGGGAAGCGGGAAATTTTTTTTAGTTATTGATAATGCTTGTTATTTAGAGTAAATAATTTAATTACAATTAAATGAAAATGCCTTGTTATTTAGGATAATTATTTATTGTGCAAGCAAGTAATATTTCGCTATTGTTTATTTGAATAAATATACATATTGCAAATTAAAATGGCTTAATTACCTTTTTTGAGGATAAAATCTTCGTTTGTGATTAAAATAGGCATTCTTTATTAATTTATTGGGATAAATATTGTGCATGAAATAAACTTCATTTATTTATTATTTTCAAGATTTGGTTTGGGGGGAAAAACTAAAAAGAAAACTTTAAAAAGAAAGAAAATTAGGAACGAAAGCATACAATTTTTTTGGGAAACAATTTCTTGATTTTACCTCTACATAAAATAATTGAAAATGGGAAGGGGTTTTCTAAAGCTCAATAAATTAAAATGGGGAAAGAAGAGAAGGAATGAAATTAGGGGAAAATAAGAAAGTCTTCAGCAAGGGATTTCCAACAATCTGGAACCGAAAGGAAAGGAAACAAGAAGAAGAAATTCAAGTGGAAAGTGTTTTCTAGGTTTTTGAGTTCTCTTTCCAATGCATTTTGGTTTCATGATGAAAACTTGATGTTTTCTTTTGGAAATAATTTCTTCTATTTTGGAATCCTTTTTAAAGACATATTAATTACAAAATTATGCATTATTGTTGCAAAGATTAAATTTTTGTACATGATTTAGCCTCTTGGCTTTGCAAATCTGTATTTTACCTTTTGTTCAAAAAACTATATATATATATATATATATATATATATAAATGCATATTTATACAAATATATGTCTAATATTTGAGGTGAATTTGTACCTGTTACTGTAAATTTTAGATTGAAATTGAAATCTATAGCTAATAATATTATACGTTTACATATATGTTGAGCCATACAAACATATATGTAAATATATAATATCAATATTATTACTTTTCTTCTATATATATTTCCAGATAGGAATTTGAAATCTTAATACAATCTTAGAAACCCTTGGTAATGGGGGAACAAAGATTAAATTTAAAATAAAGGAAGGGTGGCCTTTTACAACCACGCCCCCCCCATTTGGAAGAGGTTGCACTATGAAGGCAGTGCCCTCTATAGGCAACATCCCCTCCATGGGAGGTTCATTGGTTGTTTCTAAATTAATATCTGCTCTGCCCTTCAATTTTGGGTTTTGACTTTGAGAAAATAAATAATATATATAGGTATATATATGTATATACGCATATGTATATATATATATATATATATATATATATATATAAATATATATACATAGCACCACTTGTGTGAATTTTATTTAAACGTGGTTGATAAAATTTTCAATTAGATTATTTATTTAATTTTGTTCGTAATATGTTCTAGATATGTAGTATGAAATATGTACATATATACATATATATACATACATATACATACATACATATATATATAATTAATTAATTATATATATATATATATATATATATATATATATATATATAAGAATATATACTTCAATGTATATACATATTTATATGATGAATACTAAGAATTCGATCATTGTAGAATTTAAATGAGTAAATATACGTCTGGCTGTAAGTGTTTATTTTATCTCATGCAAAAAATATTTTTCTAGAAAAGTAAATATATATATATATATATATATATTTGAGTATATATTTATATGATGAATGCTGAGAATTAGATCATTGTAAAATTTAAATGAGTAAATATACATTTGGCTATAAGTGTTTATTTTATCTCATGCAAAAAGCATTTTTTTTCTCTAGAGAAGTATATATATATATATACGCACACATTAAATCAAACTTATTTATATCATTCTATTTGATTGTGACAGAATGTGGATTATTTCAACTAAAAATGTAATTTTCTATATGTCCATATATATATATATATGAATATATATATAAACAAATTCAAATATAATATGCCTGAGAGCAAGATTAAATTGCGAAAATAATAGATGTTAGAAATCTGATTTAGAGTGATTAAAATTTATGTTTTAAGTGTTATAATTTTGTATTAGATTGTTTATTTTTGAATATATATATGTGTGTGTGTGTGTGTGTGTGTGTGTGTGTATATGTGATCAATTTTTATTTTCCTGAAATGCATATATTTCTGAATGGAGAGGATTTCTTTTGATTATGTAAAATCTGTAATCTTTCAATTAACCATTAAAATTGGAAATGAGTTCATGGAGAAATCTAAAAATATCTTCTTGAGAATTACATTCTTTGCAAACCAAATAGAGAACTATGGAATTTTAATGTGTTTTCTGAAATAAATATCTTGTAACCTATATGCAAAACAGTGGGATTATTATCTAAAATTTTTATACCCTAAATATTTCAATTCTACATAAATGTTATATAAAGAAATAGAGTGATCCTCTGTAGTTGATGACTTACTAGTCAGAAATGTGTAATGAAGTTTTAAATGGTCATGTTTTTGAGACAACTTGAGGCATCTTGTAACTAGTGAGGAATTTCATTAAACCAACGGGGCATTTTTATGAGTGGTTTTTCATCCCTACGAGGGTTTTCCACTAATGAAAATCTTTGTGTTATGGTTCTTTTGTGGATGTATTTATGATCTTGTTGTTTCCTTAATACATAAGAGTATTTGAATTTCATGTATTGCTAATATGATATTCTTGTGTAAGCCTAAATGGCTAAATCTAGTGGAGGCATGGCCTTGTTTTGATATACTTTGATTTAGTGATGTAAGTTATTCCATTTAAATATAGTGATGAAAGTTATTTATATATAATTAGTCCTCTTTTTCCGCACCATTTTATAATTATTTTATTCTATTAAATTATTTGGAAATTAAGGGTTATATAACTATTAAGTGAAATTCTCAGACATTAAATTTTTGATATCAGATCCCTTAGGTTCAATGCTTGGGCCTTGAGTCTTTTATTCTTAGGTTACATTATGGTATGTCAAACTGTTGTGTTGAACAAAGAACCCTAGTTATGGGTCAAGATTATTTTGATGGGTTGGTGATTCTAAGATGGTTAGTTGGAATCGATTAGTTGTTTAGACGTTCAATCATTCAAATATCTCTAGAGGTGTGAGACCTCTTCGCCTTAGTCATGTATTCATAAGAATTACTAGTAAGGGTCATGGATACTATTTGAAATAAGTCGATACTATTTGAAATAAGTCAAGATGGATAATATACAGTGTTATGTGAAGTGAGCCAAAATGGATAAAATATGGTGACAACCCATGAATGATGATGTGGCCATAAAAGTGAATTAATAAAAGAAGTATATTGTGTAGAGATGTCTGTCTAATGACATAAAGGATGAATGAGTTGAAAGATACAAGGAAAGGAGAAAATATGAAATTTTGATATGAGGGACAAGGAAAAAAACATGTGAAGTAAATAAAGTTGATAATAATGGATAATTATTGGTTGAGCCTTCTCAAAGGTAGGAAACGTAAGAAGGATTTTTTAAAGACAAGAATGTTTGTAATAGTACTAGGCTTTAGGCAAGTTGATTGTATAGCAACATCTTATTTTTTTTTACATGATTTGGACCTAGTATAATCCATGAGATCTTTCGAAAATGCAAGGTTCAGATGTATTAAGAATCTTCATTGGTGATTCAAGATAGAATTTGATTAGATAAATAGCTTGATTTATCTAATAGACAATGCATAAGTGATTGATGTGATGAATCATGTGTTCTTGATTGTTATTAATGAAAGTACTTATACATATGTATTGTATGAGATTGATACTTGTGAAATAATGCACTTCTCATGCTCTGTGCAAATGACACATTTGTATGGGTGATTGTATGCATATCATAGAAATTTATTTTCTTAACTATATATATACTTGAATAAAAAAATGTTCCCTATACTTATACTAATGTGAGTGATGCATATTTCATATTATTGTTGTTCTCATGCAAGTGACGCAGTAGAGTAAGTTTCAATTCCTTTGTGTGGATAAAGTACTTGAGTAATGATTACATTCACAATTGGTGTATGAGATATACTTTTGATACTCATCACGTTTATTGGATCGAGTAATGATCATTATAATTATACTACAATGATTTATGCATATTTCACCTTTTGTGCGAGCGATGCACTTGTGCGAGAGATTGACTTACCATATAAATATTGTATGTGTAGACATGCAAAATTGACATCATCATCAATGTTCATCTTTTAATTAAATCAATCAATTTTATTTAATTAAATCATAAATCAATCCTAAAGTCCCCCTTTAATTAAATTGTAATACCCCTCCATTTTGCCTTCTGGTTGGACAATGTGTCCTTGTGTTGTAATGTTGCTTTGATGTGTTTCTGGGTATTCAAATACCTTATTATGTGTGTGTTATGTTTGTAATTTGACTATGGTACTTGGCTTCTATTTGATCTCTATCTATCAAGCGACATGAATGTTATCTTTTGATGTAATGGTTTTTAATCAGATGTTATCATGATGGCATGTTTTGGGATTAGCATTATGGATGTTTGAATTAATGATGTTTTATGTTTTGGATTATATTAGTATGTTAGATTTGTTAGTTAGTTACACTGTATTGGTGAAGGGGACGGTATCACATCACTCACTTGTGAGTGCCCTATGATTTCGTGATTTCCTCTTCATGGTGTGTTTTAAGTATGACATATATATGCATGTGGATATATTCTTTATTCATAGGTTGATAGGTACATGACATTGACTCCACCTGGTTTCACAGGTTTGAGTGTTTCCATTGCCCAACGGTATTCGATTGGGAGATAGTAGCTAGGTTTTTCGTGCCAAGTCATCACCCTAGTCATAGTGTGTCATCGGGTTTTAGTCAAGTTAAGTTTCTTTTATGTTGATCATCTTGCATTGATTTTATTTAAATTGCAAGTTGAAAAGAGTAATTAAATGGCTTTATGTATTTAAGTGGTTGATTAAATTAATCTGGTAATGATGTTAGAAATTTTATTTAATTTATTAATTAATTTAATTTAATTAAAAAAATGATTTAATCTTGGATTAAACTAATTTTATTGATTAATTAAATTGATGATGTTTAAATCAGATAAGTATTTCATTGTGAAATTATGGATTTAATGTTTGAAATTGAAAGGATTAAATTGGAAATTTAGAAAAAAAAATTATATTGCATTTTTATAAAAGTTTGAATTCAAAAATTGGAAATAGAGATATTTTGAGATATTTTAGGATATTTTTTGTTTTGTTTTGGAAAATTGATTATGGTGGTTGAATGAGATATTTTGGAATTTTCTTTATTATTGGTTTTTCCTTCACAAGTTTTTTGGAACAAGTTGGAGAAATTGGAAATAGAGGAGAGGAGGAATTGTTGCATTTTTGGTGGGTTTTGGATTAAAGCTTAAGAAATTTATGGAGTTGAAGTTAGAATCAAGGCACCATCTGGATCTTCTCTCAACTCAGAAAAAAACCAAGTTCATATCTTTGAAACAAGTTTCTTTTGAGTTTTTTAATGGTATATGTGTTGATGAAAATCATTTGCAATCTGCTATTCATTTGCAAAATAAAACCAGTTGGATTCTCGTTTTCAAAATTTGGAGAACACCTCTTTTTGAAAAAGATTGCTTCAAAATTAAAATGAATTCTTGAGCGTAAATTATTATTTCAATTTTTTTCTTCAATTTATTTGGAATCTTCAATCTGGGTAAATGAAAATATATGTATATATATATATATATATATATATATACATATACTTATATTTTTTATATATATTATTTTTCCCTTTGTAGGGTTATGCTGGCAGAAAAAAAAATTAAAAAAAAATAACCGGGGTTGGATTTTAAACCACTGGCTTTTTTGGTTTTTTGGTTTTTTTATTATCAAATAAAACTATAAAAAAAAAGGGGATGAATCAAACTTTTGCTTGGGAGCTAGGGGCTCACCCCACAACCGCCCCCATGGTAGGTGGTGTGGGGGAGCTGCACCCAGCACCCCCCATCCGCCTGTGGACTGTGCAGTGACCACCCCTAATGGTGGTCGGCTGTGCTTTGCATAGCCGCACCACCATTAGTGGTGGTCGGCTGTGCACAACCATCACACCCTCTGCCCTGCTAATGCTATTGTTGCCGCTTGGGAAACCCGCAACGGCTGCCTGTGTAACCTGCCAGCGCCGCCGCTTGTGAAACCTGTGATCGACGCCCAACAAAGCCCTCCCCTCTCTATGCACGTGGCCCGAGGTCCACGCGACTCAACCCTAAGGGTTGGCACGTGACCTGAGACATGAATGGGTGACTTTCAATAAAATAAAAAAAAATCAAAGAAAATAAAAATAATAAGTTTGTTTTTAATATTATATATTATGTATTTATAATATTATAATAATATTAAATATATATATATATATTTTATATTTTATATATTATAGGTATGTAATATTATAATATTAATTTAGTTTATAATATACTCGGTGCATAATTGTATAGTGGGAAAGATAATTTTAATAAATATGTTTATATTTAAATGTATATAGATTTAAAGTGGATGAGTAAAGTAATTTCATATTTTAAATGTAATGGCAAAATTTTAGATCAAGTGCAATAGTTAATATTAATTGATTTATTTTGAAAAATCTTATTTGGAAAGAGCAATTATTGGATTTGAAGGTTCTTGTGTTTTATAGTGGAATTAACGGACTATTAAAATGATATATTTTGCAAAAAGAAATAATTATTTTTAAACGATTTATTATGAACTAATGAAATGACTGTTTTACCTTATTATTATTTTCATGCAATGGGGGAATAGATATTTATTTAAATTTTATCTTTTGTCTAGAAGAGACGTTATTAGATCGGTTTTATTAGTGGAATTAAATATTGAATTCTAGTAAGGAAAATGGATTTAATATATCCAAATTAGTTTATTTCCTCGCAATTGATTTATGTGATTATTTTCTCTCTGTTCGTGTTTGGGGAAATGGGTTAAGTGTCTTTAATTTGTAAGTCTTCCAGAGGACCCTAGAGGTTGGGGGTTGTCGTTTTGTGATGTCGACCATTGGTTAACTCTCATGGGTAGTGCATGAAGTTATGTTATTGTTATTACCTGTTTTCTACAAACGGGGATGTTTTGTGCCTCCTGTGAAAGGAGTGGATTATGTGATTTGTGCCTCCTTGTAAGGATTGGTTTTGTTATTGTTGTTACCTCCAGTGTTTAGAGAGGGTTTTATCTTATGTCACCTCCTGAGAAAGGAGTGGTCGTAATATCTTGTTGTTACACTTTGGTACCCTTGGTGATTGGATGGTGTGTGTGTTGTCAAATAGAAGAGTGGCTTCCGTTAGGGGCCAGAGCCCGTAAGAGGTAATATTGGGTAACCTTCGGAAGTAGTTTAATCAAGTGAAACTAAATCAATACTTAGCAGATTAGGTGGTACTTCTCACTAATCAAGATAATATTTCCTCACTCATAGATGTAAGGGCTCATTTAGACTTGGGATGAGTGGGAAGGCCTGAAATGGCAAGGTCATCTATCCTATCTATACGAAAGGTTTTTGATCCCGCATTAGTAAGTATGAGGACTGGGGATCGGTTGAGGCCACTAGGTTAGCCGGAGCCTAGGAAGATCCGCATGGGTAACTCATGACAAGTTGTGTGATGACACTCTTTTTAGGACAACCATCGGTATTTGATTTTATGGGTATGGTTTCCTTAACATACCAGATGTGACCATAGTTGGTATTTGATTCTATGTGTATGGTTCTCGTAACATACTTGATCTTCTTTTATCTGGAAGCAATGTTACCATGTAGATTTGTACATGTGTTGTACTTGCATGGTACATGAGTTGTACTTGTGTTGTACATGTGATTAGTGGTGTCAGTTTGGTTCAGTTATGATTTAGCCTATGTCTAAAGGTGTTGGTCTTGGCTAGGATTCCTTGTTACTATCTCCTAGCATGGGGGGTGGGCCTTTGGGTTCCACTTGGTTGGGATTTCTTCTTTCTCATGTGGATGATATTTCCAGTTGGAGAGCTCATGGGATCCACTTTCAGTTCTTGCTTTATTTCATTACAGTTGTTCTTGTAATTTATTACCCCTCATTTGTTATCGAGGTGGAAAGTTGCAACTGTAACCTTATTTATTGGACTTGCCTCATTCAGGGAATGAGTGATGTAACCATATTGTTTAATTATGGATAAATGAATTGCAAGTTATCTCTTATGCTTGATGTAAATTATGTTAATTGGAATGTATTGTTTTATTTCTTAATTAAATAAATGACATGGTTTAAATTCATGTTTTTTGTTGAGGCTCTATATAAACTTTGTCTCGTAACCTTAGAGGTTGTTGGCATTAGATAGTGATCTTGCATATTAATTGTACTTAAACAAAAAAAAAATTAGTACGTTTAAGTAGTTAATTGCAACTTCCTCTAGGGTTGCGTGGCGGGGTGTTACATAAATAAATAAATTTTATTTAATTAACTTCTAAAGTCCCCCTTTAATTAAATAAATAATTTATTTATTTAATTAAAATCACTAACATCACCCTCTTTGATTAAATAGATCAAATCTTTATTTAATCAAATCTAAAATCATTTTCTTCTCATTTAATTTAAATAAATCCAAATATGTAAGTTGAATGTCACAATCATCTAACATCATCTTAATTAATCAAATCCATGATTAAAAATAAGTCTAATCCATGTCACATCATCTAGATAATTCCACTTGCACAATAAATCATTTATTTTGATTTATTAAATCTCTATTCTCCTCACAAGGCATATTCACAGGGAATATTCCCTCATTAACTCCATTTGTTTGACTTTTTTGTCTAAACAAATTCCCCCCCCAAAAACTCTCAACCATATGCATTTAATGCTATTTTCAAATTTCAAACTCACCTAATAAGCATTTACTTGCACAAAGACCAAAATGTGCTCACCCTTCATCCTCTCACATCTTGACAAGTGGCATGAATCTATTGGTTGAGGATTAGTCCCACATTCCTCCACTTTGCCTCTTCTTCTCTCAATCTCATCTATAAATTCAAGACTTTTCTTCTCATTTTTCATCTACAATTTTAGCATTATTATTATAGTCATTTGAGTTCATCTTTCATATCTTTGATGATCATCATCTTAAGGCTTAGCAAGGATGGGAAAGGGCTCCTTTACATATAAAAGGTGCACCAATCCACTATGGAATAGGTATCCACTATGTCTTTTATGCTTTTTTAAGCTTAGCTTGTTATTTTGTTTATCAAGCATGATGGATTATTTCATAGGATAACCATTATATGTTTGCATAGTTTGAAGGAACCCATGCTAATGAGTGTTGGAGTTTAGGCTGTTTGTAGATTTGTGGTGCTTAAATATAGCACTAGAGAGAGGGCATAATCCCAGCTGAATATAAAGTTTTTTGTTTCTAACAATCATATTGAGTCATACTCTAGATAGATTTATTCACTTTTGTAAAGTCTTTTTTTCTGTTGATATACTGACTGTAGTGAATGATATATAAATTATTTCATCAACGGTAGAGTTCAAATTTGAAGGTTCAAATAAGGGGTTGTTATGCCATCTAGTAGGGCATGGTTTATGCTATGTCTTTACTGTATCTCTTTTATTGAAACCCCAGTTTTCTTTACTAGTGACTACCAACATTACTTAGTGTGCTAACCGAGAGCTTGACCTGTGTGGTTGTGCAGGAGCACCCATAGGTTGTCAGAGGTTGTTTAGCACAAATTTTTCTAGGACAACTAAACAATCTAATTTAGTTCATTTGTGTGTGAGCCTTAGTGGAATTTTTCTTGTGAATTGATTTGATGAAGGTCATGTTGACCATTGGATAGGTGTCATAAGGTTTTGACTCAAAATGAGGTTTAGGACTTTTGAAAAGTTTTGAAAATTTTGCTCAATTGGAGCTACAAGCGACCAAGGAGAGGTTAAGGGAGAGGATAACTGATTTAGTGACCCTATTTATGGGATGCCTCGACATTGGAGTGAGGTTGGAAGCATTTGATATTGTTTTAAGTTTTTGAATTCAAGAGATAAGCAATTGTGTTTGTTGAGTGTAATCTCTAGTTTTTGTGTTACTATGATGCTTTAATGGAGTAGTTCTAGCACTGTAATTCATGCATAATGTAGGACAGTAGCTCTTAGAATAGTGTGTGGCACTAGTTAGATTGGTTATTTAGTTTCTAAGCGTTGGTTGTAGATACTTTGCTTTCTATACTGTTGCTGGTCTGAACCAGGAAGTTTGGGAAGAATGGAGGGTTAGTTCACTTTCCCACCATACAAATTGTATGGCACTTTGGGAATTGTGACTAGACTCCATGGATGTACACATAGTAGGGTTAGAAGTCTCTGACAGCACCAGAGCCACTATGGAAGTCTTCTCCTAGGTGAGCCAGGGAAGTGTCCGACTAGGGAAGACCAAAGTGCAGAGCACTTGATTTGCAGGGGTGTCAATTTCCTGAAAAATTACCTTTTGGAAAGGGAAGGTATGAGTCTTTCCAAGACATGGTATGGAGAAGGAAACTTTACCAATCCATCTGATGAGGGAAGGACTTAACAGATTGCAGGGAAGCTAGGAAAAGCTTAAAAGGCCTAGTTTTGCTCTTCTTCTCAGGTTAGGGCTTTGTACGGTCAGTTGAGACCCAAGACCCCAAAAATCCTTGAGAGGTGGGCATGTGAACCAGGAAACCAAAGGAAAGATTGGGGTGTTCTTTGGAAATACATTGGGAAAAACCTTGATTTCTCAAAGGAGGAGACCTAATAGGGCTAGTAGCCTTCAAGGCCTAATAAATATTTTTGGTGAAAGCGACCTACAAATGGAGTTAGGTGGACCCCTAATGCCCTTAGTAGGATGGATTGAAGACTTTTGAAGTACCTCCACACCCTTGTAAAACTAAATTCAAGAATTTGGAGGATTAGTAGCCTTTAGGGTGGATTAAGGGCTAAGGCTAGTGTTTCAAGAATTGCACCAAGTGTTGACTTGGAAGGAAGAACTTAATTGATAGTTGGGTTGGAAAGGTGAACCAGGGGATCCTAAGAAGGAAGAGTTCCTATTGGTTACAAGAGGTGGAGTGAGACACCCTATAGGTCTTCCAAGCAAGACCTAGAGCATGAATCAGTGATTGATTCATCCAACCTCCCTATTAGATTGGTATCAGAGCAACAAAAGATTTAAGATTGACTATTGTATGTCAGAGATTGAGTCTAGTGGTTCTACAACCATAGTGACAAATATAGAGTTGGACAAGAAGGTCAAATATCAAGAGGAAGACAATAGGCTATTGAGGGAAAGAATAGCCCAACTTGAGCAAGCAATGAGTAATGTGCAAACCAAGACCGATGAGGTTAGTGATAAATTGGAAGGAAGAGTACCCAAGAGTGAAGAGGTTGTAGAGGAAGACAAGATCCCTGAACCTGACCCTATTTTGCAAGAGGTGCCCTTCTTGAGGGCATTGAAGGCTATGAGTGGAAAAGCACTTGAAGGTATACCACTATTTAGTGGGAAATTGGAAGTTGATCTAGTCATGGATTGGATAGAGGGAATGGAAAAACATTTTGAGTGTGATGGAGTCACTAAAGCACATAAGGTAAAGGTGGCCAAATCAAGATTGAGAGGTTTTGCTTTGACATGGTGGAAGTTCATTCAAACAGAGAGAGAAAAGGAAGGAAAGAAACCTATTTCTACTTGTAAGGGAATGGTTGCCAGGGTGAGAGAGGCATACATGCTAGATTATTATGAAATTCAGTTGCATAAGAAAAGACAGAGCTTGAGACAAAGAGACCAAGATGTAAATTCCTATACAGAGGAGTTTCAAAAACTTTTCATGAGGTCTAATGTTTCAAAGGATGAAAGTCTTAAGGTGGCTAGGTACCTTAACGGTTTGAAGTGGAACATACAAGAGGATATGACTCTTCTTAGTCCCAAAATAGTGCACCAATGTTATCAATTGGCTATAAATATTGAAGAGAGAAGTAAGAGGAAACAAGATCGGGCTTCCAAGAGTAGAGGGAAAGGCAAAGATCAAAGAGGACATAGAGGTGGATACCAAGGTAGAGGGACTGAACAAAGAAATCAGGCAGAGTCTAAACTCACAGAGCATGGAAGTGAAATGACTTCTAGAGGAGGTTATGATAGAGGTAGAGGCTCTCATGGAGGTTCTAATAGAGGAAAAGTTATAGGTAGAAGTAACTCTTACTTTGCTAGCATTAAGTGTTATAACTATGGTCAATTAGGACATCCTGCTTATAGGTGCCCGAAGAAAGCATCTTCTTCAAACACAGAAAATAGAGTAGCATATGCTCAAGAGGACACCATGAGTATCAAGTCACTAGAGGTTAGGCATATTGAGTCAGAAATGGGGGAGAACTTGATGTTTAGAAGGGTTCTAATCAGACAACCAGTCAAGGAGGAGCCAAAGCAAAGGAGAGCTTTATTTAGCGTGAGATGCAAAATACTTGGGAAGGTGTGCAAAGTTATAGTGGATTCAAGGTCTACTGATAATATCATCTCAGAGGAGGTAGTGAGGAAGCTAAAATTAGAAAAGGTGCCCCATACTAATCCTTACAAGGTGACATGGCTGAATAAAGGGCAGAGTGTTCTTGTGAATAAGCAAACAATAGTGGAATTCTCCATTGGAGGATACAAATAAAAATTGGCTTGTGATGTGTTGCCTATGGATGCATGCCATCTTCTATTGGGCAGGCCATGGCAATATGATAGAGGAGCCATCTATGATGGAAAGGAGAATACCATCTCATTCAAGAAGGATGGTAAAACATTCAAGTTACAGTCATTGTTGGAGGAAGAAGAAGGACAATCAAAGACCCCTAGTGTCTTGTTAAGCAGTGGCAAGGCATGTGTCTACACTCTTTAGCAAGGAGGTGAAGGATATGTTGTTATGGTGCAACCCAAGGAAGAAGACAAGATTGAGAAGACAGTTCTACCAGAAGAAGTTCGGAAGCTACTTGAGAAGTTCAAGGACCTAGTCAGTGATGGAACACTAGCAACACTACCTCCAAAGAGAGCTATTAGTCATTAGATAGACTTTATACCAAGGGCTTCATTTCCAAACAAAGCAGCTTATAAGCTCACACCAGATCAGAACCTAGAAGTAGCTAGGCAAGTGCATGAGCTATTAGACCAAGGACTAATCAGGAAGAGCATCAGTTTGTGTGTAGTACCACTAGTCTTAGCAACCAAGAAAGGTGGTAAGTGGAGACTATGCATTGAATCTAGAGCTATTGATAGGATTACAATTAGATATAGGTTTCCTATTCCTAGGATTGGGGATTTGATGGACTATCTTGGAGGAGCAAAGTACTTCACTAAGTTGGATCTCAAAAGTGGATACCACTAGATTAGAATCAAAGATGGGGATGAGTGGAAGACAACTTTTAAGAAAACTGATGGGTTGTATGAGTGGAGAGTTATGCCATTTGGCCTCTCAAATGCCCCTAGCACATTCATAAGACTCATGAATGAAGTGCTTAAGGATCTCATAGGGATATTTGTGGTAGTGTATCTAGATGATATACTCATCTTTAGTAAGATAGCAGAGGAACATCTGAAGCATTTGGAGATGGT
The DNA here is from genome assembly GCA_007115665.2 of Sequoiadendron giganteum. Classification (NCBI taxonomy): domain Eukaryota; kingdom Viridiplantae; phylum Streptophyta; class Pinopsida; order Cupressales; family Cupressaceae; genus Sequoiadendron; species Sequoiadendron giganteum. The sequence goes on from CM021105.1 coordinate 590,010,903, forward strand.
TCTTAAAAGGTTGCAGGAGGAGAGGTTAGCCATCAACCTAGAAAAGTGTGAGTTCTTAAAACAAGAGCTTGTGTATATGGGGTTTATAGAATCCTAAGGATCATTGAAGATGGACCCAAGCAAGGTGGAAGCTATCCTAAATTGGCCTACACCAACCATCGGGACAGAGGTAAGGAGTTTTCATGGGTTAACTCAGTTTTATAGGAAGTTTATAAGAAACTTTAGTGGCATTTGTGTACTAGTGCTTGATACTATCAAGGGTGACCTAAAGACTAAGTTTAAATGGACTCTTGATGCAGAGAAGGGTTTTGAGAAATTGAAACAAGAAGTGGCAACTCAACCCATCCTTTTGTTACCTAGTTTTGATAAACTATTCACAGTAGAATGTGATGCCAGTGGAATTGTAGTAGGAGGGGTACTAAGCCAAGAAGGAAGGCCTATAGCTTTCTTTAGTTGAAAGCTCAATGAAGCTAAAAAGAAGTATTCTATCTATGACTTAGAACTATATGCTCTAGTACAGTCTCTTAGAAATTGGAGACATTATCTCCTACCTAAGGAGTTTGTAGTGTTTACAGATAACCAGGCACTTAGCTACATCAACACACAAGAAAAGTTGAGTAATAGACACTTGAAATGGATGGATTACCTCCAAGACTTCACCTTTACTACCAAACACAAGAAGGGATAATTGAACAAGGTGGCAGATGCACTAAGTAGGAGGTTGCTAACATTGCAAGAGATTCAATTCAAAAGCATTGGAATAGAGATTTTCAAAGATCTATGGAGAAGATGAAGACTTCTCTGAAGCATATAAGGTATGTTCTAATTTTGAGAATCACTTTCATAGTCAATTCTTAGAGTATACATTGCAGAGTGGAATTTTGTTCAAGGGAAATCAATTATGTGTTCCTAAAGGTTCAATGAGAGAGAATCTAATCTAGGAGAAACACAATGGTAGTCTTAGTGGTCATTTTGGTATCAACAAGACAATGGAATTAGTGCAGAGGTTCTATTATTGGCCCAAGTTGCCAAGGGATGTCAGAAGGTATGTGGAGCAGTGTGTAGTTTGTATGAAAGCTAAGGTGGGAGCTAGCAACACAGGTTTATATCAACCTCTACCCATTCCCAACAGACCATGGGAATGTATTAGCATGGATTTTGTGGTAGGACTCCCTAAAACTAAGACCGGGTTTGATAGTGTCTATGTGGTGGTAGATAGGTTCAGTAAAATGAGACACTTTGTTCCTTGCAAGACCACCCATGATGCTAGTTATATTGCCCATCTTTTATTCAAAAAGATTATGAGGATCCATGGATTGACATTGAGCATTGTATCAGATAGAGATGTGAAGTTTATGAGTCATTTTTGGAAAACTCTATGGGGTAGATTAGGTACTAACCTGTCTTTTGGATCAACTTACCATCCTGAGATAGATGGACAAACTGAGGTGATCAATAGAGTGTTAGGTAACCTTCTAAGATTCCTAACCAAGGAGTATGGAAAGACATGGGACTTGGTCATATCACAAGCTGAATATGCCTACAATGACAGTGTGAATAGGACCATAGGGAGGAGTCCTTTGAGATAGTATATGGAATGCACCCATGAGGTGTGTGTGAGCTCAGAGATCTAGGAGCTATGGAGAATAGGAGTGGACATGCAGAGGATTTATCTAAGACTATGAAGGAGATTCAAGAGCAAGTGAAGAAGACAATCAGAGAGGCTACTCATAAGTTGAAAGCTAAGATGGATATGTCTAGGAAAGATCTCCAATTTGCAGTAGGGGACTATGTCATGGTCCATCTCAACAAATCAAGATTGTAGAAAGGAGCACCAACTAAGTTGCAGATGAAGAGAGTGGGACCATGTAAATTGTTAGCTAAATATGGTATGCATGCTTACAAGGTGGAGCTTCCTATAGACTTAAGTATTTCACCAGTGTTTAAAGTGGCTGACTTGATCAGGTACAAAGGACCAGTCACAGATAGGAATTTGACCAGTACAGATGTCTTGAAAGATGTGAGTAATGTAGTCTTACCACCTAAAGACAAGCTGCAAGTAGAGAGGATCTTCAAATCCAAAGTGAAGAAGTCTATTAGGCATAAGGTGTACATGGAACATCTCATCCAGTGGAAAGACAAACCAAAGTCTGAGGCTACATGGGTGGATGAAGCTCAGTTCAAGAAGCATGGCATTGATCTATCTCTGATCTCTCCCCACATTCCTTAGTGTTTGTGCAGAGGGGGAAGAATGGTGCAGGAGCACCCATAGGTTGCCATAGGTTGTTTAGGAAAACTTTGTCTAGGACAACTAAACAATCTAATTTAGTTCATTTGTGTGTGAGCCGTAGTGGCATTTTTTTTGTGAATTGATCTGATGAAGGTCATGTTGACCATTGGATAGGTGTCATAAAGTTTTAACTCAAAATGAGGTTTAGGACTTTTGAAAAGTTTTGAAAATGTTGCTCAATTGGAGCTACAAGTGACCAAGGAGAGGTTAAGGGAGAGGATAATTGATTTAGTGACCCTATTTATGGGATGCCTTAGCATTGGAGTGAGGTTGAAAGCATTTGATATTGTTTTAAGTTTTGAAATCAAGAGATAAGCAATTGTGTTTGTTGAGTGTAATCTTTGGTTTTTGTGTTACGATGATGCTTTAATGGAGTAGTTTCAGCATTGTAATTCATGCATAATGTAGGACAATAGCTCTTAGGATACTATGTGGCACTAGTTAGATTGGTTATTTAGTTTCTAAGCATTGGTTGTAGATAGTTTACTTTCTATATTGTTGCTGGTCTGAACCAGGTAGTTTGGGAAGAATGGAGGGTTAGTTCACTTTCCCACCGTACAAATTGTACAACCCTTTGGGAATTGTGACTAGACTCCATGGATGTACATATAGTAGTGTTATAATTCTTTGACAACACCAGAGCCATTGTGGAAGTCTTCTCCTAGGCGATCCAGGGAAGTGTCTGGATAGGGAAGACCAAAGTGCAGAGCACTTGATTTGCAGGGGTGTCAATTTCCTGAAAATTACCTTTTGGAGAGGGAAGGTATGAGTCTTGCCAAGACATGGTATGGAGAAGGAAACTCTACCAATCCATCTGATGAGGGAAGGATTTAACAGATTGCAGGGAAGCCAGGAAAAGCTTAAAAGGCCTAGTTTTGCTCTTTTTCTTAGGTTAGGGCTTTGTATGGTCAGTTGAGACCCAAGACCCCAAAAATCCTTGAGAGGTGGGCATGTGAACTAGGAAACCCAAGGAAAGATTGGGGTGTTCTTTGGAAAGACATTGGGAAAAACCTTGATTTCTCGGAGGAGGAGACCTAATAGGGCTAGTAGCCTTCAAGGCCTAATAGAGAGTTTTGGTGAAAGTGACCTGCAAATGGAGCTAGGTGGACCCCTAATGCCCTTAGTAGGATGGATTGAAGACTTTCAAAGCACCTCCACACCCCTGTAAAACTAAATTCAAGAATTTGGAGGATTAGTAGCCTTTAGGGTGGATTAAGGGCTAAGGCTAGTGTTTCAAGAATTGCACCAAGTGTTGACTTGGAAGGAAGAACTTAGTTGATAGTTGGGTTGGAAATGTGAACTACGGGATCCTAAGAAGGAAGAGGTCCTATAGGTTACAAGAGGTGGAGTAAGACACCCTAGAGGTCTTCCAAGCAAGACGTAGAGCATGAATTAGTGATTGATTCATCCAACCTCCCTATCACGTGGTTAGAGGAGAAAGATTAGCGAACTCATTTCTGCTAAAATGCATGTATGATGGGAAATACAGTTATTAGAACCCATTTATAATTATCCCTATCAAATGCATTGCATGGAAATTTCTAAAGCCCTTAAAACAGACTGTCATTATCGTTGCTTCTTGCTTTTTTTGCATAAATGTCTGCCACAATATTTCCATCTATAACATCAGACAAAATTCCTCTATGCATGCCAGTTTATTATGCGTTGATTTTTAGAAGAGACTCAGGGAAGCTAGTTTATTGCATGCCAGTTGCATTAGCTTAAAGGTGTCTAAAAGACCGTTTATTCGCTACTTTTATTGTCTGCTTTGATTCCTTTGTTCCATGATTATGTTTGCTTGCATATTAATGGTACAATTTTGCAAAGTATTACTGCATTTAAGACAAAAAGCTAGTCATAAATTTGGAATATATTTTCCTTGTTTATCGTATATATCTACATTTTTTTTTCTTCATTTTGCTTCACTGTGCTGATAAATTTTGATTTATAATATTGTGCGGGAAAATCCCATGATATAGGTCATTCTAAGTGGGCACCGTCCCACATAAACAATGTGAAAGACAATCAAACAAAGGAAGAAAAGGCTTGGCGGTTTGAAGGGTAGTAGAGTGTCAGCTACATCGCATGACCTATACATGCTAAGGAAAGTACTAAGTATTTGTTGTACTTGATGACAGTTTTGTAAGCTATATTAGATGCATTGATTTTGTAGCAATCACATTTTGGTGTACATTTAATCAGGATTTTTTTCCTTCCATATACCTATGAGGTCAATTTGTAGGATGTTATGGAAGGTTTATTGAGACTCGTTGATATCATATTTTTGTGGGCTCAAGTGATTTGCTAACTAGATTCCCAACTGCCTGATGTGAAAAAATTAATGGAAATCACAATGGTTTCATTCTCTTTGAAGCTTTCTAGTTCTAAATTCTCAGTGCTTTCCTTTATAAACCACATCCACTCATTACATGCATTCATTAAAGTCTTGCAAGCATCGTATGGACCATGCTAAACAATCTTTGTCTTTCATTTATAAATCTCAATGCATTTGTATTGAATATTCTAAGCAATTTAAATCTGTCTTGTTAAAATGTATTTGTCGATAATGATGAATTCTTATTGTTGAAAAATGTTATGGTTGGCGTGTCAAACAAGAAAATTCCATGTAAACATCTTTTGTGAAAACTCATCCGAGGGTTGGATGGAATATTGACTATGAAATCTAGGCCCGCAAATTTAGTTTGTACCCCGTGACTATAGGGGTCAAGTTCATAGTTGTCAAGTGATATTTTTGTTTTGGCTTTTAAATTTTTGTGGGGTTCAATCTATATTGATCTTTCTAAATAATTTTTGTTTGTCTTTGTCTTCATAAAAATCAAAGTCTTGTAGACATATGTATTGACCCTTCTAAAGTTTTTTTCCTTTGTCTTTATAAATCATATTCACTCATTATACTTGTGTAGTTAAGTTTCATTATACATTTATTTGGGGAAAGACAAGATAAGATGGAAACAATGGAGTAAAATCATAGATGATATTTATATCTTGAAGTCACTCATTTATGTTTTTATAGGCATCCTCATTAATTGGCATTGCTCATTTATGACTTTTGTAGGCTAAGTGAAGGGGATTTGAAATCTTACTTAAATTTTTGTAAATCTTTATCTATCTGCAAATCAGGACTCTAATTAATGCTTCATTAGTTTGAAATCATTAGTGTTTTCATTTAAAATCATTCCATTATTTGAAGTTAATACTTAAAAAATGAATTTAATTTAATAGCTTGGTATTCACATGATTTATCTTTTTTTTATATAGGAATAGGAAAAGGAAGAAGGAGCATTTTATTCATGCAAATGACTTGCAACATTGAAAGATAAGAGTTGATCTTGGAAGAATATTGGAGTTATAAAATTGATCATTAAACTTGAAATTCACAAAGCATTTTTAAATGCTTAGAGCTTCCATTTTATGCTAGTGTTTTCAGTTTTACACCAACTCACTTATTCTTGGATTCTAAAAAGAGCACTACAAAAGATTTCATTTTTTTCTACAAAGGGCTTAAAAATAACTTTAGACAAAATTACTAGATTTGGTTTAAGGTTAACAATTGAACAAGGTAACTTTCATATTTCATTTTTGGTGCTCTAAAAAGAATCAAATTATTTAAAATGAACAAGTGCTTCTTTGTTTTGTAATTACTTACTCAAATTAATATCATTAAAAGGACGTATGCACTTCTCTCGCACCTCACAGTGATCTTGAGAATCAAAAGGCCTTTTGGTGACATTAAGTTGCATAAGTAATTTCCCACACGCTTCAATTTGGATTTTAAAAATTGAACCAATCTTGTGAGTGTGAGTGGAGTACATTGTGTACATTCTCTCTTTGGTTCGCAACAAATATTGATCGAGTTATGAATATGTTCACTTGATTTTTTTTATCTTAGAGGGCTTTCATGGTGGGAAAAATTAAACACCCCAGGGAACGACCCAACTGGGAACATGCTAAAGACAAGCGACTTCCAACCTATATATAAGTGTGGATTCTCAAGGAAATTTTGAGAATCATGAGGACTATTCTGATGAGAAGGGAAGTAATGGTCTCTTGCCGCATGGATGGTCCCTCATGAATGAAATTCCTACATTAAAACCCTTGTTTAGAAAATGCCAAAATCCTTAACTATTTGTTGGTGCAAAAGGTCATGTCCTTTGAAGCCACCCCACGTAACATGTGGTTTTGTTGTAGAGATGAAAAGTATGCCATGGGAAATTCATGGTACTGATGCTTGGCTGACCTAAGAAGCGAGTGCACTGTATGGGGGAGCCTCTGTGGTCAAGCATCGAATCATCCACATTGAATATGAGCAATTGGATTCGTCCAAGTGGGAACCCAAAAAATATTTTCTTTTCAACCTAGGATAATGCATGCTGTTGCAATAAAAAAATAAAAATTCTTGAGTCTTGAAACATTTGAAAACAAACATTCACAAAATATTCAAATTTCAAACCCTTTAGGAGGGGAAAATACCTTTGTCTGAATCCAAGTCTTGTTTCTTTCCCTAGGGATTTTATCCTTAGCGGTTTCTAAGCATTTGAATTTACATCATAATATGCTCATACTAAAGTCAACCTAGGAAACTATGCTCTTGAAATATTGATTTTCACATAATGGACCTTGTAGAATGAAAAGGAATTGAGACATAGACATTTAGTTTGAAACTTTAATCAAAGAATTGTTTGAGGTAAGAAAACTCATTAAGCAAAGTTAAGAGATAATTGAACCCCACACATGTGTTCTTTCAAATGATTTCCCATAAAATCAAAATCCAAAAACCCAAGTTCAAAATTCTCAGTCCAAAAGCTCGTGAGGAGCATCTTGAAATACTTCTCGAGGTAAGAGAAATATTAGTTTACAAATTCTAGAAGAAAGATTCAAGAAAAAACCCTAACTTGTATGATTTCTATTTCCAACAAAATCCTAATCTCTTTCAAAGGTTTGTTTTTCTCACATAAGAAGTATCAAGCGTGTTCTTCAAAACTGAGGTCTTGTAAGAAGGAGTTTTATCTAGGTCAAGTCTAGGATCAAAATCAATTACTCTCATTCATCCCTCAACCATCGAAATAAAAGATCATCTCACCAATAAAATCTTGGAAACTTTGAAAACATCATCATGCTAAATTTCTAGGAAAAATCAAAATAATCTTGTTTGACTTAACACACTTAGTCAAATTATCCTTGTGAGCGAATATACCTGTTGATAAAATCTAACATCTTGGGGTCTAGGAGTTCATTATCAAAAATCACTTTGTTTGAATTAACACACTTAGTCATATTATCCTCTTGTGTATGAATTTAGCCTAGGATAACACAACTTCCTAGAGTTTACAAGTTCATTATCCGAATCAATCAAAATACCAATCAAATCAAGTCCTAAAGTTTAGCATCTCCCTCAAGGTTCCTCAAGAGTTTCATCATTCGTATCATCCATCTTTCGTTTATCTTATCCTCATCATCACTTTGATCCTTAAATTATCCTAGTTATTCTCTTCTTTGAGCCTAAGGTTTAGACCAATCTAAGGGTTAGAGTTTCATCTCTTACATTCCTGAAAATTGATCTCTATTTTATCTTTCAAACTCGATCTCAACACAAGAAGAATATGGAGAAAAACAAAGAAACATCCACTTCGAGCGATCTAAGTCAAATTGAAACATCATTCAACCCTATGATAAACATTGACATCCCAATCAATCCTCCTCAAATACCTCAAAATCCTCAAGAGAAATGTCAAGTGGAAGACATCACCATCAAAATCTTAGGGATGACACAAGATGAAATCCTTGAGATGGTGCAAAATCGGGAAAATCACCGAATTTTCAATGCTACATGATGAAGTTATATCCCTCCCAATACATGCTTGAGTTAGCAAAAGAAGGGGCTAAACTCACTTCCGACTATGACCTAAGAACTATTGTGGAAAGAACTCTTGGGATCATGCCCTCAACTTCATCCATGCTTCCACTTCAAAGCGTCACTCAAGACATCCTGCAAATCATAACATCCATTGCTTCAACCTCACCAATTATTAACAAGGGAAGAACAATACTTCAAGAACTCCAAAAACATCCCCTTGTGAGCAATCAAGAGTTGAATACGAACACCACATCGGATCAACACATTTTGGTAAATCCATTACACCCTTACGTTTTGCTTACCTTCCATGATTCCACCAATCCAACCTCTTATAATGCAACACCAATTTATCCTCTAGACATGTAAACCTCTCTCCCTACCTCACAAGGAGAAGATGAATTGTTTGGAGAAGGGGGAAGCTTTGATCCCTTACTTCAAGGGATTACACCACCTATCTTTCTGCCATTTCCATCCCTACCACTTACATCCACATCACCCCTTGGGTTGGGTCTTCCTCCTCTACCCACCATCAATCAGTCAAATCAAAACACCCTATCAAATCCTCTTGTTTTGCCATCGATATCTCAACAACAAATGGAAACCATCCAAATGACCCCAACAATCAATACATCTACCATTCCTCAAATCTCCCAAAGCATGGTTTCCCAAGGACCAAGCGTCTCAATCACACCATCCACCACTCAAACCTCGATCATCAAAAAAACCATTCCGCTCATCACATCAATCCACACCCTTCCCAATCCATTTCCACCACCACCAAAACACAACACGAAAAATTCATTCACCATCGCATTGCAAGATGCTTAAAAAGCCAGCTGTCAAAAGGTGCTCCAAAATCAACAAGCTGCATAACTGGCTACTCAACAAGCACAAGCTCAATTAGTGACACAACAAGTGCAACAGGCACAACAAGTGACACAAGCTACACAAACTACACAAGCCACACAAGCCAAACAAGCTATGCGTGGCATAAATCAAGTAGCTCAAGCTATACAAGATGCTCAAATAGCACAAGCAGTCCAACAAGAACATGCTCAAGCCCGAGCCCAATATCTATCCCAACAAGTGCAAGCACAAGCACAATATGAAGCATAATTGCAAGTAGCCGAGAAAGAAGTGTATCAACAAGCGTTGGAAGATTATCAAATACAACAAGAAGAAGCTCAACAACAAGCCCAACAACAAGCATTTTTGGCACAACAACAACAAGCCCAACAATAAGCATTGTTGGCACAACAACAAAACCAACAACACCAACAACAACAAGTGTTGTTGGCTCAACAATAAATGCAAGCACTACTTTCTCAACAAATCTCGCAACAAAATCCCACCCATCAATCCAACACCTCAAAATGTGTTCACCCCACCTCCTGATCCACAAGATGATGTGACAACACAAATCAGACTTGTCTCACAGCAAGTGCTTGATCTTGAATCAAGAAAAACAACAAGGACACCCAACAATTTGTGTCCTTATCCTTTTGATAAGAGGCTGACAATGGTAACATTCCCAAATGGATTTGAAATACCAAAATTTGATAAATGTCATGGGATAGGAAACCTTGAAGATCACATCAAGGAAATCTAGGTACATTGTATGGAAGTCACATACAATGACACGTATCTAATGCAGTTGTTTCCTTGAAGCTTGGTTGGTCCCTCCATGGAATGGTTCTCTTGTCTATCTACTAGCGTCAGAAATTCCAAGAAATCAAAGATGCATTCCTCAAGAATTATGCATTCAACATTACCATGGATGTCAGTCTAGAGGAATTATCGGCACTCAAACAAAGAAAGGGGGAATCATTTTCCTCCTTCTTGCAATGATGGTGATCCAAGGCCAATCAGAGCAAATGGGCCATGCCAGAGGAACAACAGGTATGAACTATCATTGCTAATTTGGACAAGAGCTTGGAATTTAATCTAAAAATGCAATGCATCACAACATACAACCAATTGATCCCCAAGATAGTCAACATCGAAAGGGTGATTATTACATAAGGGGGCACACCTACCTATATTAAACATCAAGATACTCACCCATCTACCAGTTACAATGAGAAATCTCACACATGGGAAAAGAACAATAATGTCACCAATGATGGAGTGGTTGATGCCAAGGTTGTCATCAGTGGTCCAAAGAAAAATAATAAAACACATCATCAACTATAGAAGAATAATCACAAAATAACATGTAAGCCAATGAGGTAAACCAACAACCACCCCATAATCATTTCAACAACTTGAATAATCAAGGAGGACCACCTCCATGAAACAAATATCCCTCAAGCAGAAATTCACAGCCCTTGGGGAGTCAATTGAATCCATCATGAAAAATTTGGTCAATGAGAACCTCATCAAGATCCCCACATATGATAATTACCAAGAATCCCAAGTGAAACCACCCTGGTACAATGAAAATCTCCTTTGCAATTATCATAAGCTCAAGGGGCATACAACGGCCAACTGCATGAAACTGAAAAACATCATCCAAGATATCATTGATGATAGAATCATAAATGTTGAGCAACCGACTGGAAATCAAGATCTAAAAATATACATGAATCTGATGCCCAACCACAATCAAGGAAATGACAAAGGTAAGAAAAATTCTGGCAAAGTGAACCATGTATATGAAGGAGTTGTCACATGCCTTGATGAATTGGTCATTGTTGTTAGGATTGAGGGAGCCAACGTTGATTGTGGAGTCACCACACACAGCGAAAAAGTCACTATTGTAGGGGCATCATAGCCATCTAAGACCTCCACCTCAAAATCCATCCCTAATGGTTACAACGTCATTGACCAATTAAAAAGAACCCCTGCTCAGATCTCCATCATGGAGTTACTAAAGATTTCAGCTACCCATAGGGAAATACTTGAGGAAGCATTAGCTTCATCCATTGTCTCTTCCAACCTTGATATAGAGTAGTTCCAAGCTATGGTTTGTAACATTACCATTTTGAATCTCCTCACTTTTTCCAATCATGAATTTCCCATCCAACCATCTAACAACCGTGTGTTACAAATTGAAGTCTTGATTCACAATAGTAAGATCAAAAGGGTCTTGGTGGATGGAGATGTAGGCCTCAACATTTTTTCACTAAAGCTCATAAATAATCTAGGAATCTCGAAAGATTCCATTGCGAAAGACAAAGGCATTACAATCAGAGCCTATGATGACCAGGAAAGAGTGTCTCAAGGCACTATCAAACTCCCAATCCAAGTAGGGACAACTACTATGGAAACCACATGTCATGTCCTTGACCTTGATTTTCCCTACAATATCCTCCTGGGATACCCATGGATCCATGGGATGAAGGCAGTTGCCTCAACATTCCACCAATGTGTCAAATTTTCATACCAAAATGAAGATGTCACAATTCATGGTGATCCTGAACCCTTCGCCTATTGCAATAATCTGGAAGTCAAGTTCTATAAAGTTCCCCAATTCCTGAAGAATGATGAGGGCCCCTAAACTTCATATATTGACCCATCCAACATCGCCTCCACTTCTGGGACAAAGACACCTTCCATCCCTGACATATCTGACTTCAAGCTCATGATCCAAGATAATGGGTGTGGGGAATACAAAATGGAGAAGAATGATTTTTTCGTAGGAGAGTTACCTCAATCTTCTAGGTCACATGGGCAACCCCAACCAGCTGAAACACCCTCTCACACTTTCAGGGTGGACCCTTCTAGATTCTGATGTTGGGGGGATCTAAGTCAGGAAGCCATGGATGAAAGAGACATTTCAAGCTCACTATACCAAGATGAAAGGAACATGCCTAATATTCCCATGGATGAACAAATCAGGGAGCTACAAATGATGCTTGGTACTAGCTACAATAGAAATGAAAGCCTTGGAAGAAACACCAATGGCCAACTAGAACCCATCATTGTTGAGAAGCAAATGAAAAATCTTGGGCTTGGGTGTACCCCTCTGATTATAACCATACGTGGCTGATGTCCCCTAGTTAATGCAATCAGGACTCCCCCTCAGCTATCAACAACCACCCTATGACTACCAATATCCACGGGTATGCCCTTAGATAACCTCACTTTTGACATCACTGATGTGTGTAGTAGTAGCAATGACAAACATACCATAACAGGCCTACCCATGTTTTTCGAAGAATCCTCCCTACTTATTATCAACATATTTTCATTTGAGTCAGACCACCAAACCCATAAAATAAACCTGGTCTACCCCCAACTCATCGATTATGACCAATGAGGACCATTGATTTTGGACACATTCAAAAATGATGAGGTTCTCTCGAAGTTCATGGGATTACGAGATACAGTACCATGTGGTGATAATAAAGCTAGATTTGACATCACACTAGACACTCAAGCCTATTACGGGGAGATGATTGAATCCTTCAATCGCAAAAGTAAAAGATTGAGAATAATCTTAAGGTCCTTGAGTGAAAACCACTCTGTGGCACTCTCTAACAATGAAATAGTAAAAATAAAGGACACATCCAATGGTGAAAACCTCCCTGAGCCACCGGAGGATGAAGGATTCAATCTTCCCCTCACTGCAATTCATCAAGAAAAATTGGCAGTCTTGGCGGAACAGTGTAACCCCATCAATCTAGGAACAAAAGCAATACCGTACATAAATTTCTACGCTGAGTCACTTCTATCAGAAGAAAAAGAAGTCTTACCTACATTCCTAAGGGAAATAAAGGTGAATTTTGCATGGACTTATGTTGACATGCTTGGGCTTGATCCAGAGGTGGTAGTTCATCACTTGGCATTATATCCTGGAGCGAAACCCATGAGACAAAAGCTCAGAAAGATGCATCCTCAAATAGCCTTGTTAGTAAAATTGGAATTAGAGAAACTCTTGGATGTAGGATTCATAAGGCCAATTTATTATCCTGAATGGGTGTCAAATCTTGTACCTATTTCAAATCCAAATGGGGGCATCCGTATTTGCACCTATTTTAGAGATATAAACAAAGCGTGTCCTAAGGATGACTTTCCACTACCCAACATCGACATGATAGTGTATATGATGGCCAGACATGAGATGCTATCACTGATGGATGGTTTCTCAGGTTACAACCAAATTATGATAGAAAAGGAAGATCAACACAAGACAACATTCACATGTCCATGGGGCACCTACTGTTGGAACATGATGCCATTCAGGCTAAAGAATGTAGGTGAAACTTATCAAAGATCCATGCAACTGATCTTTCATGACATGATTCATAAGATAGTGGAATATTATGTGGATGAAATATTGGCTAAATCTAGAAAAAGAAGGGACTACATAGCAGCTTTGAGCTCCATTTTTGATAGATTGGAGAAGTACAAGGTTCGACTCAACCCAAAGAAGTGCATCTTTAGAGTGCAATCAGGAAAGATCCTGGGGTATATCATATCAATGAGAGGAATTGAGGTAGATCTTACCAAATTCAAGGAGATCCTTGAAATGGAAGCACCTAGGACACTAAAATAGCTAAGGGGTCTACAAGGCAGGCTCTAGTCTATCCGTAGATTCATAGCACAACTGGCAGGAAAACAGATCCCATATTCTCATCTACTCCACAAGTGGGCAGCATACAAATGGGATGAAAAATGTGACCTGAAATTTAACAAAATCAAAGAATACTTACTCACACCACAAGTTTTGATGCCGCCAATTCTAGGAAAACCATTGATCCTATACATTTTAGCAACAATGGTAGCTCTCGACGCTCTCTTAGCCCAACATGATGAAAAAAAAAGAGAGAGAGTAATATAATTTATTAGAAAGACCATGGTGGGACATGAGCTAGACAATACTCCTATTGAAAAATCTTGTCTGGCAGTTGTATTTGCAGCCCAAAAATTCAGACACTACATGTTGGCTCATTAGATCAAGCTAATTGCAAAGATATATCGACTCAGGTACCTACTTTCTAAAGCCACTCTTACAAGATCTACAACCAAGTGGGTCATGATATTAATAAAAAATGACATTGAATATGTGGAGTGCAAGGATATCAAGGGACAAGTAATTGCATATCAACTAGCAGAGGCACCTATATATGCAGAAAACCCACTTATCTCAAAATTCCCTGATGAATCAATTTTTAGCCTAACTGTAGCAGACCATTGGAAGATGTATTTTGATGGATCTTACACACAACACAGATCAGGAGCAAGAATTTTCTTCATAACTCCCCAAGGAGACTGGATACCCAAACCTTACAAGCTATCATTCCCACGCATAAATAAAATAATAGAGTATGAGGCTCTCGTCATAGGCTTAAGGATTGCAGTACAATGACATATTATGGATCTAAAGGTATATGGGGACTCTTAGCTCATAATAAATCAAGTAAACAATGAATATTAGATGAAGGATGACAAGCTAACTCCATACAAGAATTAGTGTAAATCCTCAAAGAGTCATTCATTGATATCACATTTGAACAACTACTTAGAGAAAACAATAGAGCAGCAGACATAATGGCTACAATTGGATCACTCTTGGAAATCCCGCACAACATCCCAAAGCAATAATTCCTTGTAGAGTAGCTTCTCATACTAGTATTCGGGGTACTAGAGTCCAAATTCATGTGTGAACTCGTTGGTCTCAGTGATCCCTGGTATCATAACATTTACACCTACATAATAATAGGAGTCTTGCCTGCCGACATAACCCTAAAATTTAAACAGGCCTTCATCAAAAAGTCAACCTGCTTTGTCATCCTAGGAGAAACCCTCTACCATAGGAGCATCGAAGGAACCTTGTTGCATTTCCTAAATACTGAGGAAGCCCTGACTAATTTAACTGAGGTACACAATGACATTTGTGGATTGCACTCATGTGGTATGAATTTGGCTAAGAAGTTGCTTAGGACCGGATACTACTGGCCCACAATGGAGAAATCCACACATGACTTTGTTAGAAGATGTTTGTAGTGTCAGCAGCATGGGGACCTCATCCATGCACCGACTCAGGAACTTCATCCCATTGTTACACCTTGGCCCTTTTCATAGTGGGGGCTTGACCTCATTAGAGAAATCACCCCCACCTCATCCAACAGCCACAAATTCATCATCACCACCATGGATTACTTTACAAAGTGGGTCGAAGCCATTCCCATGACCTACATAACTAGAAAATAAATATCCAAGTTCATCCTGAACTATCTCATTTACTGATACAATGTCCCCCAAGCTATTATCTCAGATAATGGGACACCTTTCAAAAATCAGGATGTCTATGACTTGTGTGAAAAATTCAATATCCAACATCACTTTTCCACTCTATATTATCCCCAAGGCAATGGCCAAGTAGAAGCTACCAATAAAACCATCTTGAAAATCCTTAAGAAAATAGTCAATGATGTTGGTCGTGACTAGCATCTGTAACTAAATCCTACCTTATGGGCCTATCGAACCAGCATTCACACACCAATAGGTGCCACACCCTTCTCCTTGGTCTACAGATCAAAAGCGATCCTACCCATTGAATTTGAGATCCCTTCCCTGAGGATATCACTACAAAATTTCATCATAGATGAAGAATACTGGGTCTCACAGCTAAATGAAGTAGAAATCCTAGATGAATGACATATGGATGCCCTAAACCATCTGCAGGTGTATCAAAAATAACTCAAGCAGAGTTATAACAAGAAGATTAGGAGGTGGACCTTCCAATTCAGTGAGCTAGTACTGAAGGAGAATCAAAAGAACATGCCAAAACCCAGAAAGCAAAGGTAAATTTTAGCTCAATTGGTTGAGACCTTTCATCATCACAACAAGCTACAAGTTAGGGGCATATCAATTATCAACACCAAAAGGTGAACCTCTGTAGGAGCCCATGAACAACTCCCATCCTAAAAAGTTTTATGCCTAAAAATCTTTCAAGGTATAGAACCAAAAAATACAAAAATATCAGAAAATGTCTTGAAAAAATGGATACCCTGATGAAAACTTGGTAAATAGGCATCTTGGTGACAACAAAAAAATCAAAACATACAAAAATCCAAAAAAATCAAAAAAAGGATTGAAAACAGTAAAGAAAAAAAATCGTTCTTGGGTGAAAACCACTTTGGTGGCACTTTGGACAAGTACCCTGGTGAAAACCTTGCAAAAAGGTGCCAAACATAAACAAAACACTCTCCATCCACCAGGACCTTCATGAATTATTTTCCACACTCACTTATCCATTAATTCCCATTTATCCTTCCACCATCCGTTTGTGTCCGTACCATAGCTTGATCTTGTGTTCATATCATGTTCTACCCTAGTACTAATTGGCATATTCCCAAGGTTAGTTTGTCCTGCTTGTATCGAAGAAGTCTATCACATCACACTAGGGGCATGTTCCTATACCTACATCAGATTGGATTCGTGTGTATTCTTGTGATCTTCCTTAAAATCAAAAATCCAAAAACATTCCAAAATCCTCCAAAAAATAAAAAAACATCAGAAAATAAAATAAAATCCAAAACCATCATGTTCTACCCTAGTACTAATTGGCATATTCCCAAGGTTAGTTTGTCTTGCTTGTATCGAAGTAGTCTATCACATCACATTGGGGGCATGTTCCTATACCTACATCAGATTGGATTCGTGTGTATTCTTGTGATCTTCCTTAAAATCAAAAATCCAAAAACATTCCAAAATAAAAAATGTGTCAAAATATGAATATTAAAAAAATAGAGTCATCTTGCCGAACTACATCATCTTTGAGCTTGAACATAGGCAAGGTTGATCTATGATCATCCCTCGAGACACCCTAGGTCTATCCTTTAGGCATCCGTCACAATAGAATAGAAATCCGTTTCCCCATCTATCTCATCAATAATCAAGTTTGTTGTATAACATAGGAAAGGCTAATCTGTTGATCAACTATCGAGACCCCTAGGATAGGTCTTAGGTAGGTTCTTTGTCAAAATCTCAATAATCCAAAAAAATGAAAAAAAATGAAAAAAAGCCTCAAAACATTTCAAAACACCAAAAAAATCCAAATATTTGAAAAAAAACCAAAATGGTACATCCATCTCATCTCGCTTTCACCCAGAATAATCAATGCTCATAATAAATCAATCTACATCTTCATCCTTTGGTAAGTAAATCAGAAGTAATTTTAGCAGGTCTAAAGGTAAAAGCTCAATCATCAAAGTCTCAAGTCTAGGTTAGTAAGTCAACAAGTTGGTCAACTTAGAGTATTAAGATCTTATCATCTAGTCAATCTCATCATCACCTAATCACAACACGTCCTAGGATGCATCCTTCCTACAATGGACATCAACGTCAGGCATCACCATAGTTTAGTCTTGGCTAGCGGTATGAAGAACATTAGCTTGTTTTTTTACTTTATCTTGGTCTTTTTGACTTATCTTATTTTGCGCTCATTCCAAGGAACTCTCGATGATTCCTAATCAAAAGGTTTAGAGAGAAAGGAATGGGGCAACAATCATTATCTTTTTGTCTACTGGGCTTGTTGGATGTTCTTGTAATATAACTTGGTCATGCATGCTTTGTTTGGTTTGTAGGGAAGGTGTATTAGATGTCTTGTTGACCACATAGGAAGGCTTGCTTTTCTAATTTTTGGACTGAGATGTTTAGAATATTTGAACGACATTCCGAATAAGGTTTCATATGTCAATTGTGAACAAGAGTACTCCTATCTTGTTGTCAAGTCAAATTACATCACACTAGATGCAACGCCATCCTGGTTCTTTATACCTTGATGCATCGCACCTATGTGTGTTATCGAACATAAGGTAAGTTATGCTCTTTATCTCTCCCATCCTTGGATAAGAAATACATCATTATCATTCATCATCATATCTAATAAATTATCGACAACTAATGGACTTGTTGGACTTTTGAATCTTCTTGGATTTAAGGGTTGATCCCTCTCATTCTTTTATCCTCTTTCATGCTAACATTGTATCATTTCATCAATGCATTCGTCCTACATCCACACTCTCATCCTACATAATCACGTCATATCATCATAGGACAACATCATTCATCTCATCCATCTGACATGCATTGCATAATAATTTAAGTTGTCTAGGATAAAATAGATTTGTTATTCTAAGAATCTTAAAAAAATCTCATTTGCATCATCATTACCATATAGATTTATTAGTCTAACTATAGACACCTAAATTTGGACACTTCATTTGTCCAAATTTACCCCTTTTTTGTCTAAATATCTTCTTATTTGAATTAATTAAGTAATATCGCTATTATTTAATTAATACCCTTAATTCTTCTATATCCCAAAGGTATTTAATTAATAATTAAATACCTTACCCCTTTTCACTGAACGAATTAAATAAATATGACATTTATTTAATTCTTCACATGTCAAATCCTTTTCTTAATCTTAATCAACCTCTTAATTTCTTCATTAGAGATGTGCACATGCCTAACCCTTGATTGAGATGTGTCACATCCTCCAACTTTTGTAAGTTGGCTTCTAATCCTTATTAACCACTAATTATCTTCTAATTACTTATTAGTTAAGCCTGATCAGTACCTTGGTCAACTCTCCCCATCCCCCAAGGAATTTTTAATTCTTTTTTATTCATCCAAAGCTTATCTCTTCCCCATGTGAATTTTTAATTCACTTTTATCTTCCAAGGAATATTCTCTTCCCCATGTAAATTCTAGAACCTTTGACTTGTCACTTCACATGTGCCAAAGTCTTCTAGAATCTTTGACTTGTCACATCACTCACATGTGGAAAGTTCCCACCTTTTTGGGAACCTTGTCTTATCCACTCGATTCTTCCAATCATGTGAATTTTTAATTCACTTTTATTCACCCAAGATTCTCCTCTTCCCTATGTGATCATTGAGAGATCACATCATCCCTTTTCCAAAGTACTTTTCCTTCCTCCACATCATGTACCTTTCTTCCACCTCACTTCCACATCATCTCGTCCTAAGCCATCTCAAATTCCACATGTCAAGATGTGAGGGCTTGTGAGTCCTCAACTCACCATATCCCTCCATCTTGGCCTTGTTGGTTTAATCTCAATGGTTAAATTCTCTAGAGAATTCAAATCTCTCTATAAATACCTCCTCTTTCCTCTCATTTAAGGACCTTATGCATTTGATACCAAACTTTTGTTACTTTGTCATTTGAACATTTTTGCCTTCATCATAACACTTGAATCCACCATTATCACACTCTCAATCATCTTGCATCCCATCTTGCATCTTTAATCTCATTTTCCATCCAAGGAGCATACAAAGCATACAATATCAAGGGCCAACCAAGGGATTTCAACATCAAAGAAGGTATAATCGTTTGCAATCTTTACTTCATCTTATTTCTTTGCATTATCATTCCTTGGGATAATCTTAAGGTTTACTCTTTTTGTTCTTCCTTTAGTGCATTAATAGTTATTTAGCATCTTTAGAATAAAGTAGACATTTAAGGGATCACATTTTTGGCACCCCCGATAGGACCCACAAACATGCCTCTTTATTTTACGTTTATTGTTGTTAAGTTTGTTTGTAGATCCAAGTCGTAGAGGGGTGGATTTTCCTTGTAGAGGGGTAGACTTTCCCACTAGTGAGCTACAAAGGGGTGGATTTTCTCCCCCTGTTCCCATTTTTTCCTAATGTTTACTATAGAGGGGTAGATTTTCCCTCCTATTTTCACTTTTTTTGACATTTTTTACTACAGAGGGGCAGAGCTACCCTACTGGTTGACTATTTCTGATAATTTTTACTATAGAGGGGCAGACTTGCCCTACTAGTTCACCATTTCTAACAATGTTTACTGTAGAGGGGTGAACCTACCCTACTGGTCCACTATTTTTGACATTTTTACTGCAGAGGGGCGAACCTACCCTACTGGTTCACTGTTTCTGATATTTTTACTACAGAAGGGTGGACCTACCCTAATGTTTCACTATTTTCACTATAGAGGGGTGGATTTTCCCTGTTGTTCCCACTATTTTGACAGTAGATGGGCAGATTTTCCCTAAACAACATGCTTCGGAAGTTGGATTTCTTACTAATACTTTACAGCACACTATTGTAATTCACAAAAAAAGGAGCATAAAATAGCTAACATTTGTTTGCAGGGCCATCCATTTATTCAAATTTTAAATCCTTTCCTTGTTGTTTTCATCTAGGAATATAGCTTAATCAGGGGAAAGTAAAATTTATTTCTTTTTGTCAATATTTTTGTGTCACCCAAGGGGGCACTAGTTTGTTTTCACTTTCCCCTTGCACTTCATGTGATCCTGGGGAGTAGTTGGAAATGGTTAGTGCCTTCTTTTTAGAGGGACCTTCTTGGGGATTTCATCACCCTAAGGGACAATCCCAACCAAGCTTACCGATGGGGTATAAAAAGGGGGAAAGCCAAAGCTATACTCCAATCTAGTCATGTCGTGTCTAGCAGAGCATCAAAGCTAGGGTGATACCTAGGTAGACATGAAGAGTTGGTCTAAGCCCTTCAGTATCTTGCTAGGGTTCCTGACTCATGCTTGTGATGGGCTGGTGTTCATGGTTTGGGCCTCACATATCGAGAGTATATCGAGGACTCCCAAGAAGCCTTGTATATCCTAGATTAAGACCTTTTCACCATACCCTTAACACTAATCATAATATTGTGCTTGTCTAAAGTGTCTTTTTGTGAGAAACCAGTAAATTTTTGATAAGTCAACCTCATTATTGTCATTTCAAAGTCCTTTCCATAGTCATTTTCATCCAAATCAAGTCCCTGTTTTCCGTAGAGGGGCGGATTTGCCCTGGTGTTTACACTTTTTTCTGATATTTGACTGCATAGGGGTAGATTTTCCCTCTTGGTTCATTTTTTTGACTGCAGAGGGGCGGATTTTCCCTCTTGGTTCACTATTTTGACTGCAAAGGGGTGGATATGCCCTCCTGAATAGATAATTTCACCCCGTTTGACCATTTCAAGCCTTCGGTTGACTGTTTAACCATTCCAAACATCCATTTAACCCTTCTAAACATCTGTTTGACCATTTCAAGCCTCCATTTAACCTTTCTAAACTTTTGTTTCTCATTCACATTATTCATTTCACAACTAGGGGAACCTGTTTCACCATTTCACCACGTGTGACCTAAACATTTTCACTTTCTGAAAAGATCACTTCAACATCACCCCCATCATATAAAAACCATCAAGACATCTTTAGTTTCCATTCTTCATCATATTTCAACACAAAATCCCTTAAACCTTGTTTTAGGAGTTATCTCTCGAATTGACCAAGGCATTAAGTTTGATCATTATCCTACATATCAATCATTGTCTTCAACCTAATCAATTCGCTTCTATCCTGAGGTGGATTTGTGTTGAAAGTTAGCATCATTGGCCCAAATCAATCCCGTTCCATTTCAAGGTGGATTTGACTTTGTGATTATTGGTTTAGTCCTTTAATCCGATCAACCAACATATTAAGTCACCTAGGGTGATTTAGGAATTTGGTTTAGGACCCTTTCCATCAACCAATCCAAAATAAACTTATCCTATCATAGCCTCTAATTCAATCACAATCTAAGCTCCAATCTAGTTCTAATCTGAGCGTTAATTCCATCATCCTAATCTGAGATTTTTTTCAATCCCAATTTGAGCTTTCATCTAATCCCCATATGAGCTTCCAATCCATCATCTATTCTTTCCTAATAATCTGTATCCATCATGAATCTTTATCGCCCTCTCACATGACCAATAATAGTAGTCAAGGGGAATCCTAACTACATTGATGATGATAACGAAAATCTTGTTGATCACGTAGATTGTTATATAGATCCCCTTGATGCTATCATTTCTAGCAAGCTCTCTCCAACCACCTCCCAAAATCCAACTACTCCTTCGAACTATCTCACCATGCCTTCATCCACATCTACTAATAGTCCTTATGCTACCCTTGACAAGGGATATCCAACATCGTCACCATCGACATATTCATCATATCCCCCCTCTCAACCTTTATCCTATCCAACATCCACATCCTCTTAACCTCATCATCATCAACAATCCCAATATCTCTACTTTAATCACCCATCCCAATATTCCCATCCTAATCCAACACTCACACATGCCTATCACAATCCCACATCCCAATACTCCTCTTATCTTAATCCACCATCTAAATCCCCTTATCCTAATCCATCATCCCTATCCTTCTATGCCAACTCACCATACATGTCTTCCTATGGTGGTCCACCACCTCAATATTTCTATTCTAATACAACATCCACACCTTCCTACCACAATCCCCCATCCCAATACCCTTACATTAATTCCACATCTTCCTACTACCACTCACCATCCCAATCTTCTGAATCTAATCCAACATCCGCATCCTCCTACATCACTCCCCCTTTCACCGCATTATATCTTAATCCTCCATCTAAACATAACCCACCTAGTCCTCTAGCCACTCCTAGTCCTCCATCTAGTCCAATCCACTCATCTAATCATAATCCTCCATATCTTCCTAGTTCTACATCTAATCCTCATCCACCCATCCACTCATCTAGTCCTCCAATCCCTAACCCTAACCCTCCATCCATCCCTTATCCTCAATCAATTCCCATCACTCTACCTAATCCTACATCCCTTCCAAATTTTTCCCAAGGAATCATGATAGAAGAGACACCATGCCCTCCTCCGTCCTACACCTATCTCTTCCATCACCATTCCTGACACCGTCCAAATGGTTGAGCCGATCAAACCCATCAAATCCATTAAATCCCCATATTCTACTACTAGATCCACCCAATCCATTGATGACATCCAATCCCCTCCTCCCAGTTCTAATATTCACAAACTTCAATCCCATGACCTTCATGAATCCTCCATCCTCCTATCTCCCCCAATTGAGGAGTCCCTCGAACACTCTTCCATCATCATACATCGCACACAAGATGAGTCATTCCAAGAGCTTGATCCAAAGCATACAAGCATATCCCCTCCTCCAAATCAAGATCCTTCCATCCCATCTACTCCATCTCAATAACATATTCTTCTATCCATTTCATCTCATGATCCATATCCTCAACCAAGTCATGACCCTATCCTCCCATCCACCCCATCTCAAGATCACACTATCTCATCCACTCCATCCCATGATCCCCTTTCCATTCACGATCCAATCACTCCATCTCATGAGCCCTTATCATCCACTGCCATAAATCTAGATCCTATCATACTCCCTAATTCCTCTCCCAATCCCTTATCACCTCCTACTCCCAATCAGGATGTTGCTCTCCCCTCATCTCCATCGCTGCCTGCCATCCCAACACCAATTTTTTATCACCTCGGTAACATTACATGCATCCATGGTGGTCTTCTTGTGGAAGAAAAATAAAGTATATGCACCACCCATCCTCCTTTACCTAATAATAGACTCGCATCATGCTTCCGAAAGAATAAGCATCCTACAATAAATCACATGCTACAGAACATGAACTATCAAGGAAAAGGTTTAGGCCTTCATGAGCAAGGTACTTTAGAGCCCATCCAAGTCAAAGAACATCCAGACACACATGGTCTTGTATATATATCCCAAAAATTTCCCTCCAAAGATGTTGGTACAACCTCCGTACATCCTTAGCGATCCTCTTCTAAAGGCACAAGTGGTACTTTCCATCGTTCTACCATGTCATTTTCCACCATCCCCCTCCACCATCATATTACCTCAAAACAACCATCCATCTTCCTCTCTCATCCTCTAAATCTATTCTGGGTCCTTATGTCCCTCCATCCATCATTTCTCATCCTCCATATACTATGGGTTCTTATATCCCTCCATCAAACCTCACACATCCTCCATATACACAGTCTATTTTGGGTCCTTATATCTAAAAATCACCCCATCCATCTTATCTTATTCATCCTTTCATTCATCCACCCCCTATCCCTCGTACACAACATAAAAATCCTACCTTCATAACTCCTAATCATGATCAACAAAGGCACACCTCCATCCATGCTATCTCGCGTTATCCATCCACACTTCCTCATCAAATGCCTACTTCTATCACTCCATCCACATCCTCTCCACATCATCCATCTCCCCATACCCATCCCATTGCTACTAAAAGAACTTTGGATGCAAAAGAAAAAATATATAAATCCAAACATCCACATGAATCTACAACTCCTCATGTCGCCTCCAAAAGACATGTTGACAAAAAGAAAAATCAAATCCAGAATTAGAATTGTACCCATCAACCACAAAGGCCCACCAAAGAAAAAACCAACACCATATGGATCCCAAATAAAAAAGAGACAATGCCTTCAAATGAAAAATACATGATGACATCCAAATTTTCTCATAATTCACATCCTCCATCTCCTAAATCTGTTTTGGGTCCTTATGTCCCAAAATTCACTATCCCAACACCTCCAGTCTCACCCCATTCTCCATCCATCAACCCTCCTCTCATTTCACATCCACCACATGTGCCAATGTTAGTTTTGAACACCTTCCCCTATCACACATCCACTCCATAATTCCATCCATACACTTTCCAACACCCAATCCACTATCCTCCCTATCTCCCCCATCCAATCCCTTTGATTCATCCTCTTGCATAATCCATTTCTCCTACTAAGGTTGTACCAACATCCGATGGTCACTTTACACATCAGATCTTATCACCTCATATGGAACTTGATGCTTGATTCCTTCATCCATCTCCTTATCAACTATCCTCTAATTCTACATATCGCTATCCCTATGTTTATCTGTCTTCATCCACATCCTAGTCCAAAAAGTCAGAAAAAATACAAAAAAAGAAAAAAAAGAACCAAAAAAAACAAAGAAAAAAGAAAATAGTAAAGATAAAATTATTCATCTAATGGTGAAAACTTGGCAAACAAGCACCTTGGATAAGTACCATGATGAAAACCTGGCAAACAGGTGTCATGCGTAAATCCCCTATCTAGTCTACTTGCATGATTAGGGGCAACATCCACTTACACATTCCTTTCCTACATTTCCTACATTTGCCTATATTCTACATCCTTTCCATCCTATCCCAATCTCTCCATCTTCTCTTGATAGAGATAGGGGAAAACCTATATACATGCTTTGGACATCTCTTGGCATATGTTCCCCTCATCCATACACTATCATATTCCTTATCCACCTTTCTCTATCTCCCATTATCCATGCATCCTATATACCTCTATCTATCTTTCATTGTCCATGCATCCTCTCCACCTCTATCTATCTTCCATTGTCCATGCATCCTATCAAACTTTATCTATCTTCCATTGACCATCTCACTCCCTTATCCACCCATCCTTCTATCCCTCTCGCCTTATCACACTTGACACATCTCGAGTGGGGGAATCACGTTATTTGTAATAGAGTCCTTGGAGACATCATCCATCCATCCCTCCAAGTAATCCTTTCCATCTGTCCATCCTTCCCATCCTTACCTCCCCATCCCTTTATCCATCTAGTAATCCTTTCCATCTCCCCATACTTCCCATCCTTATCTCTTCATCCATTTATCTATCTCATAATCCCTACCATCTACCAACTCTCATCTGTCCTTTCATCCTTATCTCCCCATCCATCTATATAAACATCCTGTTCATCTCCCTATCCTTATCAACTTTCCAACTACTTATCCCTCTATCCATCCATCCTAGCTTCTTTTTATCTCCCTATCATTATCAATCCATTTTCCCCTTCTTTGTTTGTCTCCCTCCTCCCTCCCACTTCAACTTGAACTGGAACAACTCTACCCACAAATCGTGAGGCAGACCCACCCTGCACTGGGGTAGATATGCCCCTAACCACGGGGCAAACCCACCCTTGGCCAAGGCAGACCTGCCCTACATCAGGATAGATACGCCCTTGGCCGTGGGGAAGACCCAACCTTGGCCGAGGCGAATACGCCCCTGGCCGTGGGGCGGACCTTCTCTTGGTCATGGGGTGGACCCACCCCTAGTCGGGGTGGACCCACCCTTGGCCACGAGGCAGACCCACCCCTAGCTAGGGTAGACCCGCTCTTGGTCATGGGGTGGACCCGCACCTAGCCAGGGTGGACCTGCCCTTGGCCACAAGGTGGACTCGCCCTTGGCCACAGGCCGAACCCGCCCCTAGTCGGGGCAGACCCGCCCCTAGCTGAGGCCGACCTGCCCCATCCTAGGGTGGACCCACCCTACCCCGGGGTGGCCACGCCCCAACCTCCAGAATGGACTCACCCCACCAAGGGGCCGCCTACCCCTATAGTGGGGTGGATTCGCCCCTCCTGGACAACACCAACCCACTGTCTCCCCCCCATCTTTGTCTATCTAGCTACCAACCTAAAATTCTAGCCCCTACCCATTTTAGCCATCCCTCTATCTAAACATCTCACCTACCTCCCTATCCTTATAATCCATTCCATCCTTTAAATTCCTTATCCCGTTGTGCACCCATCCTAACATCTTTATATTTCTTCATCCATTTATCCATCCATCCTACAATCTCTTCCATCCTTCCACATATTTCTCCCTCTATCCACCTATCCTAATATCTTTTTATCTCCCCATCTTTATCAATCCATCTATTTTCCTTTTATCTCATAATCCTGTGTCATTGGTATCTAGCTATAGGCTACCTCCATGCAATCCAATGCCATACTATCTCACTATCATCACTCCTATCTATTTCCTACATCTTCCTCCAATCATATTACTCTTCATCATTCATCTATACATCCTCTCATCCTCCCAATTCATCTTCTAATAATATAGATCACTATCCCATCCCTAAGCTTTGCATAACCCACATCCTACATATCGACCATCCCATCTACACGACCTATCTTGGCTCATCATATCGCTCCATCCTTTTATCGATTTATCCTGGTTATCTCATCATACTTTATCCATTATCTGTCGTCGGTCTCTTTCTGAACTACATTGCACCTATGCTTTCACATAGGCAAGGTTGATCATTTGATCCACCCCCGAGGTTCTATATTTTATTTGTATTTTTATCTTCCTTCATCCGTCTTTGGCCTTCTGTCAAACTATATTTCCCCTCTGCTTTCACATAGGCAAGTTCTATCATTTGATCTACCCCCTGGGCGTTTGTCCATCAGATCATTGTCCTCCATCCTCTGTCTTCATCATCCTCTTTCCGCTTTTAGCATGGTCTTTTCCTAAACTATGAGGGATCTACACTTTCACATAGGCAAGGCCAATCTTTCATCAACCCCTAAGCCCCTAGGTCTTTGGGTTGTGTATGTTTTTTTGCCTCATCATTTTTTCATCTTGTCGTGATGTCAAGTATGTCCTTATCCTAGCTGGTGCTTTAAAAAAAAAGGTCTTTAATATCATAAGATCCAATCAGTTTCGGATATCCTATGTCATGTCGATCAACCAATCTATCCTCCATCTTTGGTCTCAACATGATGTATCCTTCCTAACAGATCTCATCAATCCCATCCACCCTTTTGATCCCATGGCAAAGGACGTTTGAAATTTTCTTGTGATCTTTTGATTCTTTTGATCTTTTGTTTATCATTTGAGCTACCTATCATCACTTCTCAAGGCCACCATGATCTTTCATA
Source organism: Sequoiadendron giganteum (assembly GCA_007115665.2). NCBI lineage: Eukaryota > Viridiplantae > Streptophyta > Pinopsida > Cupressales > Cupressaceae > Sequoiadendron > Sequoiadendron giganteum. The sequence goes on from CM021105.1 coordinate 590,038,630, forward strand.
TTATGGCGTGTTTTGACTAGTTAACATAGGGGCATATCTTGATTTATTTTTTGTTTGTTGTCTTCTTGTTTGTCCCACGTATTACCCACCAAGACCCCTATGGTCTTGCATTACATTGGGACATCCTTCTGTGCTTGTGGTTATCTCAATACTTGGCCCAACCAAACTCATCATGACTTTGGGGTGTTGGGATAGCCTTCTTGTTTGTTGTGTTTGTGTATGCATTAGACACTAATCTTCCTTGGTTCCACATACCATGGTATCAGGTGTGTTATTCTATAGCAAAAATCAATGCTCCAAAAATGGCAAATTGCATCTTCCATTGCATTGCATCTTTACCTCCATTATCATTCCTTTTAACCATCTCACATCTCCATCCAATCCTAACCCATTCAATCTAGCATAAATCATCTAATCACATCCTTGATCTTGTCCCCGGCCTTGTTACAAGCCTCTATCCAATCATCCTCATCATCGGGATGTATCCTTCCCTATCCTTTGGTGTTGTTTCAGGATGTATCCTTCCCTCATCAAGAACCCTTTTTATTAGGATGTACCCTTCCCTATCCTCATGTTGTTTTGAGATGTATCCTTCCCTCATCAACAACACTTTCATCATTATCATCAGGATGTATCCTTCCCTATCCTTTTGTGTTGTCTTGGAACATATCATTCCCTTAACGATAACACTTAATCCATCATCAACCCATTTTGGCTTGTAGGTTGACTGGGGCAACATCACCTCTTTTCGTAAAATCCACTTACTCTTCTCATCATCTCATATCACTTTGCATCATCTTCCTCATCTCCCCTTTCATCGTCTCATCCATTTCGAGAGCACATCCGTGTTCTCTTGAACCCACAGTCCTCTCGAGGGGGCATCCTCAATCCATAATCTTTATCTTCACCCCCATCATCTTTCTTCCTAGTCACTCCTTTGAATGACTGGGGCATCTTTTCCAAGCTAACCATCTTCTTCCAGGTTCTATGTTTAAATATTCTTTGAAATGATGTTACTTTGTAACACCACCTCAAAGAGGTGAACAATGTAGAAACCTAAATTTCGACACTTCATTTGTCAAAAGTTACCCCTTTTTCATCTAAATATCCTCTTATTTGCATTAATTAAGTAATATCACTATTATTTAATTAATACCCTTAATTCTTCTAAATACCTAAGGTATTTAATTAATAATTAAGTACCTTACCCTTTTTCATTAAATGAATTAAATAAATATAACATTTATTTAATTCTTCACATGTCACATCATTTTCTTAATCTTAATCAACCTTTTAATTTCTTCATTAGAGATGTGCACATGCCTAATCCTTGATTAGGATGTGTCACATCCTCCACTTTTTGTAAGTTGGCTTCTAATCCTTATTAACCACTAATTATATTCTAATTATTGATCAGTTAAGCCTAATCAGTACCTTGGTCAAATCTCCCCATCCCCCAAGGATTTTTTAATTCATTTTTATTCATCCAAGGCTTCTATCTTCCCCATGTGAATTTTTAATTCACTTTCATTCCTCCAAGTAATCTTCTCTTCCACATTAAAATTCTAGAACCTTTGACTTGTCACTTCACATGTGCCAAAGTCTTCTAGAATCTTTGACTTGTCACATCACTCACATGTGGCAAGTTCCCACCTTTTTGGGAACCTTATCTTATCAACTAGATTCTTTCAATCATGTGAATTTTTAATTCACTTTTATTCACCCAAGATTCTCCTCTTCCCTACGTAATCATTGAGAGATCACATCATCCCTTTTCCAAGGTACTTGTCCTTCCTCCAAATCATGTACCTTTTTTCCACCTCACTTCCACATCATCTCGTCCTTAGCCATCTCACATTCCACATGTCAAGATGTGAGGGCTTGTGAGTCCTCAACTAACCATATCCCTCCATCTTGGCCTTGTTGGTTTAATCTCAATCGTTGAATTCTCTAGAGAATTCAAATCTCTCTATAAATACCGCCTCTTTCCTCTCATTTAAGGACCTTATGCATTTGATACCAAACTCTTGCTACTTTGTCATTGGAAAATTTTTTCCTTCATCATAGCACTTGAATCCACCATTATCACACTCTCAATCATCTTGCATCCCATCTTGCATCTTTAATCTCATTTTCCATCCAAGGAGCATACAAAGCATACAATATCAAGGGCCAACCAACGTATTTCAATAACAAATAAGGTATAATCATTTGCAATATTTATTTCATCTTATTTCTTTGCATTATCATTCCTTAGGCTAATCTTGAGGTCTACCTTTTGTGTTCTTTCATCAGTGCATAATAGTTATTTAGCATCATTAGAATAGGGCAGACATTTTAGGGATCACACTAACCATCCATACATCCATTTTAAACCTCTTCGTCATGAGATCGACCCTCAAATTGAACTTCTAGCTCGATCTCTTGAGGGGGCAATGTACCAACATACTTCTTTTTGCTGGGGCATCCGAAAATTCAGAATTTTTTTAATTTTCGATGTCGGCGACATCATTCTTTGAACCAATGCAACAAGTACACTGCTTCAAAGAGGGGAAAAATGTAGACATTCAAAATTGACATCATCATCAACGTTCATCTTTTAATTAAATAAATGAATCCTAAAGTCCCCCTTTAATTAAATAAATCAAATTTATTTAATTAAAATCACTAACATCACCCTCTCTGATTAAATAGATCAAATCTTTATTTAATCAAATCTAGAATAATTTTCTTCTCATTTAATTTAAATAAATCCAAATATGTAAGTTGAATGTCACAATCACCTAACATTATCTTAATTAATCAAATCCATGATTAAAACTAAGTCTAATCCATGTCACATCCTCTAGATAATCCCACTTGCACAATAAATCATTTATTTTGATTTATTAAATCTCTATTTTCCTCACAAGGCATATTCCCAAGGAGTATTCCCTCATTAACTCCATTTGTTTGACTTTTTTTTCCAAACAAATTTTTCCCCCAAAAACTCTCAACTATATGCATTTAATGATCTTTTCAAATTTCAAACTCAGCTAATAAGCATTTACTTGCACAAAGACCAAAATGTGCTCACCCTTCATCCTCTCACATCTTGACAAGTGTCATGAATCTATTGGTTGAGTATTAGTCCCACATTCCTCCACTTTACCTCTTCTTCTTTCAATCTCATCTATAAATTCAAGACTTTTCTTCTAATTTTTCATCTACAATTTGAGCATTATTATTATAGTCATTTGAGTTCATCTTGCATCTCTTTGTTGATCATCATCTTAAGGCTTAGCAAGGATTGGGAAAGGGCTCCTTTACATATCAAAGGTGCACCAATCCACTATGGAATAGGTATCCACTATGGTTTTTATGCTTTTTTAGCTTAGCTTGTTATTTTCTTTATCAAGAATGATGGATTATTTCATAGGAGCACCATTATGTTTGAATTGTTTGAATAAACCCATGCTAATGAGTGTTGGAGTTTACGCTTTTTTCAGATTTGTGGTGCTTACAGTATGTAAACTTGAATGAGTAATCCTCATTGTATACAAGGCATATTCAATATTTTTTGTGAGTGAGGCACTACAAGTAAATTATATATTCATAGCCTATGTGATTTATGTACTAGGGGTTCATGCATTCTTGTTTGATATCTATTACTCTATGTGCACTTGTATGTGTTATGCACTATTATATCATCTAGTCCTTATTTTATGAAATTTGATATAGATTATTCTTGTTGAATGTGTTGTGTGTGATAAACTTTAAGCTTACCTTTCGGGAAAGGATGTTGAATGTGGGCTAGCAGAGAAGGTGATCTTATTTTTCAAGATCAACCAAAATTTGTATTTATGCTTCGGCCAAAGTGAGTTGTACCATTGAAATAGATGGATAATGAATGCCTAGAATTTTTATAATATATGTTTTTCTGCCGCATCTTGTATGCAAGAAATATATTCATTCTAGTATAAGTTTGCATATAAGGCATCAAGCATGCATCGAGAGTTTCCCTCCTGCCCTATTGTTATAGGTTTTTAAGTGCCTCATGCAAGATTGGGTGTTCTTTGAGTTAGGAAGAATCTCGATGAAGTGTTGTGCTTCATGGTTGGGTGGAAAAAGCACCTTAACCATGCTCTTGACCTTTAGCTTGTGGAAGACCACTAGGTTATGACAGTTGAAGATTGATTGAATATTTGATTTACCATATGTAATTCAAAAGATGGATATGTATCATTGTATTGGTCATTGTATGGCTTGTTTAGTTAAATCATGTAATTGTATTTCTCTTTTATGCACTCTTGTAGCATTTGTAAAATATTAAAGGACATAGAATATATTTATGGATATCTTTGCTAATAGAAAGTTGCTTTTTCCATTTATAGATTGAAATTTACTTTTTGTTGTGAAATTTAGCAAATGGTTGAATGAGTATGGAGCACATGATGATCCTCTTGACATCTGGTTTTTTAGGTTGCTATTATAATCAACTTGAACCTTTTATTTTAGTATTGATGACCTTTTTGTGAGGATAAACTTAAACAATAAAGTGTTGAAACCTTATGGATATTTATATATTTAAAAAAAATGATATTTGATGATCTTCTTACCTTTGATGATCTTCTTATCTTTGATGTTCTTACCATATTGATGATCTTTTGTATGTTGATAACTTATCAATCTTCTTATCTTTTATGATGTTGATCAAGATGAAGACCTTACTATAATTGGATTGCATTTTCTGTTTGTTGAGACTTTTCTTTTTGTTTAGTGTTTTAATTTTCTAATGATGATAACAAGTAGCATGGGATGCTTATTTTTCATCATAAAGGAAATTGTTATGACATCTCATGCGAGTAGGCATATTGAAAAAAATGTTTTCTTTCTATCAGTAAATATCTTGGAATATGGTAAAGATTTAAATAAGATATAGAAGATTATATGATAGAAATGAATTAGTTGCATGCTTTGATTAGATAAGGTAAATAGAGTGAATTGATGAAGCCATGATGTGCTAATGAGGTGTGCAAGTGTATGGATGCTAGCCATAGGAATTTTTTCGTTATGAACATATAGGTGTTTGAAGTAAATGATATCTTCATCAGGTGGGCTGCATTTTCCATTCAGGTAAAACAAAATTAAAGATGTATGATATTTTATATTTTTTTAAGTTGATCATCGGGATGATGATTCTTTAAGGAGGGAAGGATGTCATGACCCCTATTTTTATGGTTCACATTTTAAAATGTCTTATTAAATTAATTTATAATGAAGTAAAAGTGCAAAGGAATAAATGGATTAATTACATTTTAATTAGAAAATTTATTGATAATGCTTGTTATTTAGAGGAAATAATTTAATTACAATTAAATGAAAATACCTTGTTATTTAGGAAAATTATCTATTGTGCAAGTAAGTAATATTTTGTTATTGTTTATTTGAATAAATATACATCTTGCAAATTAAAATGGCTTAATTACTATTTTTGAGGATAAAATCTTCGTTTCTGATTAAAATAGACATTCTTTATTAATATTTATTGTGATAAATATTGTGCATGGAATTAACTTTATTTATTTATTATTTTCAAGATTAGGTTTTGGGAGCAAAACTAAAAATAAAACTTTGGAAAGAAAGAAATATAAGAACGAAAGCATACAATTGTTTTGGGAAAATTTCTTGATTTTAGCTCAAAATAAAATAACTGAAAATGGCTACCAGGAAGAGGTTTTTTGAAGCTCAGTAAATTAAACTGGGGAAAGAAGAGAAGGAAGGAAATCAGGGGAAAATAAGAAAGTCTTCAACAAGGGATTTCTAGCAATCTAGAATGGGAAGGAAAGGAAACAAGAAGAAGAAATTCAAGTGGAAAGCATCTTCCAGGTTTTTGAATTCTCTTTCCAATGCATTTTGGTTTCATAGTGAAAACTCGATGTTTGCTTGTTGAAATAATTTCTTCTCTTTTGGAAACCTTTTTAAAGAGAGATTAATTACAAAATTGTGCATTACTGTTGCAAAGATTAATATTTTGTACATGATTCAACATCTTAGCTTTGCATATTTATACAAATCTATGTCTAATATTTGAAGTGAATTTACATCTGTTACTATAAATTTGAGATTGAAATTGAAATCTGTACCTAATAATATTATACATTTAGATATATGTTGAGCCGTACAGACATATATGTAAATATATAATATCAATATTATTACTTTTCTTCTATATATATTTCGAGATAGGAATTTAAAATATTAATACAGTCTTTGAAACCCCTGGTAATGGGGGAACAAAGATTAAATATCTTGTAAACTATATGCAAAATAGTGGGATTATTAGCTAACATGTTTATACCCTAAATATTTTAGTTCTAAGTAAATGTTATGTAAAGAAATAGAGTGATCCTCTGTAGTTGATGACTTTATTAGTTAGAGATGTGTAATGAAGTTGTAAATGGTCATGTTTATGAGATAACTTGATCATTGCTAGTGAGGCATTTCATTAAACCAGTGGGGCATTTTTACGAGTGGTTTTTCATCCCTACAAGGGTTTTCCACTCATGAAAATCTATCTTATGGTTCTTTTGTGGATATATTTATGATCTTGTTCTTTCCTTAATACATTAGAGTATTTTAATTTCATGTATTTCTGATATGATATTCTTGTGTAAGATTACATGGATAATTATAGTGGAGGCATGGCCTTGTTTTGATATACTTTGATTCAGTGATGTATGTTATTCCATTTGAATATAGTGATGAAAGTTATTTATATATAATTAGTCTACTTTTTCTACACCATTTTATAATTATTTTACTCTATTAAATTATTTGGAAATTAAGGGTTATAACTATTAAGTGAAATTCTTGGACCTTACAACCCATTCATTATCATAGAAAAAAATAGGAAATTCATTTCACCCATCCAACTTATTCTTTGTCAAACTAGCATACTCTAGATTTAGTTTGACATCATCACCAATTTACACCTTATCCCTAAACTCTTCTATTTTCATTTAATCATATTCATCCACCTTTAAATGAATGTAAATACACACATCCTCTATGTACAACATGTTCAAAGGAACACTTAGAAATGCACCTTCCTTATTTGTCTCCATGGATTTGTATGGATGCTTCTTGAATTTAGGTGTTGGTATCTCAAGCACATCAATAACTTGTTAAGTAAACATTTTGAATTATTTTGAACTAGGGTTTGTAGGAAATAGTAAATACCTTGTGAGTTTTTCCTTGTAGGGTTTTTCTCAACACTAGAGTTGTCTTCACTTTCATTTGCATTGCTCTTCTCTTCAAATAATGAAACATAAATAACTTTTGAATATACATAATGAAATATAAATACTTTTTTAGTGACCTAATATGTGCATTAATTTCAATAAAGAAATGTCAAAAAGCTATCAGACCCTTACTATATCATTATAAACACTCTTAATCACTTCGCAAATCTCTGCAACAAGAGATTTCTTACTAGATATTTCACCAACAGATCAAGCATAACAACCAACCCATATGCTAGCATGCTAAATACATTAACACCTCATCATTGGTAGGGGTTGAAGAGTTTTATGCTAAAAATCCCCCTAAGCTAATGCTCTCTATCTAGTTTTAAGAGGAAAAATTTGCACCAGGATTTAGCATAGACTCATTCTTCACCTCATTCTCATCCTTTTTCTTCCATATCTTGTCCATCTCCTTCCTCATCTTAATCAAATCAATCCTATTTATTGGATCAATCTTCTTTTGTGAACTAGAGGATTTCACATCCTCACTTTTGCAAAACTTAACTACATGTCCCAGTTTATTGCATTTATGACATATGACACCTTTTTGCTAAATAAACTTACTTCTTTCCATTTTAGATCTATATTCAAAAGCCTTATGCCCAAACCAATTGCATGTATAACAATAACCATTCAATTATTAGAACATCATACCATATTTGTAGCCATTCGTTATTTGAATTTAATAATCACTAGCCTTATGACCAAATCTATTGCATTTAGGGAACTTACCAGAAAATGATTGAAAGTTCTAATTAATTCTACTTGTACGTTCTATAGCTCTATGACCAAATTTATTACAAAAGTAATAGTAACTGTTAAAATATGGGTATCTTTGTGTAGTTGGTTATGTGATAGGTAGGCTTCTAAAATCTTTCTTCTGGTTCTAGACATGTTTGATATTTCTCTTCTTATCTCAAGGATTGTTTGGAGTCTAATTCTCCTTTGAACTTTCTCCCTTTTCAAACCATAATCCTATATTTTCCTTTGAATATTTTTGACTAGCAAGCATATCATCAAGAAATGTGGAACTCTTTTTGAATTTATCCTCTTGACTATTTACTTTATCTGGATCTTTCCTCAAATTCACAACTTCTTCAAGTCTTGAAAATTTTGTAAACATTTCTTTCAACTTGGCATTCAGGCAATCTTCAACATTTTTTCCTTCTCCAACTTGCACTTTTAGATTGGTGAGTATCTCATTTGATTGTTAAAGCTACTCATTTGTTTCCTTGAGTCTTTCTTTAACTTTCTTGATTTGATCCCTCAACTTCTTAATACATTAGTATAATTCCTTAATATTTTCTTTTAGATATTTTCTCTCACATTCTTCTTTACCTAGATCATCAAGAGTAGATATGAGTTCTCCTTTTGTATCAACTTCACAGTCTTGTTTAGTAAAACCTTCCATTATGACCTCTTTTAGAGGGATAGGATACCTCCTAAGTGCCATGTGTTTAACCTCCAAGATCTACCTTAGTGATTAAGCTAATTAATGGAACCAAGATTTGATACCAATTGTTGAACACCTAAAATACTAAGAGGGGGGTGAATCAATATTCACTGAAATTGATTAACTTCATCGACATAAATATTTAATGAAAGAATCTCATCAAAATTTATAGAAATAGAAAATAACAATTGAATCATGCATCACATTAGTAAACAAAAGAACAATAGACTTACATGGAAAACCCTTGAAAGGGAATAATAATGCATCTACAACATGTTGAAGATACAGTTCCAATTAAGCTTAGAAAAATTGACTTTACACACTTCCTACTTCACCACTATCACCTTTCACACTTCACTGTACATCACATCATTCACATCTCATGTCATCATCACAACATGAATTGACCTTTTATATATATATATATATACCATAAACATCCACAAAATCAATTAGGTTGACCTAATTGTATGAACTATATAACATCATGGCCTATTGGCACAAAACTCTATCACACATTCCTTGCTAAAAGAACCAAAATGTGTTATTCTTTAAAATAGGTTGGCATGACCTATACTCAATCCTATGAATCCACTCCATACACAATTCAACTATGCATGACCCCAAAACCCTTAGGTTAACACCACATAAAAAATTGGTGAAGAAAAAACTGAATGAACCAATTGGTCATCCACAACTCAACACGTGAACCACCAAATCATTTTTCATTTTGAGTGAATACACTTGTGACATCCTCAAACACTTCCTCAAATATGCATAGCATAATAATTCTGGAGTGGAATGTGAATCATTCCAATATGCACTCCGCACCTGTAACACTACCATTACTAAGCTCAATACACTAGTATCAATATCTTCGACCGTGGAAGACATAGAACCCTACAAATCTGGATATAGAATATTCTAATACATTTCATAACTACCTCAGTACAACATGATAACATTCTACAAGGAAGAGCAATGCAAACAACTTGTTCCTTTCAAGCATACTCTTCCAGTCTGGGACTTAGATAATTTTCACCAAAACATTTGTTCTTCTCTAGACTTCTCTGGACTATGTACATATAGATGTACCTATAGATGCCAAATATGCAACAATGTTAGTTTTGACAAACCTTTCCATGGAAATCAAACAAAACATAACAAACTAAACATCCCTATTAAATATAGAGTCATGTTAAGTAAGAAAACAAGAAAGCTAAATAAGACACACAATAACATGAAGCAAACTTATCTCATAGTGGATTGGTGCTCCTTGATGTGAAAAGAGAGCCCTTTCCCAATCCATGATAAATAAAAGATGCCAAGATGATGATGCTGAAAATGCAAGAGATTATACCTCAAGCTGTGTAGTGTTGTGTTGTAGAAATTGTGTTGAAATGCTTTGCATTTATAGATTCAAGGTTAGAAGATTGAGTGATTTGGATGAATGTGGCATCATTCATGAGCCAATGACAAGATGCCACTTGTAAAGTTGTGAGAGGATGAGGGTTGTGCACATTTTGGTCAATGTGCCAATTTGAAATTTGAATTTGATGAAATGACATGTTTAGGGGGGATGAAAGAAGAGAGTTAATGCCAAGTTGACTTGTGTAAGAGACATGTAAGAGATGTGTAAGAGCATTTAATGCTTTGTTGGAAGAGACAAGTCCTTTGAAGAGAAGATTCAAATTTGAAGAATATTCCATCAAAGATGCCAAGTTGGAGGAAATTAGAAGAAATAATAAATCAAAGAAATGATTTATTGGTGCAAGTGGGTGGGTTAGTTAAGAGTTTAGATTTGACTCAAGTTGAGTCAAAAGCTAGAGAATGGGTGATTATGATTAGAGGTTAATTAATTCAAATTAATAAACTTGGAGGATTTTAGGGGTTTTTGATATTTGATTTAAATCATTTTGATTTATTGAATCAAATAACAAGAACTTAAGGACTTAATTAAACAATTTGATTTATTTAATTAAATACAATGAAGCTATGGAATTAATCAATAAATTATTTTAATTGATTAATAGAAGAATTCGATGTTAATTAGAGTGGATGTCTATTTTACGTGTCAACATTTTTCCCCTCTTTGAAGCAATGTACTTGTTCCATTGGCTCAAAGAATGATGCCGTCGACATTGAAATTTAAAAATTTTCCAGTTTTTTGGATGCCCTAGTGGAAATAAGTACGATAGTACATTGCCCCCTCAAGAGATTGAGCGAAAATATTCGTTTTGAGGTTAATCTCACGACAAAGAGGTTCAAAATGGATGTATGGATGGTTAGACTACAAATCTATATGATAATGATGATGTAAATTAAATGTTTTTAAGATGCTTAGATTAACAAATCAATATAATCCTAAACAACTTAAATGATTATGTAATGCATGTGAGATGGATGAGATGCATGATTTTGTCCTATGATGATATGACATAATTATGCAGGATGAGAGTGCAGATGCAGGATGGATGCATTAATGTAATGATATTATGTTAGCATGAAAGTGGTTAGAAGAATGAGAGGGATCAACCCTTAAATCCAAGAAGATGCAGAAGTCCAACAAGTCCATTAGTCATTGAGACTTTATTGGATATCATGATGAATGATGATGATGTATTTCTTATCAGAGGATGGGAGAGATAAAGAGCATACACTTCTTTATGTTTGATAACACACATAGGTGTGATGCATCAAGGTATTAAGAATGAGGATGGCGTGGTGCCCAGTGTGATGGACTTTGACTCATCAAACAGATAGGAGTACTCTTGTTCACACTTGACAAATGAAACTTTATTCAGAATGCAGTTCAAATATTCTAAACATCTTGGGCCAAAACATAAAAAGACAAGCCTTCTTATGTGGTCAACAAGACACCTAAAACATCCTCCCTACAAACAAAAAAAAGCACACATGATGAAGTTATTTTACAAGAACATCCAACAAGTACAATAGATAACAAGATAATGATCATTGCCCTATTCCTTTCTCTCTAAATATTTATGTTTAGACATCATCAAGAGGTCCTTGGAATGAGCGCAAAATAAGATATGTCTAAAAAGACCAAGATAAAGTAAACAAACAAACTAATGTTCTTCGTACCGCTAGCCAGGACTAAACTATAGTGATACTTGATGTTGATGTCCATTGTAGGAAGGTCACATTCCTAGGACATGTTGTGATTAGGGTTTTGATGAGATTGATTGGATGCTAAGCTATTGATACTCTGAGTTGATCAACTTGCTAACTCATTGATCTATACTTGAGACTTTGATGATTGAACGTTCACTTTAGAACCTGCTAGAGTTGCTTCTGACTGAATTACCAAAGGATGAAAGCAGTGATGCTTTATTATGAGTGACGAATATTGCGAGTGAAATTGATATGAGACAAATGCACCATTTTGGGTTTTTCAAATGTTTTGAGGCTATTTTTTTTTTGAATTTTGAGATGTTTTGAATGTTTTTGGTATTTTCGAAATGTATGATGATGAGACTGACTTAAAGACCTATCCTAGGGGTCTTGGGAGTTGATCCATAGATTAGCCTTGCCTACATTATACACGCAAAGACCACATAGTTCGATTGATGACATACTTGACTCAATGATAAGATAGATGCGAAAATAGATTGCCATTGTGATGGATGCCTAAAGGATTGACCTAAATGTGAAATAGATGGACAAATGGATTGTCATTGTGACAGATCCCTAAGGATTGACCTAAAATGTGAAATATATGGACAAATGGATTGTCATTGTGAGGAATGCCTAAGGACTGACCTAAAATGTCTCCGGGGATGATCAAAGATCAACCTTGTCTACGTTCAAGCTCAGAGATGACGTAGTTTGGTTGATGACTCTATTTTTTATTTTTTTGGATTTTGACATGATTTTGATTTTCATATGATTTGGATGTTTTTGACATTTTTTATTTTCTAAATGTTTTTGATTTTTTGAATGTTTTGGATATTTGATGTTGAGGAAGATCACAAGAATATACACAAATCCGATCTGATGCAGGTACAAGAACATGCCCCCAACATGATGCGATAGCCTACTTTGATACAGGCAGGACAATCTGACCTTAGGAATATGACAAGTAGTACTATAGTGGAACATGGTATGAGCCCAAGATCAGGCTAAGGTGTAGATGCGAATGGATGATGGAAGGAAAAAGAGGAAGACCCAACCAGAGTGCATGTCTACAGTACCATTACTTCTACAATGGGTTGTCATCAATGATAACATCATACATCATCATGCTCATGTTGCCAAAAAATTGATGATAAAATACTCTTAATATAACATTGATTGCAATTTACACATAAAACCTTCATTGTGCTCTATTAATAATAGTTATAGATTGATATATAATATTTTTCAAACTTTTGTTATGCTCAATTAAGAATAGTGATAGATTGATGTGCACTAGTTTTTAAATTTTTTAGAATAGATCATTTTAAAAATCTACTTTTCAATATAAATAATTTATTGTATATACAAATAAATAAAATATAACTTATTCATATATTTATATCAAGTAGTGAAGGCTTTTGCTAATATTTTATTCAAATATTTACATTTATAATAATAAATGTATATATTTATTTTATCAAACACAAAGAATTATTTTAATATATATGAAAACCTTCACATATTAATTTCTATCACATTAATATGATGTATGGAATTATTAAAAAAATATCTATTTGACATATGTCATACCATGGTTGATGAATCATTAGATATTTTGAAGGGAAATAAGATTCAATATTTTTGTTAATCCATTATATTTCCTCTAGGGTCCCTCATGGTAAATAGGTTTGAAAGGGGCTTGAATTTCATATAATTCTCAAAATAAAAGAGCCTATTCTAATCTAAGGAACTTTTGTTATCAAACATTATATAGAAAGGTTTGGAGGTGATCAAAACATTCTTACTCTTAAATGAGATTGATTTTAGAACAAGAAATTATATGAACCAAGAATCTCTTTTATAATATTTTTTGAAAACTTACAAAGGATGACCTTTACTAAAGTCCCTTTGTTCATTGCCTAAAATTTTCATAAAGGGATTCATCTCATTTCAATGATCTTTTCTGGAACAACTAAAAATTAGATATCTTAAGCTGATTTGAAGGTAAATTTAGGCTCTCCAAATTTGATTTTATGTATTTCTCTATGCAATCCATTTATACATGTTATCATGCTTCAAAATATTAGGTTAGATGAACTAAAATCTAGTGGAAAGAATGAGTATTCTATATCAATACTCACTTCTAAAGTTACAAGCATTATAAAACCTATTAATGTTACTCTCCATATGTGTTGATGATTTAAATGATTAACAATAAATGAGGTCTCTTACACATTTGGAAACTACTTACACATTTTCCTTGGTATCATTTTTAATTATCTCTCTATCACATCTTATTTGATCCATCAACATGATTATAATCCTTATAGCCCCTTTTGTGGTAACCTAGAAAATATCAAACATCTCTTTTGGTTTTGATTATTGGCTCATGATTCTTGGATTTAGATTCATGACTTCTTCAAGCCCTTTCAATTAAATATTTTTCTCTATCACATGATTCCTATAGATTATTAGCCATGAATATCAACTAAATTCACCATAATTTTGCATGCTTTTAGAGTTTTGATTCTATTCAATATTTTTGGAAAGATGGAAAATTAGCTTTTTTTGAAGATTTTATGTTGATTCTTATTTTTATATATTCTTAAGGTTTGATAATTTCATAAAAATTCTTCATTTCATTCCCTATCCACTTTATCATACACTTCAAATCCTTACCAATCTCTTAGAAATCATTTCATATTTCCTTCACCGCTTTACTGTGGCCTCCCACAATGAGCTCACGGTATGGCGGTAGCAGCTAACAAAGTAGGCAGAAGACAATCACCATAGTACTGTTGGCAGTCAGGCCAGTGACCGTGGTGACTGTGGTAGCAGTTAGCAGACAGAAAAGGGGGAGCCACCGCATTACCATGGATAGTCATCCGATAGACCGCAGTGACTGCGGTGATAGGGTAAGCAACTGATGATGTAGCGAGGTGGCTAATGGGTAGCAGTTACCACGATACCATAGCCGCTAAAAAAATGACCGCAGTGACTGCGATAAATGGTTAATAAGTAGTGGAGGTGATAGCGAAGTGGCAAGGTGGCGGTCAGTGAGCGGTTATCGCTATACTATAGCTGTTAAAATGAAGACCACGGTAACGCGGTAACAGTGAAGGCAATGGAAAATGGTCAGCAAAAGAGGAGGCGCTGCATTACCATAGCTGCTAAAACATAGACCCTGGTGATTGTAGTAGTCTACGAGATAACTAGCAAGGCAGTATCAAAATAGTCACCGATATACCACGATCAGTCAACAGGATGATTGCGGTAGAGCGGTACAAGCTATGACAGCCACGGGAAATATTAATGTAAAAATTTAAAAGCTCTACTATAGTCAGAAACATTTAAATTGCCGATAAGGCAACTTATTTAAATTTTTTATTTGTATTAGAATATCAAGCGGTTATGGTAGGTAAAATGAAAGGTCATGACTATTGAACTGTGATATAGATATTTGTGAAAAAATTAGTCATAGAGGTTCGAGAAAGGTGGGATTTTTTCCACTGTAATAATAGAACTGGGATAAGAGCAATGAAGGTTCCTTCTTGAAACTAGATGTAATGTAGTAAACATTTTTAAACTGGTGCAAATTTTCTGAGTTTGTTTGTTAAGATGACATAATTGCTGAATTTCATATCAGGTTGCTTCCAATTAAAATTTCTTAAATCATTTAAATCAGGACAACAAGTATATATCTGGTTTATCATGGTGCAATTTTCACTTTGTGTGGTTTGATTAATAGGTGTCTGTAATGTCAGAATTAAATTCTTTTAAGCAAGTCACAATGATTTTAGAATTTTGGTTGGATGTTTAAAGAAGAACTTGGTAGGAAGATATTCAAGAGTAATTTATGCAAGCCATAAATTGGGTGAAATGATATGCCAGTCATAGAATTTCATACCTTAGATATGCTTAACAATTTGAATTAAGCTGGATAGGGAAGCACCTTGAATGCTTGTTATTTTTACTTCATTGCCTAACAGATAGAAGGCGCTGATCTACCATATCCTAGAGGATAGAATTCCTAATAAACAGTATATTCAAAACCTTTCACTTGTGTAGTAGGATTAGTTGTATTATCCTTTTGTCTATCCATTCCCAACTGCCATTGTGGGTAGACTATTTAGCAAGAAATTCATTTCAAATTTGTATATTTCACATAGGTTCACCCACCTAGGTCTTGCAAAACCTAAAGAGTAGAAGGTTTAAGTATATAATTGACCTTGTACGTTGTCCAAGAATGTTGTAAGGGCCTAAAAAACTCTTATGGTTAAAACCTGCATTTTTGAGAACCAACAGTACCATTGAAATAGATGGATAATGAATGCCTAGAATTTTTACAATATATGTTTCTCTACCACATCCTATATGCAAGAAATATGTTCATTCTAGTATAAGTATGCATATAAGGCATCAGGCATGCATCGATACTTTCCCTCCTGCCCTATTGTTATAGGTTTTTAAGTGCCTCATGCAAGATTGGGTGTTCTTCAAGTTAGGAAGAATCTCAAGGGAGTGTTGTTCTTCATGGTTGGGTGGAAAAAGCACCTTAACCATGCTCTTGACCTTTAGCTTGCGGAAGACCACTAGGTTATGACAACTGAAGATTGATTGAATATTTGATTTACCATATGTAATTCAAAAGATGGATATGTATCATTGTATTGGCCATTGTATGGCTTGTTTAGTTAAATGATGTAATTATATTTCTCTTTGATGCACTCTTGTAGCATTTGTAAAATAGTAAAGGACATATAATACATTTATGGATATCTTTAATAATAGAAAGTTTCTTTTTCCATTTATAGATTGAGATTTACTTTTTGTTGTGAAATTTAGCAAATGGTTGAATGAGTATTGAGCACATGATGATCCTCTTGACATCTAGTTTTGTAGGTTGCTATTATAATCAACTTCAACCTTTTATTTTAGTATTGATGACCCTTTTGTGAGGATAAACTTAAACAATCAAGTGTTGAAACCTTATGGATATTTGTATATTTAAAAAAATCGATATTTGATGATCTTCTTATCTTTGATGGTCTTACCATATTGATGATATTTTGTATGTTGAAGGTATGTGCAGAATCATGATGGGCCAAAAAGTGGCAACATGATCGGTATGTGGCTGATGACATTTTTTTTACCCAAAATTGATGAAACGAAAAGGGTTTTTAAAGGAGATTCTCAACTTTTCACCAATATAAATTATTCTTTACTTTGAATTTAATAAATAATTATTATTCATTTTCTATTGAATTACGATTAAAGTCCTGATTTTTAGGCTGATTGAAAAACATCTATAGCTTTCAAATAGTATCATATATTTTGAATCTAAAATATGTGTCACATTCTATGCTTTGCATACTATAAGATTAAAAAATTTAAAAAATAAATTTCATGAAGTTTTGACCAAGTTAAGGTGGTTAGACATACGATGCTTTATATTTTTTAAAAGTTGTCATAAAAAAATTATAATTAATTATTTACTTGGAAAAAAATTACAAAAAAATATGCATCACATCAGGACATGAGTCCTCTAATTATATCTAAAATCTTATAAAAAAAATATTATCATTTTAATGTGGTTAGGATGGTCAGACAAACACCTACTTCTTATTTTTTCCTTGAAATTTAAGTACTACTGTATTGAAATTTCACATTTTCACCAAATAGATTTATTTTTTGTAAATAAACCTAGTAATTTAGAAACTACATTAAATTTTTTACAAATTCTATTGTAACATATTTTTGAAATAATATAGATAACTTATTCAAATTTTTATGTCAAGTTGCCTAACTCTGATTTTTCTAAATTTTTTGTCACTTAAGGGCCTATTTTTTCCATGATGATCATTCACATACCCTTGATAACTTATTGATCTTCTTATCTTTTATGATGTTGATCAAGATGAAGACCTTACTATAGTTGGATTGCATTTTTTGGTTGCTGAGACTTTTCTTTTTGTTTAGTGTTTTAATTTGCTAATGATGATAACAAGTAGTATGGGATGCTTGTTTTTCATCGTAAAGGAAATTGTTATGTCATCTCACGCAAGTAGGCATATTGACAAAATTATTTTCTTTCTATCAGTAAATATCTTGGAATATGGAAAAGATTTAAATAAGATATAGAATATTGTATGATAGAAATGAATTAGTTGCATGCTTTTACTAGATAAGGTAAATAGAGTGAATTGATGAAGCCATGATGTGCTAATGAGGCATGCAAGTGTATGGATGCTAGCCATAGGAATTTTTTCATTATGAATAGGTAGGTGTTTGAAGTAAATGATATCTTCATCAGGTGGGCTGCTTTTTCCATTAAGGTAGAACAAAATTAAAGAGGTATGATATTTTATATTTTGTTAAGTTGATCATCAGGATGATGATTCTTTAAGGGGGGAAGGATGTCATGACCCCTATTTTTATGGTTCACATTTTAAAATGTCCTATTAAATTAATTTATAATGAAGTAAAAGTGCAAAGGAATAAATGAATTAATTACATTTTAATTATAAAATTTATTGATAATGCTTGTTATTTAGAGGAAATAATTTAATTACAATTAAATGAAAATACCTTGTTATTTAGGAAAATTATCTATTGTGCAAGTAAGTAATATTTTGTTATTGTTTATTTGAATAAATATACATATTGCAAATTAAAATGGCTTAATTACTATTTTCAAGGATAAAATCTTCGTTTGTGATTAAAATGGATATTCTTTATTAATATTTATTGGGATAAATATTGTGCATGAAATTAACTTTATTTATTTATTATTTTCAAGATTAGGTTTTGGGAGAAAAACTAAAAATAAAACTTCAAAATGAAAGAAAATTAGGAATGAAAGCAAACAATTGTTTTGGGGAAAACTTTCTTGATTTTAGCTCAACATAAAAACTCTGAAAATGGCTACATGGAAGGGGTTTTCTGAAGCTCAGTAAATTAAAATGGGGAAAGAAGAGAAGGAAGGAAATCAAGGGAAAATAAGAAAGTCTTCAACAAGGGATTTCTAGCAATCTAGAACGGGAAGGAAAGGAGACAAGAAGAAGAAATTCAAGTGGAAAGCATCTTCTAGGTTTTTGAATTCTCTTTCCAATGCATTTTGGCTTCATAGTGAAAACTCGATGTTTGCTTGTTGAAAGAATTTCTTCTCTTTTGGAAACCTTTTTAAAGAGAGATTAATTACAAAATTGTGCACTATTGTTGCAAAGATTAAATTTTTGTACATGATTCAGCCTCTTGGCTTTGCATATTTATACAAATATATTTTTAATATTTGAGGTGAATTTGCACCTGTTACTATAAATTTTAGATTGAAATTGAAATTTGTAGCTAATAATATTATTGATTTACATATATGTTGAGCCGTACAAACATATATGTAAATATATAATATCAATATTATTACTTTTCTTCTATATATATATTTCGAGATAGGAGTTTGAAATCTTAATACAGTCTTTGAAACCCCTGTTAATGGGGGAACAAAGATTAAATTTAAAATAAAGGAAGGGTGGCCTTTTAGAACCCCCCCCCACTGGGAAGAGGTTGCACTATGGATGCAACGCCCTCCATAGGCAGTGTCCCCTCCATGAGAGGGTCACTGGATTTAGAATCGACCGATTTCTAAATTAATATATGCTTTCCCCTTTGATTTTGGGTTTTGACATTGAGAAAATAAATAATATTAATAGGTATATATATGTATATACATAGAACCACTGTGTGTATTTGATTTAAATGTGGTTGATAAACTTTTCAATCAAATTATTTATTTAATTATGTTCATAATATGTTATGGATATGCAATATGAAATATATATGTATATACATATATACATACATATATACATATATATACAAGTAATATATACATACATATATATATATATATAAGAATATATACTTCTATGTATATACAGATTTATATGATGAATGTTGAGAATTAGATCGTTGTAGAATTTAAATGAGTAAATATACGTCTGGCCATAAGTGTTTATTTTATCTCATGCAAAAAATATTTTTTCTAGAAAAGTAAATATATATATATGTAATTTCTCGTATATATTTATATGATAAATGTTGAGAATTAGATTATTGTAGAATTTAAATGAATAAATATACATCTGGTTGTAAGTGTTTATTTTATCTCATGTAAAAAGTTTTTTTTTTTTTTTTTCTGGAAAAGTATATATATATACACACATTAAATCAAACTTATTTATATCATTTCATTTGATTATGACAGAATGTGGAATATTTCAACTAAAGATGTAATTTTCTATATGTCTATATATATATATATATGAATATATATATAAAATAAATGTGAATATAGTATGCCCGTGAGGAAGATTAAATTGCGAAAATAGTAGATGCTAGAAATTTGATTTAGAGTGATTAAAATTTATGTTAAATAAGTGTTATAATTTTGTATTAGATTTTTTATTTTTGAATATATATATATATATATATATATATATATATATATGATCAAGTTTTATTTTCCTGAAATGCATATATTTCTGAATGGAGAGGATTTCTTTTGATTATGCAAAATCTCGAATCTTTCAATTAACCATTAAAATTAGAAATGAGTTCATGGCAAAATGTAAAACTATCTTCTTGAGAATTACATTCTTTGCAAACCAAATAAAGAAATTTCGAATTATAACGTGTTTTCTGAAATGAATATCTTGTAAACTGTATGCAAAATAGTGGGATTATTAGCTAACATGTTTATACCCTAAATATTTCAGATCTAGGTAAATGTTATGTAAAGAAACAGAGTGATCCTTTGTAGTTGATGACTTTATTAGCTAGAAATGTGTAATGAAGTTGTAAATGGTCATGTTCTTGAGATAACTTGATCATTTGCATTGAGGCATCTTGTAACTAGTGAGGCATTTCATTAAACCAGTGGGGCATTTTTACGAGTGGCTTTTCATCCCTACGAGGGTTTTCCACTCATGAAAATTTGTGTTCTGGTTATTTTGTGGATATATTTATGATCTTGTTGTTTCCTTAATACATTAGAGTATTCGAATTTCATGTATTTCTGATATGATATTCTTGTTTAAGCTTACATGGCTAATTCTAGTGGAGGCATGGCCCTATTTTGATATACTTTTATTCAATGATGTATGTTATTCCATTTGAATATAGTGATAAAAGTTATTTATATATAATTAGTCTACTTTTTCTACACCATTTAATAATTATTTTATTCTATTAAATTATTTGGAAATTAAGGGTTATAACTATTAAGTGAAATTCTTGGACCTTACAACCCACTCATTATCATAGAAAAAAATAGGAAATTCATTTCACCCATCAAATTTCTTCTTTTTCAAACTAGCATACTCTATTTTTAGCTTGAAATCATCACCAGTTTACACCTTATCCCTAAACTCTTCTATTTTCATTTAATGATATTCATCCAACTTTGAATGAATGTAAATAAACACATCCTCTATGTACAACATGTTTAAAGGAACACTAAGAAATGGACCTTCCTTATTTGTCTCCATGGATTTGTATGGATGCTTCTTGAATTTAGGTCTTGGTATCTCAAGCACATCAATAACTTGTGAAGTAAACATTTTGAATTATTTTGAACTAGGGTTTGTAGGAAATAGTAAATA
The DNA here is from genome assembly GCA_007115665.2 of Sequoiadendron giganteum. NCBI lineage: Eukaryota > Viridiplantae > Streptophyta > Pinopsida > Cupressales > Cupressaceae > Sequoiadendron > Sequoiadendron giganteum. Next base: position 590,060,166 of record CM021105.1, read on the forward strand.
CCTTGTGATTTTTTGCTTATAGGGTTTTTCTCGACACCAGAGTTGTCTTCGCTTTCGTTTGCATTCCTCTTCTCTTGAAATAATCGAACATAAATAACTTTTGAATATACATAATGAAATATAAGTCCTTTTTTAGTGACCTAATATGTGCATTAATTTCAATAAAGAAAGGTTAAAAAGCTATCAAACCCTTACTATATCATCACAAACACTCTTAATCACTTCGCAAATATATGCAACAAGAGGTTTCTTACTGGATATTTCACCAACAGATCAAGCATAACAACTAACCCATATGCTATCATGCTAAATACATCAACATCTCATCATTGGTAGGGATTGAAGAGTTTTATGCTAAAAATCCCCCTAAGCTAATGCTCTCTATCTAGTTTTAAGAGGAAAAATTTGCACTAGGATTTAGCATAGACTCATTCTTCACCTCATTCTCATCCTTTTTCTTCCATATCTTGTCCATCTCTTTCCTCATCTTAATCAAATCAATCTTATTTATTGGATCAATCTTCTTTTGTGAACTGGAGGATTTCACATCCTCACTTTTGCAAAACTTAACTACATGTCCCAGTTTATTGCATTTATGACATATGACACCTTTTTGCTAAATAAACTTACTTCTTTCCATTTTAGATCTATATTCAAAAGCCTTATGCCCAAACCAATTGCATGTATAACAATAACCATTCAATTATTAGAACATCATACCATATTTGTAGCCATTCGTTATTTGAATTTTATAATCACTAGCCTTATGACCAAATCTATTTCATTTAGGGAACTTACCAGAAAATGATTGAAAGTTCTAATTAATTCTACTTGTACGCTCTATAGCTCTATGTCCAAACTTATTACAAAAGTAATAGTAACTGTTAAAATATGGGTATCTTTGTGTAGTTGGTTATGTGATAGGTAGGCTTCTAAAATATTTCTTCTGGTTCTAGACATGTTTGATATTTCTCTTCTTATCTCAAGGATTGTTTGGAGTCTAATTCTCCTTTGAACTTTCTCCCTTTTCAAACCATAATCCTATATTTTCCTTTGAATATTTTTGACTAGCAAGCATATCATCAAGAAATGTGGAACTCTTTTTGAATTTATCCTCTTGACTATTTACTTTATCTGGATCTTTCCTCAAATTCACAACTTCTTCAAGTCTCGAACATTTTGCAAACTTTTCTTTCAACTTGGCGTTTGGGAAATCTTCAACTTTTTTTCCTTCTCCAACTTGCACTTTTAGACTGGTGACTAACTCATTTAATTGTTTAAGCTACTCATTTTTTCCTTAAGTCTTTCTTTAACTTTCTTGATTTCATCCCTCAACCTCTTAATGCATTAATATAATTCCTTAATATTTTCTTTTAGATATTTATTCTCACATTCTTCTTTACCTAGATCATCAAGAGAAAATATGAGTTATCCTTTTGTATCAACTTCACAGTCTTGTTTAGTAAAACCTTCCATTATGACCTCTTTTGGAGGGATAGGATACCTCCTAAGTGCCATGTGTTTAACCTTCAAGATCTACCTTAGTGATTAAGCTAATTAATGGAACCAAGATTTGATACCAATTGTTGAACACCTAAAATACTAAGAGGGGGGTGAATCAATATTCACTGAAATTCATTAACTTCATTGACTTAAACATTTAATCAAAGAATCTCATCAAGCTTTGTAGAAATGGAAAAGAATAATTGAATCATGCATCACATTAGTAAACAAAATAACAATAGATTTACATGGAAAACCCTTGAAAGGGAATAATAATGCATCTGCAACATGTTGAAGATATAGTTCCAATTAAGCTTAGAAAAATTGACTTTACACACTTCCTACTTCACCAACATCACCTTTCACACTTCACTCTACATCACATCAGTCACATCTCATGCAATCATCACAACGTGAATTTACCTTATATATATACCATAAACATCCACAAAATCAATTAGGTTGACCTAATTATATGAACTATATAACATCATGGCCTATTGGCCCAAAACTCTATCACACATGCCTTGTTGAAAGAGCCAAAATGTGTTCTTCTTTAAAATAGGTTGGAATGACCTATACTCAATCCTATGAATCCACTCCATACACAATTCAACTATGCATGAACCCAAAACCCTCAAGTTGACACAACACAAAAATATTGTCGAAGAAAAAACTGAATGAACCAATTGGTCATCCACAACTCGACACATGAACTACCAAATCATTTTTCGTTTTTAGTGAATACACTTGTGACATCCTCAAACACTTCCTCGAAACTGCATAGAATAATAATTCTAGAGTGGAATGTGAATCATTCCAATATGCACTCTGCACCTATAACACTACCATTACTAAGCTCGATACATTGGTATCAATATCTTCGACCGTGGAAGACATAGAACCCTAAAAATATAGATATAAAATATTCTAATACATTCCATAACTACCTCGGTACAACATGATAACATTCTACAAAGAAGAGCAATGCAAACAAAAAAATTGTTCCTTTCAAGCATACTCTTCCAGTCTGGGACTTACATAATTTTCACCAAAACATTTGTTCTTCTCTAGAATTCTCTGAACTATGTACATATAGATGTACCTGTAGATTCCAAATCTGCAACAATGTTAGTTTTGACAGCCTTTCCATGGAAATCAAACAAAACATAACAAACTAAGCATCCCTATGAAATATACAGTCATGTTAAGTAAGAGAACAAGAAAGCTAAATAAGACACACAATAACATGAATCAAACTTATCTCATAGTGGATTGGTGCTCCTTGATGTGAAAAGAGAGTCCTTTCCCAATCCATGATAAGAAAAAGATGCCAAGATGATAATGCTGAAAATGCAAGAGATTATGCCTGAAGCTGTGTAGTGTTGTGTTGTAAAAATTGTGTTGAAATGCTTTGCATTTATAGATTCAAGGTTAGAAGATTGAGGGATTTGGATGAACGTGGGATCATTCATGAGCCAATGATAAGATGCCACTTATCAAGTTGTGAGAGGATGAGGGTTGTGCACATTTTGGTGAATGTGCCAATTTGAAATTTGAATTTGATGAAATGACATGTTTAGGGGGAATGAAAGAAGAGAGTTAATGCCAAATTGACTTGTCTAAGAGACATGCAAGAGATGTGTAAGAGCATTTAAGTATTTTTTAGAAGGGACAAGTCCTTTGGAGGGAAGATTCAAATTTGAAGAATATTCCATCAAAGATTCCAAGTTGGAGGAAATTAGAAGAAATAATAAATCAAAGAAATGATTTATTGGTGCAAGTGGGTGGGTTAGTTAAGAGTTTAGATTTGACTCAAGTTGAGTCAAAAGCTAGAGAATGGGTGATTATGATTAGAGGTTAATTAATTCAGATTAATTAACTTGGAGGATTTTAGGAGTTTTTGATATTTGATTTAAATCATTTTGATTTATTGAATCAAATAAGAAGAACTTAAGGACTTAATTAAATAATTTGATTTAATTAATTAAATATGATGAAGCTATGGAGTTAATTAATAAATTGTTTTAATTGATTAATAGAAGAATTCGATGTTAATTAGAGTGGATGTATATTTTATGTGTCTACATTTTGCCCCTCTTTGAAGCAATGTACTTGTTGCATTGGTTCAAAGAATGATGCCACTGACATCAAAATATAAAAAAATTCTAATTTTTTGGATGCCCCGGTGGAAATATGTACATTAGTACATTGCCCCCTCAAGAGATTGAGTGAAAAGATTTGATTTGAGGTCAATCTTGCGACAAAGAGGATCAAAATGGATGTATGGATGGTTACACTATAGATCTATACGATAATGATGATGTAAATGAAATGTTTTAAGATGCTTAGAATCACAAATCTATATTATCCTAAACAACTTAAATGATTATGTAATCCATGTGAGATGGATGAGATGCATGATGTTGTCCTATGATGATATGACATGATTATGCAGGATGAGAGTGCAGATGCAGGATGGATACATTGATGTAATCATATTATGTTAGCGTGAAAGTGGATAGAAGAATGAGAGGGATCAACCCTTAAATCCAAGAAGATGCAGAAGTCCAACAAGTCCATTAGTCATCAAGACTTTATTGGACATCATGATTTATGATGATGATGTATTGCAATTCCAAGGATGGGAGAGATAAAGAGCATACCCTTCTTTATTTTTGATAACACACGTAGGTGCTATGCATCAAGGTATTAAGAACCAGGATGGCATGGCGCCTAGTGTGATGGAATTTGACTTGTCAAAAAAATAGGAGTACTCTTGTTCACACTTGACAAATGAAACCTTATTCAGAATGCAGTTCAAATATTCTAAACATCTTAGGCCAAAACATAAAAAGATAAGCCTTCTTATGTGGTTAACAAGACACCTAAAACATCCTCCCTACAAACAAAACAAAGAACATGCAACAAGTACAACAGATAACAAGACAATGATCATTGCCCCATTCCTTTCTCTCTAAATCTTTATGTTTGGACATCATCGAGAGGTCCTTGGAATGAGCACAAAATAAGATAAGTCTAAAAAGACCAAGATAAAGTAAACAAACAAACTAATATTCTTCGTACCACTAGCCAAACTATGATGATACTTGATGCTGATGTCCATCGTAGGAAGGTCACATTCCTAGGACATGTTGTGATTAGGGTTTTGATGAGATTGATTGGATGATAAGCTATTGATACTCTGAGTTGATCAACTTGCTAACTCGTTGATCTAGACTTGAGACTTTGATGATTTAGCGTTCACTTTAGAACTTGCTAGACTTGCTTCCAACTGAATTACCAAAGGATGAAAGTGGCGATGCTTTATTATGAGCAACGATTATTATGAGTGAAATTGACATGAGACAGATGCACCATTTTGGGTTTTTCAAATGTTTTGAGGCTATTTTTGATGTTTTGAGAATGTTTTGAGGTTATTTTTTTTTTGAATTTGCAGATGTTTGAATGTTTTTGGTATTTTCAAAATGTATGATGATGAGGCTGACTTAAAGACCTATCCTAGGGGTCTCGAGATTTGATCCATAGACTAGCCTTGCCTACATTATACACGCATAGACCACGTAGTTTGACTGATGACAGACTTGAATCAATGATAAGATAGATGGGAAAAAAGATTACCATTCTGATGGATGCCCAAAGAATTGACCTAAATGTGAAATAGATGGACAAATGGATTGTCGTTGCGACAAATACCTAAGGACTGACCTAAAATGTGAAATAGATGGACAAACGGATTGTCATTGTGACATATGCCTAAGGACTGACCTAAAATGTCTCACGGGATGATCAAAGATCAACCTTTCCTACATTCAAGATCAAAGATGATGTAGTTCGGTCGATGACTATGTTTTTTAATTTTTTGGATTTTGACATGATTTTGATTTTGATATGATTTGGATGTTTTTGAGATTTCTGATTTTCTAAATGTTTTAGATTTTTCGATGGATTTTTTGAATTTTTTGGACTTTTGATGTTGAGGAAGATCACAAGAATATACACGAATCCGATCCGATTCAGGTACAGAAGCATGCCCCCAGCATGATACGATAGACTACTTTGATACATGCAGGACAATCTGACCTTAGGAATATGCCAAGTAGTACTATAGTGGAACATGATACGAGCACAAGATCAAGCTATGGTGTATATGTGAATGGATGATGGAAGGAAGAAAAGGAAGACCCAACCCGAGTGTGTGTCTACAATACCATTACTTCTACAATGGGTTGTCATCAATGATAACATCATACATCATCATGTTCATGTTGCCAAAAAATTGATGATAAAATATTCTTAATATAACATTGATTATCATTTACACATAAAACCTTCATTGTGCTCAATTAATAATAGTGATAGATTGATATATAGTATTTTTCAAACTTTTGTTATGCTCAATTAAGAATAGTGATAGATTGATGTGCACTAGTTTTTAAATTTTTTAATGCAATCTCTTTATCTATCAATAAGTTTTTTAGAATAGATCATTTTAAAAATCTACTTTTCAATATAAATAATTTATTGTATATACAAATAAAGAAAATATAACTTATTCATATATTTGTATCAAGTAGTGAAGGCTTTTGCTAATATTTTATTAAAATATTTAAATTTATAATAATAAAAGTATATATTTATTTAATCAAACACAAGAAATTATTTTAATATATATGAAAACCTTCACATATTAATTTCTATAACATTAATATGATGTATGGACTTATTAAAAAATATCTATTTGACATATGTCATACCATGGTTGATGAATCATTAGATATTTTGAAGGGAAATAAGATTCAATATTTTTGTGAATCCATTATATTTCCTCTAGGGTCCCTCATGGTAAATAGGTTTGAAAGGGTTTTGAATTTCATATAATTCTCAAAATAAAAGAGCCTATTCTAATCTAAGGAACTTTTGTTATCAAACAGTATATAGAAAGGTTTGGAGGTGATCAAAACATTCTTACTGTTGAATGAGATTGATTTTAGAACAAGAAATTATATGAACGAACAATCTCTTTGTTTTTATTTTTTGACAACTTACCAAGGATGACCTTTACTAAAGTTCCTTTGTTCATTGCCTAAAATTTTCATAAAGGGATTCATCTCATTTCAATGATCTTCTCTAGAACAACTAAAAATTAGATATCTTAAGCTGATTTGAAGGTAAATTTAGGCTCTCAAAATTTGATTTTATGTATTTATCTATGCAATCCATTTATACATGTTATCATGCTTTAAAATATTAGGTTAGATGAACTAAACTCTAGTGGAAAGAATTAGTATTCTATATCAATACTCACTTCTAAAGTTACAAGCATTATAAAACCTATTAATGTTACTCTCCATATGTGTTGATGATTTAAATGATTAACAATAAATGAGGTCTCTTACACATTTGGAAACTACTTACACATTTTCCTTCATACCATTTTTAATTATCTCTCTATCACATCTTATTTGATCCATCAACATGATTATAATCCTTATAGCCCCTTTTGTGGTAACCTAGAAAATATCAAACATTTCTTTTGGTTTTGATCATTGGCTCATGATTCTTGGATTTGGATTCATGACTTCTTCAAGCCCTTTCAACTTAATATTTTCCTTTATCACATGATTCTTATAGATTATTAGCCATGAATATCAACTAAATTCACCATAATTTTGTATGCTTTTAAAGTTTTGATTCTATTCAATATTTTGGAAAGATGGAAAATTAGCTTATTTTGAAGATTTTATGTTGATTCTTGTTTTTATAGTATTCTAAAGGTTTGATAATTTCTAATCTATTGCTATAGATTTTGGTATAAAATAATAATGTAACCCTAGATGTTGCTAACCTATAGACACTATTGAGAAAGTGCCCCCCATTATATAGCATGTGTGTCACCTTCCCACTTTAGTATGGGTCCTTCCCCTACCTAAGGGCACAAACATAGGTACAATTGCGAGGGTTGATCCAACTATGACTCTCTTGGTTCATATGGCTCTCCTTAGTATAGAGATGGTTGGACCCAGTTAACATATGGTCATTCTATTGCATCTCAATGTCAAGATAGAGAAACTTCTAGATTGCCTATTGATGGCAAATTCCTATATCTGAACCTTCTTGTTTCTCATGTTCAGAAAAATCTTGAACAAAATTAAGGTGTCATCATGAAATCAAAGCCAATTCACAATAATTAGTTCTTTGGAATGGATAAAAGAATCCCTCTCAAGAAACTCACCACCGCCTTCTATTAAATAACTCTTATTATATAATGATTTCACTGCTTCTATATCATTTTGTTCGATGTTCTATCTTCCGTTGATTATTCAAAACATAAAACCAAAACTAACTTTATTTCTTTTCAATAAACTAATATAAATAGACACTTATTTCTGAAATAAAATTATCTCCAAAGGTTAATTACCTAACTTGTGGCGCCATATGCACCGAAGCTCATGATGACTCGAGACCATTTTGAAAAATAACATTATATTGAAATCCTCGAATCCACTACCCTCACCATAAAAACTTAGAAAAACTATCAATCCATGAAAACACATGAACCCACTGGTTTACCAAAAATAGAAAAGCATTTTGCCACGCTCAAGCCACGCGCCCGATGTATCCAACTAATATATTGTACTCGCTGATCGATATGTAAGACGCCGTAAGCGATTAAAAATAATCCCCAAAATGTCAAAGAGATTAGGCGTGAACTGGGAAAGAGTTTTCCGTTTTATAATAATGGCAGTCCAGTTAGGACCCCGCATCTTTGCTACAGAGAAAGTCCAGTCCTTACATAAGGAGAATTACCTGAGTGTGGAGAACACGCGCTCTTTAACACTCTCAAACTTTTGTATTCTGTGCACTGTTGACAGAAATCAAGAGTTGCCATGGACGAGAAAGCACCAAGCCTCCGCGTCTCTCAAATGGAGGCCAAGGAGTTGAAGAAAATTATAGATGAATTCGGAGAAGCAATTGTGGAGGAATTCGTACATTCAATGCGTGAAAACTCCAGCGTTGTGATTACGATACCTCCGGAGATAGAAGACAATAAAAGTATAGATATCCAGCAAAGAGGACAATGGCTGCGAGCCGCTGTCCTGGGAGCAAACGACGGCCTCGTCACCACCGCGTCGCTCATGATGGGTGTCGGCGCAGTGAAAAAGGACTCAAAGACGATGGTCATGTCGGGGCTGGCGGCGCTGGTGGCGGGGGCGTGCAGTATGGCCATCGGCGAATACGTTTCTGTGCAAACGCAGCGCGACGCTGAGCTGTCCGACCTTAAGAGAGAAAAGCGAGCCAGAGCGTCTCTAGGCGGATTCGAACAGGCTACCGATGCAAGCTCGCCGTCTTTATCGCCTCCTGCGTCTCCAATTGTATTAACAAAGGAAGAGAAAAAGGGGCTTCCAAGCCCTATTCTGGCGGCTTTCGCATCGGCCTTGGCATTTGCTGTGGGAGCAGCTTTGCCTTTGGTCGCTGCGGCTTTTATCGTTGACTACGTTATTAGGGTTTCAGTCGTGTCTGGAGTTTCGACCTTGGTTCTCATTCTGTTTGGCGCCATTGGAGCTTATTTCGGGCGATCATCCGTATGGAAAGGGAGTTTGCGTGTTCTGATAGGAGGATGGTTTGCCATGTTGGTAACGTACGGTTTGCTTAGGTTCTTTAACGCTACTACAGGAGTGTAGGGTGTAGATTTTAAGAGTTTTACTAAGCTTTCTCTGTACTAGTTTGAGTAGATAGTTAATTATCGCAGTATAGAATAAATAAATACTGTTTATGATAAGCGAACGCTGTAATAAATTTGTCAAACTAGATCCGTGCTTCATAGCTTTAACGTTCTTATGGAGGAAGATTTAACATTCTAGTCGTGTAAGATCGAATATCAGATTGCCAAACAGATGAAGAGGATCTTTTATTTTCTGCATTACTATTGCAAACATTGTGTAAACCATAAAGTTTCAAATTTGTGGGTTTTCGGGCTGCTTGTTTACTTTTGGTTCGTGGAGTCTTTTGTTATTGAAACAGAGATTTACTTGTGATTATTAATTTCTGATAATGGTTAAATTTTTGGTCTAGTTAGTGTTAACCATTCTCGTGAACTGGCATCTGTTTTGCATTTTACTTCAAGGTTATTAAATCGTATAGTAATTAGTAGTTAAATAATAGTTGGTATTAGTTTTCTACAATTCATCAATTAGAAATATGTAAGTTTTTAAATGGAGGTTTGTTCTTTTCATTTGTCCTTCACCTTTTTTTAAGAATTATTTTGCACTCCTATCTCTCATTCTCCTTTTCCTGATGCCATTTACCTTTCATCTCCTTTTAAGGCTTCTTTTGCACTCCTATCACTCATTCTCCTCTTCACAACGATGGATCACTGGGTGTCATCCAAAACATCGATCTAAAAACTTACACAATTGAATCCAAAAGCTTACATATTTCTACTCAAATATTTTTTTGTTATTAATCATAATGTTTTCAAATTTAACTGTATATATTTTCTTATTAAAATATAATTTATGATAAAGATGTAATATAATTATATAATAAATTTGAATTAATTATAATGCTTTTATTAATTATTTCTACTTACATAGATGAATCGAGAAGCTTAGATATTTCTACTTAAATAACAAATTTTCTATTAATTATAATGCTTTTAAATTTAATTGTCTATGTTTTCTTATTTAAATATGATTTATCATAAAGATGTAATATAATTATATTTACTTTTTAGTTTGGTAATTACAAATTTCAAATTTATATAAATTAGTTAAACGGATATATGATGTTAATCGTAATTGGAATGTTATGGACTAAAGATCCCTATTTTTAAATCGATCTCTTCAACTTCCAAGACTCCTTTAGAATGATTTGGGTTGATGGTTTATCATTTTATTTACGTTTTCTCATTCTTTTAGGTATTGTGAATTCTTTAGAGTTTTGGAGATGGAAGGTTTGTAGTAAATCTTCTTGAATTTTAATCTATGAACTTTGCATACAACTATTGGTATTTAAAATTATTTATGTAATTTCTTAAGATTTTAAACTTTACATTTTCTTTTATGAAATATTAAAATTAAATTTTAAAAGATATGTTATATCTTTAATCACAAAAGAAAAAAAAATGATCAATTAAAGAGATATTTTGTACACTTGATTTTTTTTAAACTAATAAATATGGGAACCAAATTATTCTTTATGTTAAATTCTTCTTTAAAGATTTTTAATTAATTTTTTAAATATTTTAAAGGATCATTTCTTATTTAATTCAAATTGGTTAAATATGATTTTGAAAACTAGATGGTTGAATAAAAATTAGTTAAAATAAATTTAAGCTAGTAACATTTTATATGAAAGATGTGAGTTATATTTTAAAATATTGCTGAATAGTTTTAGATTTTATAACTAAATATATGACAGAGAACATTAAAATTTGTATTGAAAGTATAAAACTTAAAATCTATTTTAAAATACCTTCAATCACTTACAAATTATTGATACAAGAAAAAAAAAAATTATTTTTAATATTTATAAGTATGTGTATAATTTTAGGTACTTCATCCTAATGTAGAAGCATTTATGTGTCAGGCAATCTTACATCACTCAAGAATATTTCTTCTTTTTTCATATAAAAAAAATTGTTTGTATTTGTTGCTATGTCAAATGGTATGACCACATCAAAAGATTAAAAAACAAAGTCAAATGCAGGAAAAATCTAATCCACTTATTCCCAAAAGAGAAAAATCTCCACAAAAATTAGGATTACTAAGTTATGGTATACTAATGTAAATTTTAAAGGTGATCCATGTGTAAATAGAATAGGAATACACCAATTGATTAATGTTTCTAATTAATTATATAGTTTAATTAGTTATTTTCCTTAGATAAAGATAGCCATATATGAAGATAAATACTTCAAAATAATAATAATGTATAGCTCTCTTACAAAATAGTATTAAATAAAGGTCATATTGAATAAATCTAAACCTAAAATACTCATAAATAAACCAAGAAGAAATAAAGATTAAAAAGTTCACTAGGAGAGAAAGGATTGAAGAAGAGGGATGGTAAATTTAAAATGATTAACAACAAGGAAACCATAGAGTTTCAAGAATCCTCTTAAAAAACATGAAATTATTTAAACAATAGTAAATCTTAGAAACTATTTAATTATAGATAAAATCCTCATATAAGATGTAATAATTATAATCTTTGATTAATAGAAGTCATATTGAGAAATAAATAATATCTCTACTATCGATGATAAAAATTATATTCCCACTAATATTAGAGGGTATATTCAAATCTTAATATTGAAGTATGTTAACCTAGAAAAAATGAGCTAAGAGTCATTACTAGGTCATTGATAGTTAATAAAATGAACACTTTTGGTCTTTAGTAAGCCAAATTCTATGCGGAAGAGTATCTCAATGGCCTATAATTAGACCCCTACTATGCCAATTTACCAAGTGTAATAATTAAATTAAAGAAAAGGTATATGAAAGGTATAAATATAAAACACAAAAAAATCAAGTAATATCTATCAATTTCATTGCAAAATTTAGATTGACCTTCTAGAAATTTTCACATGAAGAATTATGGATGCAATTTAGGAGCATAAGACTGTATTTATTGTTAATAGATTTTGATAGAGTAAACCTACATAAATAATTGATATCATTAAAATGATAAAAGAAATGGTATATTTATAGATTTTTCGAAGATCAAATGAATTGTCAAGATGTGATTAACAACTAAGAGGATAATTAGAAATTTTATAATTCATTGAATACATAGTTAGATGAGGAAAATAATAATTTTAACAAAGCATTATCTTGTAAAAGATAATTATTATATTTTTAATTTATTTAATAGATCTGAATTAGGAAGTTACTAATTTGATGAATGTGTTAACTATGTTGAGAAATGTGACTCAAATTTACTAGCTTGATTGACTTCCTGAAGCAATTGTTTTTTCCTCCATCATCGGCCCGAGTTAAGTCGCTAGTTTTCAATTTTTTCTAACTGAAGCCGCGGGGTCCTAATGTTTCATAACCTCCCGATTTAGCGAGTCCTGTGAAGCAAAGGCTTTTCCCTTTGTTGTCGGTGTGCCACAGATTTTGACAACTTCACAACCTCCATCTTGAGGTTCGAAAGTTTGAGTTTTGAGGGACAAAGTGATCCTTGTATAGTTAGCATGTCACGGGGTTTTGTTTCTTCCTAACCTTTGACTGGAAGTTCTAAAGTTCAGGATTCTCCCAACTTGGAAACCTTGTTATCGACATGTCATGGGTTTTGATAATTTCATAACCTCTGATGTTGAGGTTGTGAGGTTTGGTTTTTTGACAACATAGCGACTTGGATTCCAATGGATGTGGGGACCATTTGGAGTGTTGGGAGTTAAATATTTAAGTCTTTTTTGGGAGACACGTTGTGAATATTGTAAATTCCCTTTTGATTCTCTAGAATTGCATAAGAGGTGTACGCGTGTCTTGCTGTGGATGTGGGACCCGATAGGATGGCAATCGTATCAAAGGCCTACAAGTGGCGATGACATGGAGGATAGACGGCATGTGGGCCCATGTGCTTGGTGAACTTGGTGAGATGGTAATAAATGTCTCTTTGACTAGAAAACATGGTGTTAGGTGGATAACCCTATGTTCGAAGATGGAGATTTGTTCAACTACTTATCTGATGGCTAGAAATGTTGGATGATGGCATGTGGCTTGAGGTGTAACCCTAAAGGGGTGTGATAGTTGAATAGTCGAAGAGAGAGAGAAAATGTCTCTTGGAGTAGATCTGAGAAGGAAAAGTGTGGCAGTTACCAGGTTGGGCAGTAGATTGGTCAAGAGGTTGGGCATAAGCTGAGAGGCTGGGTGGAAGAGAGAGCATGATGGTAACCAAAGCAGTCAAGAGGCTAGGTTGCCATGAGCTGAGAGATGAATCTAGCAGAAGGTGAAGGTCGAGTGGCTGTCTGACAAAGAGGTTGAGAGGGCAATTGTGAAGTGGTGAGGCTATGTAGCCGAATGAGATGTCTCTTACTGAGAGAGGTGGTCGCAAGGGGTTATATTATTGAATATTCTCCAAGATGGAACAAGATGTAAACTCTGTAAAGGTCGTGAGCTGGAATTGTATTGTAACTATTTTTTTTGCTAATTAATACAATGGTGATCTGGGCATTTAGAGTGTGGGATTTGTTTACCTAAAAGGGTTTTCCCCACGTATATCTGTGTGTTCATGTCTTTTGTTTCATCTTTCATGGTCGTTGATTCTATTTCATGAATCTGTTAATGGTGTTTTTGAAACTAGTTAGGCATTAACTTATCTCAAAAGGATTAATGTGGGAAATGAACTATGTTTGTTTCTGTTTTATGGCATAGTAGTACATGTCTTTGAGGTGATTTGAAGAAAATAAAGTTATTGAAGGCACTACTGATCTTGGATTCCCTTTTTTGAGATGAACCTTCATTTCCCAACAAGTGGTATTACAGCCATCTTCTGGGATGTGTTTCTTCCTAGTGTGATGCTTGTTCTGGGTATTCCTTCTATGAAGATCTCTTAGTTTGTCAGGCTTGTGGAAATCTAGAGGAATCAACAAATGTATTGATCCTTCTATGAGTGGAAGTTATTGCTTTTCTTTTTAAGTTTATGAAACAACATGTAGCATGGAAGATGGAGAAGATGGAGAAACTTGAGTTGGTCATATTAAGATGATGTGACCTGAAACTAATGAGTTGGTAGTGGTATAACCCTCATGCATGGGGTAGAATTATTTTTTTTTGCTTTTTGTTTGTGTTGCAATGAAAGCTCTCATATTCGATGTCTATGTGTGAGGCTCCCTAATGATATGGAGAAGGTTGGGTTGTTGTTCGTTCATGGAGTAATGTGCTTATGTTGGGTATTTTTCCTGGTATTGGAAGACATAATCTTATGGTACCTCAATTGCATGAAGGCTATAGAATTGATCATTGGATGATATGGAAGCTTCTGAAATAGCGAGTCTCTCTTGTATGTATGTGCATGCTAGTAGTTTTGGAGTTGGCTTGAAATGGGCCTGGAGTTCCTAAACTATTGTTTCCTTTTAAGGATGGTGTGTACTTACATGGATTTGTGGTTTTGCAGGTTTTACATGGTCAAGAAAAACTTGTTGTAATGTGGAGCTGTGTTAGGCTATTTTCTTGACCCTAGAATTTGTGGTGTGACTGGATGAGATAGTTACAATTTGGAGTGGTTTGAGGAGGTGTGATGTCTTCTCTGCATGGGAGTGTTGGTATGTGATGTGTCACTCAACATTCGTGTGGTGTTGCTTGATTGGTTCCTAGACTATGGTGCTCAAGTTGTGGACATGATTGGAAAATTAGATCTGAGCTTGATCTAGTGTTACAGTCAAGTTGTCTACGTTGTTATTCTCTTTGAGACCTTAGTTTTATTTATATAAAAAAATATATATATGTATATATATATAGATATATTGGTTACAATAGTAAAATTTACAAAAGAACTTGAGAAAACAAGAAAAACACAAACATTTACAGTTACTATCACCATCTTTTTTTAAGCATTCTAATTTAAAGAAAGGTTTTCTTACTAATTTTGGAGGACAAAAATTCCAACTTTGTTTCAATTGCAATTAAACAATAGAATTCAAAGATTCCTTTCCACATGATCTTCCACCATTGATATTTAAAATTCAAAACCTCAAAAGCAAAAATTTAAAAGACTTGAACCTGATTTATTTTGAAGATGATAGAAGATCTTGATGGTACCTTGATTCCCCCTTCAGATCCATAGATTCTTCAAGATTTTTTCAAAAACCCACAAAGTTGAACAATTCCTTCCTGTTCTTTTTCAATTTTTCTCCAAAAACTCCATAATCCAAACTTGTGAGAAATTCAATGATAATGCAAATTTTCTCCAAAAAAATCCTACAACCACCCTCATCAATTCCCCAAAATAGAAAATGGAAATATCTCATTTTTGAATTTTTGAATTTTTAAATTTCGCAAATTGACTTTTTCAAACATTTTCTTTTATTTTCAAATTCAAACCAACTATCCACCAATTTCTAAAATGAACAATCTATTTCATTTCAACACAATTAATTTAATTTAACACAATCTAATTTAATTAATTAATCAAATAGATCTTTATCCAAGATTAAATCATTTATTAACCAAATTAAATTAATTAATAAATTAAACATCTCTAACATTATAACCCAATTAATTTAATCAATAACTTTAAAAACATAATTTTTTAGGGGCAAAGAAGCCTCTGTGGACTATGTCTTTGATAAAATAGTCAGATCTTTGAAGGAAAACTTCAGTGTCGTGGCCCAGAAGGATAGGAAGACCTTGAATGCTGAGTTTTTGAACTATGATCTTTGTGTTGCTAAGGATTCGAACATAAATCCTATTATGTCTAGCTTTACTATGAAGGCTAAAAAGGACAGAGAGGGAGTTTGCTGGACTTTTTGGCCTAATGGGTGGATTAAAGCTAACTTTGATGGTGCAACTAAAGGCAATCCGGGGGCGGCGGGCTGTGGAGGAGTTATAAGGGATTCCAATGGCAATTTCATAGGTGAGATTGCCTCTCCTCTTGGTTCTCAAACTAATCACTTGGCAGAGGCGACTGGTGCTTACCATATCATAAATTTAACCCAAAGTCTCAACATTAAAAACTTATGGCTTGAAGGAGACTCCGAAAACATAATTGACTACCTCTGTGGCAAGTCTCCTCCCTCGTGGACCATCAAATCGTGGATTGATGAAGCTAAATTGAAACTAGTCAAGTTTGAAAAAGTTTAAATATCACATGCCTATAGAGAAGCAAATGCTGTTGCAGACATTTTTGCTAATGAAGGAGTTAAGAGTAAACAAGTGTGTACCTGGATAAATAATAGCGATCTAAATATTAAAGTCTGTGCCCTATTAAATTATGATAAATCACATGGTAAGGCGTCGTGCTATCCCTTTAATGAGGACAGGTTTCAGCTTTCACATCACAATCATTAGATTGTATGGGACTGAGCTCTATGGAGTAATTTGCAATTTTACTCCACACGCTTTGTGGGTGCTTAGATTTGGCAGGGCCAATTTTAGAAAGGCTTGTGTTTGGATCTTCCTCACTGTGTCGGCCGATATGGGAGGAGACAGAAAGCGAACTGAGCTGGACAGCTATGAAACCCACATGAAAAATGCTAAGGCTTGGAACAAGATTAAAAGTGGAGGACTTATTCCTTTTTTGGAGAAGCTTCATGGTTCTGATCTAGAGGCAACGAATCTCTTCACCAAAAATTGGCATGATGGTAACTTGACTCTATTCGGTAGGAGTGTGGAGCTCAATGAAAATCTTATTGCCAAAGTTATGGGATTACCCACTGATGGGAAGAAGTTTTCTAGGGACAGGGCTTACTCTGATGAAGCTGTTATCAGATTCCCCAAAAATGACAAAGAAAAGCAAAGCTTGGTCAAAATTGCTAACAGTTACTTTGATGTTGACTCCATAAAATCTATATGGAGAAAGGTTCTTCAAGCCATTATGGAGTATATCACAGTGGACGAGTGTTTTAATAAAGTTTATGGGTACCAATTCACTCTCCTCAACCATTTCCATCACAACATAAGGGTTTCCATCCCCTATTATCACTTCTGCTCTTTGAAGAAAAGTTTGGAGGACAATAAAAAAAACCCCAAAAGATTTCTTATTCTTCATACTAGGTTAATTAGGCTTATTGTTGAACATTTGCATGTGCCTGCCCCTGCTACCTTGGAAGCCAACCCTGATGATGAGAGTGATGATACTGAGCCTAGTGGCTCAAAGTATTTGCCTAACCCTAGCCCGGGTCCAAAAGACCCTAGTTTGCATGCTAGCCCTTCCAGGGAATCCGGTAAAATCCGGGTTGAGCTTGAGCCTAACTGTCCTCCTCCTAAGTACACCCCTGCTGGCAAGACTACCCAGGCTAAAAGCCTTATCTCTTACACCGAAGATTCCTCTGAGTCGGAGGAAGCTAATACCAATATCTCTCAGTGCTATGTGGACCCTTTACCGAACATACACAATGTTGACAATTCCTCTGTTAACACTGGAAAAGAGCCTTCCCTTGATTATCTCTACCTAGCTAAAACCAGTTCCGAGTCCCATTCTAAACTCCTGGATTGGACCTTCTCTGAAATCAATGAGCTCAAAATTAAAAACTGGGCCTTGCAAAGTAAGATCGAGGAAATGGGTGTTAAGATTGCTAAAATGGGTAAGAAAGAATCGGCGCATAGTAATAGGAACATTGATATCGATGTTGAGTGCTTAAGGAATACCATCAGAACTATCGTGGAACAAAACAATCGTATAGCAAGACATCATGCTATAATTATTAATGCGATGACTAAAAATCTTGACAAAGCCCAGCAGGGATCTCTGGTGGTTGACCTGGAAGATACAGAAGATAAAAGCCAGGACACGGATGGTGGCATTTCTAGAAAAACCCATGCCAATTTGAAGCGCAAGTCCCCCCTAACCCTGAAAATGGTTCAAACCTTTAAAAAGGGGCTTAAAGATATGCAGGATATGGAGGCAAAGACAGAGACTGTCCTTAGGTCTCTAAAGTAATGGTTGGGGCTTTATGTGTTCTTTCTCTACTGTCCCTTCTTTCCTGACCCTTCTAGTCTTTTTTGCTTGGTTGGTGCTTGTTTTTTCTCGGGCAGCTATTTTTTTGGTGGAACTTTGGTGTTCTCTTTGCTATTTTGTAAACTTTATGGTTTTGGGTCCTTGTAAAACCCGTTTTACCCTTTTATCAAAAATTTTAAATACATAAAGCAATTAATTACCATTTTCTAACTTGGAATTGAACTGAAACAAGGCAAATTGAACAATATTCAAGCAATTGGACCACGCTAAGACCGATGACACATGATGACTAGGGTGACGACTTGGCAAAAAATCCTAGCTACTATCTCCCAATCGAATACCGCTGGGCATTAGACACGCTCAAACCTGTGGAACCAGGTGGATTCAGTGCCATGTACCTATCAACCTGCAAACAAAGAGTATATCCATATGCAGTAATATGTCATAAATGAGGCACACCGTGAAGAGGAAATCACAGAATCGTAGGGCGCTCACAAGCGAGTGATACGATACCATCCTCTTCACCAATACAGTAGTACTAACTGAAAAATCTAACATACTAATATATTCCAAAGCATAAACATCATTAATTCAACCATCCATAATGGTAATCTCAAAGCATGCCAAAATGATAACATCATATTAAAATACCATCACATCAAAAGATAAAATTAACGTCGCTTTATAGATAGCGATCAAATAGAAGCCGAGTACCATAGTCAAGGTACTAACAGAAAGTACAACATAACAGGGCATAAAAATGTTTGATCAAAAGGAAAAAACGGAGGGGTATTACAATTTTCACCAAAACATTTGTTCTTCTCTAGACTTCTCCAGACTATGTACATATAGATGTACCATTACTTCTACAATGGGTTGTCATCAATGATAGAATCATACATCATCATGCTCATGTTTCCAAAACATTGATGATAAAATATTCTTAATATAACATTGATTATCATTTACACATAAAACCTTCATTGTGCTCAATTAATAATAGTGATAAATTGATATATAGGGTGATCCCACAAAGCTAGTTTACAATTTCTGAGAGGAGCTAATTTTTGCTGAAATCATATATTTTTAGAAAATATAATGATTTAAGCCTTTAAAAGTTCCATTTTAAGGATTCCAATTGAAGAGGGTTTGATCAAACCACCTTAGATCAAACCCCCTTGGATAGAACCTCACTAGTCTTAAACCATACCTATAAATGAGTCTCCTTTACACCTATCAAAATGTTGATAAAATATCACTTTTGATTTACATTTTGGGGGATCAAATGAATTCATTTAAAATTTATTTCAAATGATTATGGTAGTCCTCAAATTAAGCTATCCCATGAATATAATTTTAATATGTTTTGGTTTTATTATGTATGTGTTTTTTTAGTTATATTAAACATAGATTTTTCACCGAAAATCAAGCTCTCTCTTTCGCACATGTGGAAAAATAGAAAATTATCAAAAATTTTTTTTTATAAATATTTCCGTGCTAGGTATTGATGTCCTTGATCCATTAAAAAAAAAAAAATTGAATTTCGATACATACATAAAAAGTTATGTTGTATACAGTCTGCCTATGTCTAAATTGCAATTGGTTTGACTTCGAAAATCTATATTCAATAAAAAAACTATGAGACCAAATGAAAGTGCTAGATATCACAGTTAAAAATCTAAATTCGAAAAAGTTAGAATTTTATCCTTCATACAATAAAAGTTATGTTGTATACGGTGAGCGTCACTTTTTAAAAATACTGTTTTCTGAAAAAAACCAGTTTTCGTGGGAGATGGAAAATGAAGTGCAATATTATTCCAAAAAAATTGAAAAAAATATTTTTAGAATCTACAGACAAAATGTGATGAGACTCTAGTTTGTATCATCTTCAAATTCCTCATGGTTTAGCCGCTATAGGTGTTTGAATGTGAAGATTTAGTTAAAAATAATAATTTCAGTGTCCAGTTTGGCCAAAAATTGTAAACCACTATTGTCAGATCACCCTATAATATTTTTCAAAATTCTGTTGTGCTCAATTAAGAATAGTGATAGATTGATGTGCACTAGTTTTTATATATTTTAATGCAATCTCTTTATCTATCAATAATTTTTTTAGAATAGATCATTTTAAAAATCTACTTTTCAATATAAATAATTTATTGTATATACAAATAAAGAAAATATAACTTATTGATATATTTGTATCAAGTAGTGAAGGCTTTTGCTAATATTTAATTAAAAATATTTAAATTTATAATAATAAATGTATATATTTCTTTTATCAAACACAAGAAACTATTTTAGTATATATGAAAACTTTCACATATTAATTTCTATCACATTAGTATGATCTATGAAATTATTAAAAAAATATCTATTTGACATATGTCATACCATGGTTGATGAATCATTAAATATTTTGAAGGGAAATAAGATTCAATATTTTTGTTAATCCATTATATTTCCTCTAGGGTCCCTCATGGTAAATAGGTTTGAAAGGGGCTTAAATTTCATTTAATTCTCAAAATAAAAGAGCCTATTCTAATCTAAGGAATTTTTTTTATCAAACAGTATATAGAAAGGTTTGGAGGTGATCAAAAAATTCTTACTCTTGAATGAGATTGATTTTAGAACAATAAATTATATGAACCAACAATCTCTTTGTTTATATATTTTGACAAATTACAAAGGATGACCTTTACTAAAGTCCTTTTGTTCATTGCCTAAAATTTTCATAAAGGGATTTATCTCATTTCAATGATCTTCTCTAGAACAACTAAAAATTAGATATCTTAAGTTGATTTGAAGGTAAATTTACGCTCTCCAAATTTGATTTTATGTATTTCTCTATGCAATCCATTTATACATGTTATCATGCATCAAAATATTAGGTTAGATGAACTAAACTCTGGTGGAAAGAATGAGTATTCTATATCAATACTCACTTCTAAAGTTACAATCATTATAAAACCTATTAATGTTACTCTCCATATGTGTTGATGATTTAAATGATTAACAATAAATGCGGTCTCTTACACATTTAGAAACTACTCTTACATATTTTCCATCGTATCATTTTTAATTAGCTCTCTCTATCACATCTTATTTGATCCATCAACATGATTATAATCCTTATAGCCCCTTTTGTGGTAATGTAGAAAATATCAAACATCTCTTTTGGTTTTGATCATTGGCTCATGATTCTTGGATTTGGATTCATGACTTCTTCAAGCTCTTTCAACTTAATTTTTTCCTCTATCACATGATTCTTATAGATTATTAGCCATGAATATCAACTAAATTCACCATAATTTTGCATGCTTTTAGAGCTTTGATTCCATTCAATATTTTGGAAAGATGGAAAATTAGCTTATTTTGAAGATTTTATGTTGATTCCTATTTTTATAGTATTCTAAAGTTTTGATAATTTCTAATCTATTGCTATTGATTTTGGTATAAAATAATAATGTAACCCTAGATGTTGCTAACCTATAGACACTATTGAGAAAATGCTCCCCATTATATAGTGTGTGTGTCGCCTTCCCACTTTAGTATGGGTCCTTCCCCTACCTAAGGGTACATAGCTACAATTGCGAGGGCTGATCCAACAATGACTCTCTTGGTTCATATGGCTCTCCTTAGTATAGAGATGTTGATTGGACCCAGTTAACATATGGTCATTCTATTGTATCTCAATCTCAAGATAGAGAAATTTCTAGATTGCCTATTGATAGAAAATTCCTATATCTGAACCTTCTTATTTCTCATATTCAGAAAAATCTTGAACAAAATTAAGGTGTCATCATGAAATCAAAGCCAATTCACAATAATTAGTTCTTTGGAATAGATAAAAGAATCCCTCTCAAGAAACTCACCACCACCTTCTATTAAATAACTCTTATTATATAATGATTTCACTACTTCTATATCATTTTGTTCGATGTTCTATCTTCCGTTGATTATTCAAAACATAAAACCAAAACTAACTTTATTTCTTTTCAATAAACTAATATAAATAGACACTTATTTCTGAAATAAAATTATCTCCAAAGGTTAATTACCTAACTTGTGGTGCCATGTGCACCAAGTCTCATGATGACTCGAACCCATTTTGAAAAATTACATTATATTGAAATCTTCGAATCCACTACCCTCACCATAAAAACTTAGAAAACCTATCAATCCATGAAAACACATGAACCCACTGGTTTTCCAAAAATAGAAAAGCATTCTTCTGCGCTCAAGCCACGAGCCCGATGTATCCAACTAATATATTCTACTCGTTGTTTGATGTGTAAGACGTCGTAAGCGATTAAAAATAATCCACAAAATGTCAAAGAGATTAGGCGTGAACTAGGAAAGAGTTTTCCGTTTTATAATAATGACAGGTCTAGTTAGCACCTGTCTTTGCTACAGAGAAAGTCCAATCCTTACATAGGGAGAATTACCTGAGTGTGGAGAACACGCGCTCTTTAACACTCTCAAACTTTTGTATTCTGTGCAAAATGTAGACACCTAAATTTGACCCTTTACATAAGGACAAATTTATCCCTTTCCTTCATCCCCTTCATCAACGATAATTAAATTATTTATTTAATTAATGTTCCCTTTTCCCTAACATTCCGAAGGTATTTAATTCAATCAATTAAATAATTTATACATAATCCCACTTCATCTCTAAATTAAATAAATGCAATCAATTTATTTAATTTAGTCAATTATCCTTATCATTTTTTAACTCATTCTTTCTCTCTCCTTGTCACATCCTCCATAACCCTTTCACTAAACTAGATTAATTTAATTAATCCTTCATTAAGATGTGCATATCCTTAATTAGGATTAATGTCACATCCTCCATAACTTGCCACTTGACTCTAATAATCATTACTTAATCTAATGATCTATTTGCACAATCCTAATCCTAATCAGTTACCTCTTTTAACATGTCCTTAATTCAACCTTCTTGGTACTTACCCATTTTGGGTTGACCTCTTCCCCATGTGAATTAAAAATTCACACTTATTCTCCCCATGCATTTGTCTTCCCCATAACATCTCATATGTCACATCTGTGAGACCCTGCTTCGATTGTGATTAATAACCAACCTAATTTGTTATATGTTTCCATATATAGATGGTAATCTGTATTGCGTGCAATGAATAACATAAATTATGTGACAATATGTTTGTATTTCATTTTGATAATTGTTTCATTTGTCACATCCATGAAAGTATTTAACACTCATAAAGTGTGGGATTATGAATGGGAATTTTGAATGATATTATATGCAATAAAATCTTAAAATATCCAACTAGAAAATTTGTGTAGTATTTTTGCTCATGGTTTCATTGGTAATGTGTAGGAGAGGATGTTGGTAAGAGAAGAGAAGATTATCAAAAGTAAATCGAAAAAAGAACCTCCTTGTGGTTGTGAGTGTGACCTATTTTGGGGCTTAAAAAGAAATAAAGTTTTAGGAGTTAGGAACCCTTACCCTAGTGTGAAACTCGGATGAATCTCTAGGTGGGTCTTTAAAGAGGGTTGGTGGTCAATTTCCTTGATTATGATGCAAAAATAAACCCCCTAGGGTCTATACCATAGTGGTAGGGGTCAAGTGGGCATGCAATAGGGCCCCAAGGACATGATTTGATCCTTGAAAAGTCTTCATAATGAAAAGTGACGAATTTTGAGGGAAGGATAGGGTGGAAAGATTTAGGGGTTGTCCAAATGTGTGTTTCCCTCTTTAGTGAGGAAAAGACCTTCATTTATGGAAGGGAGTACACTCCACACCTTCCCATCCAAGATTTGCAAGTTGGAAACTCTTATATATTTTGGGAAAGGAGGAAGAGGGGGGTGTTACCCACTTCTCCTTTTGGAGAACTTGAGTGGAAATGGTAGACAAAAAAAAATTATTGGAAGAGGAGAGGAGTCCACCTCTTTTGAAGGATATTGTTCAAGATGGCTTGGCTTGGAGAGGAAAGATGGATACAAGAGTTTAGCCCCTTTGCCTAAAATAAAAGAAATAAGTTCTTCATATTCCCATTTACCCTTGTTCATTAGTTGTAAGGTGGCATAGTATAAGGATCATGGTTGAAAATAAAAAGTGGAGAGCTTAGATGCATGTAATTGGTACTAAGTTAGTTTAATCACTTTTCTAACAATGAGAAAAGACTCCATTCATCTCTTTGGAGTTGAAATAATTTCTTGCTCGAGGATATGGCTAGAGCCCATGAGGCTCCATGATGCCATTACGGTAGGGTGGAGAGCAAGCCTTAATCAGTTGTGTGTCCATTGTATTTCTTTAAATTTGTTGCAATATGGAAAGCTAGTTTTTTGTTGTAACATGAAAGAGAATGGAAAAGAGAAAACCTTATCCATTTGTGCACATTTTCATTATATTCCCTATATTTTATGTAATATGGAATTTTTACTTAAGAGGGTTGCATCTTATTGTAAAAGAAGAATGAGACACTCTATAAATATGTGTCAAGAAGGAATAATTGAACTAAAAGTTAGATTTATTGAGTTGAGGAAAATACTATGTAAACCTAAGTTTACTTTTTGTAGTAATTGAATGAATGCTTAGTATCTGTATTTAAATGTGTAGTGAACAAGGCGGAAATATTATTTAATTATATTCTATGTGCTTTTATTGCAAGTGAAAACCTTAAGCATCAATAAAAGTTTAAGAATCTCTATGTTAAAGCCTTCTTGACAATTTTTACCAATCAAGGGTATGGATTACTAAATAGGATAATAAATTTAAGGAATTTGGTAATAAATTAGATATATATAGTTTTCTTTACTTTACCAAGTTTTAAGAAAATCTGCTTAATAAGGAACTTTTAAGATATGGGTGAATTTAATAAAGGATGGAAAATTAAAAAACAATAAATGTATATATATATTTGACATATATATACAAAATACATACATACATATACTCTAAAATGTATATACCCACTTCATTGATATATGCAAAACTAAGGAAGTATATATATATAATTTAAAAGATAAATAAATAGTTGTATATACTCAAAATATATATACATCTTAATACAATCATATGCTGGAATATAAGAAAATCTGATATATATATATATATTAAAATGCTATCAAATATATTATTTAAACTCTTGAAATTTTTAGAACAAACAAGATAAAATAAAACTAAAGAATAGAAAACAAAAAATGTATATTTAACTGTTTGGATTTTTTTAAAATAACCCACAGTAGGGAGAACATAGGAAAATCATTACATTGCTTTAGAACTAAAATTCCCTATTGTTGCTGTATAACATTTTATTTATGCAGTTTTAATATTTTCATTTATATAAATGTCAGAAGAGATTTAAAGAATAAATAGATACATGACAAATATATATACATATGAAAATTTATACAAAATATTGTGAGATACAGTTGATTCGATCATAACAAAAAACAAATCCTTGGAAAAATGAAATCCTTGTAAAGGAATACATAAAAAAAATCAAAATCCTTTACGCGGCTGCAGAGAGAATCTCCCAGAAAAAAAAAAAGAAATTTATAAAGGAAAAATGAACAGATCTGGATCGTGTGAATAAAATGCAAGCCAGCAAAGATGGATTTTCTTTTTTGTTGTCCTTTAGCTTCTGTGCCATGGTTAAGTTCAGGAGACACCTGTAGCGTGTAGCAGAGGGCTTCCATGAGCTTGTGTGCTGAGAAATGTAGTGGAAAATAGAAAAACTGAGCCGTGGGAAATGAAACTAAAGCAACCCCAACATATCTCCAGTGCTGAATAAAATTGAAGGTTTTTCCTTGGTTGAACTGTGCCTCTTTTGGATGTGACATTGATTCAATATATGGCTGCCAGCATAATTCATAAATATCAAAGTCAGAAATACATTGACCAATTCGATAGAGCCATCCCCATTCATTGCCCTGTCAGCGTCAGAAATGGAAAGCTATTAACTAAGACCTCACATAAGCTATCTACCCATTTAATATAAATCACCGTACTCTAATTAATTCAAGAATAAATCTTTTGTACTCTCACTATGTAAACTATAGCTGACCACGCTAGCCAACGGCATAAAGAGTAATGTCTAAAAGGACAATATTGACTAACCACATAAATCCATATCCATAATAATGATTTAAGCATCTGGCAGAAGGCAAGTTTAGCCAGTAGCAGTAATGGCTGAATGTTCAAATGTCAGCATAAACAGTAAAATTGGCAATGGTAACTACCGTGATAATAATGTTAATACAAATAAAATGGGTATTAGTAACAACTTAATTATTATGGAGTTGTTGTTGGTAGTAAAAATAAAAATAAAAAAATCCATAAAGAAGCAATGGCAACACCTTCGAGGAAATTGCTCAGGCAACACACTAAATTAATAACGTATAAATATAGTCAGTATTAATATTTCATTATATTTGAGGTGTTGATAATAATAGTACGCTCAATAGTAATATTACTATTTTGAGTAGATAATACTAGTAATGTTGTTGTTAATCTGAAGTAAATATCATTATTCATATTTTGTTTGAATGGTATCACTATCATCAATTTATTATAGTTAAATAATATTAATATTACTCTCGTTAAATAAAAACAACATAAATGATCTGATACAGAACATCAGTATTTTTATTTGATTTAGATATTGTCATATATATGAGAGATTAAATGTTAATTAATTAACAGTCATCCTTCTATTATTAAAAGCTAGATGTTGAATAAATAATAGTTTGGTAATGGTCAAACAGGAATAGTATTCTAATGTTTAAATTTTGATTATATATGAACAGCATTTAAAGATATATCAATAACCTTAGTACTCTTAAGAATTATTTGTTGTTTTCTTAATAAATAAATAGTTAAGAAATAATTGAAAGGTGAATATTAATATGTTCTTATTACTACATTTGAATTGTTGATTCATTGTCTAAAAAATAATGTAAGAGATAATAAAATTTCATAGTATTAATAAATTTTTAAGATCTATATTAACATAAATAATAATAAATTTGATTATAAGAATATTAATTTAAAGGTAACATAATATTGATTAGTTTTGACATGATTAACATCAAGTAAATTAATTATGGAGTGAATGGTGTTTATTAAAAAAAAACAAATGTTAGAATTATTGGTAATGCTAAAAGAGGATAGCATGAAGCAGTAACATCTTCACTATATATATATATATATATATATATATATAATGAAGGGATATTAATAGTGATTTTAATTTTAATCCAATTATTGGACTAGCATTGATAGAAATTTGGCAGCATACACTCTCTTTGTATCGTAACATAAAAAGAGGTTTAATTCAAGTTACCTTCTTTTAGCAATTAACAACTAAAGGTAAATATGATGTTAATATATATATATATTAACGATAGTAACATAAATATTATTATATTAATATCAGGCGGGTACAAGAGTGGTACCTTTACCATACTTTGATATTTAGGTTATAATTTTAAGATGCAACATACATATAATAATATTGTAGTATAGAAAATAATTTTAACAAGAGGATTGTTTTCATACCTATCAAATAAGAGAATGTCACTATACTTGCTTCAAATTATTTATGTGTGAAGTTGGGGTTATAAAATTACATTATTATTAAACCTTAATTTTCTTAAGATCATCTCAGCCAACCCAAGGAGGGTATGATTAGCTAATTGCATAGTTGACCTTGCTCTTGTTTTTTAAAAAAAAATTGTTGCATTTTCTAGTGAAAATCTTGGGCATGACAACATCGTACCCAAAGGACAAAGATCTCTTTTAGAGGAATCTTGTTTTACCCTTTGGTCTCTCCCAAAAAGTGAATTAAAAATACACTTTTATTTCTTCAAGGCCTCCCCAATCCCCATGTTGACAAGGGATAACTTTCTAAAATTCATCACTTGTCACTTTGACCCCCACTTGGGGACATGGGATTACTTTTTGTGTAGATTATCTCTCATCCCAAGGTACTTGCAAGTACCTTGGGACCACATGGCCTCTTCCACGTCATTTGTACCCCTTGCCCTCTCACCTTGTCCTTTGGACAAATCACCTGCCACATTTCCAAATGTGAGGGCTTGTGAATCCTCAACTCACCACAGCCCTCCATCTTGGCCATGGTGGCTCAATCGTGACCATTGAATCCTCTAAAGAATTCAACTTCTCCTATAAAAAACCCCCCTCCTCTTATTAATTGAGTTAGTCATTGCATTCTTATCCAACTTATGATCTTAAGCCATTTGAGCCTCCATAAGCTTTTATCACATCATTTTGCATTCAATCTTCATTCATTTTAGCCATTTGCATCCTAATTTGCACTTCAATAATTTTGCATCACCTTGCCATCAAGGAGCACATATTATCAATCATCAGAGGGCCAACCAAGGATCAACATGAAGGAAGGTATAATCATTTTGTTGAATCTTTATCTTGTATTTATTTGTGTTAACGTAGCCTAATTTTGAGGTGGTTTAGTGTAGTTTCTTGTCTTGCAATCTTTAGTTAGTTTTGCACACTAGTAGATAATAATATTTTCTGCTCACAGTTAGAATAAAAAATCCATATTATCCTAAACAACTTAGATGATGATGCAAATGCGATTTTTGTAAGATTCTTAGAATAACAAATCTATATTATCCTAAACAACTTAGATGATGATGCAAATGAGATGTTTTTAAGATGCTTAAAATAAAAAATCTATATTATCCTAAACAACTTAGATGATGATGCAAATGAGATGTTTGGAAGATGCTTAGAATAAAAAATCTATATTATTCTAAACAACTTAGATGATTATGCAATGCATGTGAAATAAATGAGATGGATGATGTATTCCTATGATGATATGACCTGATTATGCAAGATGCAGGATGGATGCATTGTTAGCAGGAAAGAGGTTAGAATAATGAGAGGGATCAACCCAAGTAAATCCAAGAAGATGCAGACGTCCAACAAGTCCATTAGTGGTCGAGACTTTATTAGATATGATAATGAATGATGATGATGTATTGCTTATCCAGGGATGGGAGAAATAAACGGAATATCCTTCTTTATGTTTGATAACACACATAGGTGCGATGCATCAAGGTATTAAGAACCAAGATGGCATTGTGCCTAGTGTGATAGACTTTGACTCATCAAACAAATAGGAGTACTCTTGTTCACACTTGACAAATGAAACCTTATTCAACACGCAGTTCAGATATTCTAGACATTTCAGACCAAAACATAAAAAGGAAAGTCGTCTTATGTGGTCAACAAGACACCTAAAACATCCTCCCTACAAAGAAAATAAAGCATGCATGACAAAGTTATTTTACAAGAAAATCCAACAAGCACAACAGATAAAAAGATAATGATCATTTCCCGATTCCTTTCTCTCTAAATCTCTTTGTTTGGACATCATCGAGAGGTCCTTGGAATGAGCAAAAAATAAGATAAGTCCAAAAGACCAAGATAAAGTAAAGAAACAAGCTAATGTTCCTCGTACCACTAGCCAAAGCTAAACTATAGTGATACCTGATGTTGATGTCCATCGCAGGAAGGTCGCATTCCTAGGATGTGTTGTAATCAGGGTTTTGATGATATTGATTGGATGGTAAGATATTGATACTCCGAGTTGACCAAGTTGCTGACTCATTGATATAGACTTGAGACTTTGACGATTAGGTGTTCACTTTTGAAACTGCTAGACTTGCTTCTGACTAACTTACCAAAGGATGAAGATGACGATTGATTTATTATGAGCGACATTTATTGCGAGTGAAAGTGAGATGAGACAGGTGCACCATTTTGGGATTTTTCAATATCTGGATGTTTTTGATGTTTTGAAAATGTTTTGAGGCTATTTTTTGAATTTTAAAATGTTTTACAAATGTTTTTTGGAATTTTTAGATTTTTTAATGTTTTTGGTATTTTCAAGATTTATGACCAAGAGACTAGCTTAAAGACCTATCCTAAGGGTCTCAAGAGCTAATCCATAGATTAGCCTTGCCTACGTTATACACGTAGAGACCACGTAGCTTGACTAATGAAAAAATTGACTCAATGATAAGATAGATGGGAAAACGGATTGTCATTGCGATGAATGCCTAAAGGATTGACCTAAAATGTGAAATAGATGGGCAAACTGATTGCCATTTTGATAGATTGACCTAAAGTGTCTCGGGGGATGATCAAAGATCAACCTTGCCTACATTCAAGCTCAGAGATGACGTAGTTTGGTCAATGACTCTATTTTTTATTGTTTTTTACTTTAACATGTTTTGGATTTTGATATCATTTTCTAAATGTTTTTATTTTTTAATTTTTTTCTGATGTTTTTGGATTTTTGATTTTCTGATGTTTCTGAATTTTTGATGAATTTAAGGAAGAGCACAAGAATATACACAAATTTGATTCGATGTAGGTATAGGAATATGCCCCTAGTGTAATGTGATAGACTACTTCAATAAAAGAAGGACAAACTGACCTTAGGAATATGCCAAGTAGTACTAGGGTGGAAGATGATACAAGCACAAGATGAAGCTATGATACGATTGTGAATGGATGATGGAATGTAATGGATAAGTGAGTGCCCAAAAAAGTCCATGAAGATCGTGGTGGATGGAGAGTGCTTTATTTACTCTTGGTGCCTATTTTCCAGGTTTTCACCAAGGTACTTGTCTAAAGTGCCACCGAAGTGGTTTTCACTAGAGGACAATTTTTTTCTTTACTGTTCTCAATCCATTTTTTTATTTTTTTGGATTTTTGTTTTTTGGATTTTTTTTGTTGTCATCCAGACACCTATTTGCTAGGTTTTCATCAAGGTGACCATTTTTTCAGGACATTTTTTGATTTTTTTGTATTTCTGCTTCTATACCTTGCAAGATTTTAGGCATAAATTTTTTTGAGATGGGAGCTATTCAGGGGCTCTTGCAGGGGTTCACCTTCTGGTTTTGATAGTTGATATGCCCCTGATTTATAGCTTACTATGATGATGAAAGGTCCCAACCATTTGGGCTCAAATTTTCCTTTCCTTTCTTGATTTGGCACGTTCTTATGATTTTCATTTAGCACAAGTTCACCGACTTGGAATGTGTGTCTCCTATTATTTTTGTTGTAGCTATGCTTTAGGCGGTTCTGATAGACCTGTAGATGGTTTAAGGCATCCATACACCATTCATCTAGTAACTCCAACTCATTTAACTTTGAAACCCGATATTCCTCATCTGTAATGAGGTTTTACAGTGATATCCTTAATGATGGGAGGTTGATCTAGATTGGGAGGATGGCTTCTAATTCGTAGAACATGGAGAATGGGGTGGCCCCTATTGGCATGTGGATGATGGTGCGGTAGGCCCATAAGGCAAGATTTAACTACAAATTTCAGTCACAACTAGATTCATTAACTATTTACTTAAGGATTTTTAAGATAGTTTTGTTGGTAGCTTCTTCTTGGCCATTGCCTTGTGGGTAATTAGGAGTGGAAAAGTGATGCTAGATATTGAATTTGTGGAAAAGGTCATGCACATCCTGATTCTTGAAAGGTGTCCAATTATCAGAGATAATGGATTGGGGGACACTGTATTGTAAAAAGAGATAGTTCAGGATGAACTTTGATATCTTCTTTCCAATTATGTAGGTCATTAGAATTGTTTCAACCCACTTTGTAAAGTACTCTCTGGCGGTGATGATGAATTTGTGGCCATTGGATGAGGTGGGTGTGATTTTTCCAATGAGATTGAGCCCCCAATGTGAAAAGGACCAAGGTGTAACAATAGGATGAAGCTCTTGAGCTAGTGCATGAATAAGATCTCCATGTTGTTGGCACTGTAAACACTTTCTGACAAAGTTGTGTGCCTCTCTTTCCATTGTTGGCTAGTAGTATCCGGTTCTCAACAACTTCTTAGCCAAGTTCATACCACTCAAGTATGAACTACAAATGCCATTGTGTACCTTAGTTAGAGCAATTAGGGCTTCCTCAAGATTTAAGAAATGCAACAAGGTTCCTTCAATACTCCTACGATATAGGGTTTCTCATAGGATGACAAAGCAGGTGGAATTTTTGATGAAGGATCGTTTGAGGTTTGGGGTTATGTCAGTTGGGAGGATGTCTATTCTTAAGTAGGTGTAAACGTCATGATACTAGGGATCACTGAGACCAACGAGTTCACACACATATTCTAACTCTAGTACCTCAAATGTGGGTATGAGAAGCTTCTCTACCAAGAATTCATGTTTTGGGACATTGCGAGGGATATCCAGTAAGGATCCAATTGTTGCCATGGCATCAGTTTCTCTGTTGTTAGCCCTTGGTATCTACTCAAAGGTGATATCAATGAATGATTTTTTGAGGCTCTCTACTAACTTCTTGTATGGTGTCAACTTATCATCCTTATTTTGGTACTCGCCATTGACTTGATTGATAATAAGTTGTGAATCCCCATAAACCTTTAGTGCCATGATCCGCCAGTGTGCTACAATCTTGAGACCTATGGTAAAATCCTCGTACTCTGCAATGTTGTTAGTGCAGGGGAATACCAATTTGTAGGATCTATGTATACAATCCCCCTATGGGGTGATGAATAAAACACCAAATCCTGATCCATGTGGTGTGTATGAGTTGTCGAAGTAGATTTTCCAGTGATCGGCTATGTTGAGATTAAAGATGGATTTGTCTGGAAACTCTAAAATAAGTGGATTCTCTGAATAGATTAGAGCCTCTGCCAGTTGGTCTACAATTTTTTTCCCCTTGATAGCCTTGCACTCTACATATTCAATATCATGTTCTTTCAATCTCATAACCCATTTTGTTTACCATCCTGTGAGAGTGGCCTTAGAGAGTAGGTATTTTAGTGGATCTATCTTTGCAATTAGCTTGATCTGATGAGCTAGCATATAGTGTCTGAACTTTTGGGCTGCAAACACAACTGCTAGGAAAGATTTTTCTATTGGTGTTTAGTTGAGCTCATGCCCTACCATTGTCCTCCCGATGTAGTATATCACTCTCTCTCTTCCATTTTCATCATGTTGAGCTAGCACCGAGAGCTGCCATGGTTGCCAAAATGTATAGAATCTATGGTTTTCCTTGAATAGGTGGCATTAATTTGGTGGCGTAAGTAGATATTATTTGATTTTACTAAACACCTAATCACACTTTTTATCCCACTTGTATGTTACTCCCTTGTGGAGTAGATGTGAATATGGGATCTGTTTATGTGCCAGTTGTGCTATGAATCTGGGATGGATTTGAGCCTTCCCTGTAGACCTTTGATTTGTTTTAGTGTCTTGGGTTCTTCCATGTCGAGGATCGCCTTGAATTTGGTGGGATCCACTTCTATTCCTCTCATTGATACTATATATCCTAGGATTTTTCCTGATTGCACCCCAAAGACACATTTCTTGGGGTTAAGTCTAACCTTGTATTTATCCAATCTGTCAAAGTTGGCACTTAGAGCTGCTATGTGATCTTGTCTTTTCATTGACTTGGCCAATATATCATCCATGTAATCTTCCATGGTTTTTTGAATCATTTCATGAAAAATTAGTGTCATGGCCCTTTGATATGTCGCTCCTGCATTCTTTAGCCCAAATGACATCATGTTTCAGCAGTAGGTGCCCCATGGACATGTAAATGTTGTTTTATGTTGGTCTTCCTTTGCGATCATTATTTGGTTGTACCCTGAGAAGGCATCCATCAATAATAGTATCTCATTTCCGGCTGTCATGTCCACTATCATGTCAATGTTGGGTAGTGGAAAATCATCCTTAGGACATGCTTTGTTTAGGTCTCTAAAGTCAGTGCAAATACAAATGCCCCCATTCAGTTTTGAAACTAGCACAAGATTTGACACACATTCCAAATAATCAATTGGGCATATAAAACCAGAATCCAGGAGTTTCTATAATTCCACCTTGACTAGCAAGGCTATCTGAGGGTGCATCTTTCTCAATTTTTGTCTCACTAGCTTTGCCCCTAGGTAGACAACTAAGTGATGAACTATGACTTTCAGATCGAGACTCGACATGTTGGCATAGGTCCATGTGAAGTTCACCTTTCTTTCTCTTAGAAATGTAGCCAATAGTTCTTTTTCTTCTGTCAAAAGTGATTCAACATAGAAGGTGATGTGTGGTGTTGCTTATGTTCCCAGATTGACAAGATTGCACTATTCTGCTAAGACTTCTGATTTCTCTTGATGAAGTGTAGTAGTGGGGAGATTGAATCCTCCATCTTTTGGTGCCTCAAAGAGGTTTTCACCATTGGATGCGTCCTTTATTTATACTATTCTATGGTTAGAGAGTGTCATAGTGTGGTTTTCACTCAATGACCCTGAGCTTATTCTCAATATTTTTCTTTTGCGACTAAAGGACTCAATT
Source organism: Sequoiadendron giganteum (assembly GCA_007115665.2). Lineage (NCBI taxonomy): Eukaryota > Viridiplantae > Streptophyta > Pinopsida > Cupressales > Cupressaceae > Sequoiadendron > Sequoiadendron giganteum. The sequence goes on from CM021105.1 coordinate 590,094,682, forward strand.
ATCTCCCTGTAATATGCTTGTGTGTTCAGTGTGATGTCGAACCCAACTTTTTGATCTTTGCATGGTACTATATCCCTTAGTCCCATGAGTTATGAGAGTGCCTCATCATTTTTTAATGTGTCTAGAACTGGTGGTCCTCATTGGTCGTAGTCGATGAGTTGGGGGTAAACTAGGTTTATTTTGTGAGTTTAGCAGTCTGACTCAATGGATGAGGTACTAATCATGAGTAAGGAGGAGTCTTCAAAAAGTGTGGTAGGCCAGTTATGGTATTCTCATCATCACTACTATTATAGATATCAGTTATATGTTGAAGGTGAAATTATCTAGGGTTAGACTTGTGGATATGGGTAGTTGAAGAACAACTACTGATAACTGAGGGGGAGACCTAACTGCTCTACTAGGGGTACCTCTACCACGTATAGTTATACTCGGAGGGGTACATCCAAGGCCAATATTTCTCATTCATCTTTCTACAATGATGGGCTCCAGTTGTCCATTGTTCTTCCTTCCAAGGCTTTCATTTTTGTTGTAGCCCATACCAAGCATCATTTGCAATCCTCTGCTAGCATTATCCAAGGGTAGGGTGGATGTGGGTCTTTCATCTTGGTATAGTGAGCTTGCAATGTCTCTTTCATCCAAATTTTCCCGACTAAGATCACCCCAACGGTAGAATCTAGAAGGGTCTTCCCTAAAAGTGTGGATAGGTGTTTCAACTGGTTGGGGTTGCCCATGTGACCTAGGAGATTGCAGTAACTCTCCTACAACAAAATAATTTTTCTTCATTTTGTAATCTCCACACCCATTGTCTTGGATCATGAGCTTGATATCGGATATATCGGGGATGGAGGGTGTCTCTATCACAAAAGTGGAGGTGAGGTTAGATGGGTCTATGTAGGGAGTGGATGGGCCTTCATCGTTCTTCGGTACTTGAGGAATTTTGTAGAACTTCGCGTCCAAATTTTTGCAATAGGCGAACAACTCAGGATCACCATGTATTGTGACATCCTCATTTTGGTATAAAAATTTGATGCATTGGTGGAATGTTGAGGCAACCACCTTCATTCCATGGATCCACGAGCATCCCAGGAGGATGTTGTAGGGTAAATCAAGGTTGAGGACTTGACATGTGGTTTCCATGGTAGTTGGGGCTACTTGGATTGGGATCTTGATAGTGCTTTGAGATACTCTTTCCTGGTCATCATATGCTCTGATAGTAATGCATGTGTTTTGTCGATGGAGTATTCTAAGATTCCCAAGTTCTTTATACTTTAAGCGAACAAATATTGAGGCATGTGCCTCCATCCACCAAGACCCTTTTGACCTTTTTCTTATGAACCAAGACTTGAATGTGAAGTGCATGATTGTGAGATTGCTAGGCAGGGAAGTCTTGATCAGAAAAGGTGAGGAGATATGGGGTGACGATGTTACCAACCATAGCCTAGAATTGTTTTGTATCAAGGTTAGTAGAGATAGTGGATGCAGCTAATGCTTCATCAAGGATTTTCCTATGGGCGGGAGAAATTTTCAGTAAGTCCATGATAGAGATTTGAGTGGGGGTTCTTTTTAGTTGGTCAATGATGTTATAATCATAGGGAATGACTTTTCGATTTGAGATGGGGGTCTTAGATGGTTGTGATGCCCCTGCAATATTAACCTTTCCACCACATGTGGTGACTCCACAATCAGCGTTGGCTCCTATGACACTAATGACAATGACCATTTCATCTATACATGCGACAATGTCTTCATATATAAGGTTTGCACTGGCATAGTTTTGTTTCCCTTTATTGTTCCCTTGGTTATTTCCTTGATTGTTTCCTTGATTATTTCCCTGGTTGTGATTAGGCATCCGATTCATGTATATTTTGAGATCTTGATTTCCAGCAGGTTGCTCGACATTTATGATTTTATTCTCAATGAGATCTTGGATGATGTTCTTCAACTTCATGCAGTTGGTGGTCGTGTGTCCTTTGAGCTTATGATAATCACAAAGGATATTTTTGTTGTACCAGGGTGGCTTTACCTAGGGTTCACTATAATTATCATGGGTGGGGACCTTGATGATGTTCTCATTAACCAACTTTTTCATGATGGATTCGATTGACTCCCCAAGGGCTGTGAATTTTTGTTTGGGGAGAAAATTGATTCGCAGAGGTGGTCCTCCTTGATTATAGAGATTATTGATCTGATTTTTGGGTGGTTGTTGGTTTACCACAATTTTTTGCATGTTACCCTGATTATTATTCCGTGGTTGGTGATGATGCATTTGATTATTTTGTTTGGGAGTGTTGATGACAACCTTCACATCCACTATTTTGTCATTAGTGACATTTCGTTTCTTCACCCATGTGTGAGGTTTGTCATTGTAGCTAGTGGATGGGTGACTATCCTGATGTTCAAGATAAGTGGGCATGCCTCCTTGTGTAACAAGAGCTCATTCAATATTGAGTGCCTTGGGGATCAGTTGATCCTACATAGTGATGCATTGCATCTTCAGATAGAATGCCAAGGTTTTGTCTATATTGGAAATGATGGTACAAACTTGTTTTTCTTCTGGCATGGCCCACTTGCTTTGATTGGCCTTGGCTCGCCATCGCTCGAGAAAGGCAGTGAATGATTCCCCCTTCCCCTATTTGAGTGCCAAGAGTTCTTCCAAACTAATATCCACAAAAATGTTGAATGCATAATTCTAGAGGAATGCATCTTTAATTTCCTAAAATGTTTTGATTACCATAGGTAGACGAGAAAGCCATTCCATAATTTCACCATCCAAGCTTCGATGGAATAGCCTCATTAGATACATGTCATTGTAGTTGACTTCCATGCAATGTACTTGAAACTCTCTGATGTGATCTTCAGGGTTACCCATCTCGTGATATTTATCAAATTTGGGGATTTAGAATCCCTTCAGGAATGGTACCATTTCCAAGCTTATGTCAAACAAATAGGGGAACAAGTTGTTGGGTGTCTTGATTATCTTTTTGGATTGAAAATCTAGCACTTGCTATGAGATAAATTTGATTTGTGCCATCACATCACCTTGTGGATCAAGAGGTGGGGTGAATACGTTCTTGGGTGTGGGATTGACAAGTGGGACATTGGTGTGGTTTTGTTTCAAACTTTGTTGAGCAAGTGATGTATGCACTTGATGTTGATCCAACAAGGCTTGTTGTTGGTCCTACTGCTACTACACCACAACGCTTGTTGTTGGTCATGTTGTTGTTGTGCCAACAATGATTTTTGTTGGTTGTATTGTTGTTGTAATTGATAGTCTTGAAAGGCTTGTTCATATGCTTCTTGTTGTGCTTGCAATTCTGCTTGGTAATGTGCTTGTGCTTGTGCTTGCTGAGCTTTGAATTGGGCTCATGCCTAAGCGTGTGCTTGTTGGCTTGCCTATGCAATCTGAGTGACATGTGTAGCTTGTGTAGTTGGGCAACTTAGGTGGCTTGAGCTGCCTATGTAGCTTGGGCAGCTTGTGCGGTTTGTTGTTGTTGTAACAAGGCTTGGGCTTGTGCAGCTTGTTGTGCTTGCACTTGCCGAGCAACTAGTTGTGTGGCCTGTTGATTTTGGACTACTTTTTGTTGGGCAGCTTATCGAGCAACTTGCAATGTCATGGTGAATAAATTGGTTGTGTTGTGTCTTGGTGGTAATGGCAGTGGGTTAGGAAGAATTCAAACCATTGTGATGAGTTGAACGGTCATGTTAATGATCAGGGTTTGAGCTACGGATGGTGCGTTTGAGGTGCTTGGTCCCTGAGACACCATACTTTGAGGAATGGTGGATGTGTTTATCATTGTGGTTGCTTGGATGTTTGTCATCTATTGTTGCGATACATATGGCGCAACTGGTGGATTTGATAAGGTGTTTTGACTTGAATGGTTTATGGTGGAAAGAGGAGGAAGACCCAACCCAAGGGATGATGTAGATGTGAGTGGTAGGGGTGGAAGTGGTCAAAAGATAGGTGATGCAATCCCTCAAAGTGATGATGATGGATCCAAGATTCCCCTACTCCAAACAAGTCACCTTCTCCTTGTGAGATAGGGGGAGAGGTTTGTGTGTCCAGAGGATAATCTAGTGTCATATGAAATGAGGATGAATTGGTATGATTATGAAACGTGAGTGGGACGTAAGATTGTAACAGATTGATCTGATGTGGTGCTTGCATGCAACCCTCAGTTGTTCACAAGGCAATTTTTTTAGAGTTCACGAAACATGGCACTTCCCTTGTTAACAACCAACAGGGTTGAAGTGATAGATGATATGATTTGGAGGATGTCCTAAGTGACGTTTTGAAGTAGAAGTGTGGATGTGGGTGAGGGAATGATACCAAGAGACCTCTCCACAATGGTTCTCACATAAAACTCAGAAGGGAGTGGGTGATCCCACAATAGTGGTTTACAAGTTTTGGCCAAACTGGACACTGAAATTATTATTTTTAACTAAATCTTCACATTCGAGCACTTATAGCAGCTAAACCATGAGGAATTTGAAGATGATGTAAACTTGAGTCTCATCGCATTTTGTCTACTGATTCTAAAAATATTTTTAAAAAATATTTTTGAATAAGATTGCACTTGTTTTTCCATCTCCCACGAAAATTGGTTTTTTTCAGAAAACAACATTTTTAAAAAGTGACGCTCAATGTATACAACATAACATTTTTTGTATGAAGGATAAAATTCTAATTTTTTCAAATTTATATTTGTAACTACGATATCTAGCACTTTCATTTGGTCTCATAGTTTTTTATTGAATATTTTTTCCTTAATAAAGTTTCGAAGTCAAACCAATTGCAATTCAGACATAGGTGGACTGTATAAAACATAACCTTTTTTGTATGTATCGAAATTCAATTTTTTTTTTGTATGGATCAAGGACATCAATACCCAGCACAAACATATTTTTTTAAAATTTATTTTGATAATTTTCTATTTTTCCACATGTGCAAAATAGAGAGCTTGATTTTTGGTGAAAGACCTATGTTTAATAAAACTAAAAAAGCACATACATAATAAAACCAAAACATATTAAAATTATATTCGTGGGATAGATCATTTCGAGGACTACCATAATCATTTGAAATAAATTTTAAATGAATTCATTTGATCCCCCAAAAGGTAAATCAAAAGTGATTTTTTATCAGCATTTTGATAGGTATAAAGGATACTCATTTATAGGTATGGTTTAAAACCAGCGAGGTTCTATCTAAGGGGGTATGATCTAAGGTGGTTTGATCAAACCCTATTCAATTGGAATCCTTAAAATGGAACTTTTAAAGGCTTAAATCATTATATTTTCTAAAAATATGTGATTTCAGCAAAAATCAGTTCCTCTCAGAAATTGTAAACCAGTTTTGTGGGATCACTCGAGTTTAGCCCCTTCTTTTGATAACTCCATCATGTATTGGGATGGGTACAACCTTAGTATGACACTGATAATTGGGTGGTTCTTAGGGTTTTGCACCATTTCTAGAAGTTCTTCTTGTGTCATCCCATTGTGAGTGATGTCCTCTATATGATCTTCCTCTTGAGAATTTTTAGGTACTAGAGGAGGATTGAGTGGGAGGTCAATGGTTATCATTGGGTCGAATGTTGTTTTGGTTTGAATTAGATCACTTGAAATGGATGTTTCTTTGTTTTGCTCCATATTCTTCTTGTGTTGAGATCGAGTTTGAACCATAAAATAGAGATCAATTTTCAGGAGTGTAAGAGATGAATTTCTAAACCCTTAGATTGGTCTAAACCTTAGGCTCAAAGATGAAAAGAACTAGGGTAATTTAAAGATCAAATTGATGATGGGGATGAGATAAACAAAAGATGGATGATAAGGATGATGAAACTCTTGAAGAACCTTAAGGGAGATGCTAAAATTTAGGACTTGATTTGATTGATTTTGATGGATTGATAGTTTGACTAAGTGTGTTAAGTCAAACAAAAGTGATAATGCACTTGTAGACTCTAGGAAGTTGTGTTATCCTAGAGTAACCTTGTATATAAGACGATGGTTTGACTAAGTGTGTTAAGTCAAACAAGTTGATAATTGATTGGACAATTTGACTAAGTGTGTTAAGCCAAACAAGATGATAATGAACTTGTAAACCCAAGGAAGTTGTGTTATCCTAGAGTAAAATCGTGCACAAGTTGATAGTTGACTAAGTGTGTTAAGCCAAACAAAGTGTTTTGATTTTTCCTAGAATTTTAGCATAAACGATGTTTATAAAGTTTCCAAGAGTTGTCGGTCATATTTGACTGATTTTGATGGTTGAGATGTGGATGAAAGTGATTGATTTTGATCCTAGACTTGACCTAGATAACACTCCTTCTTACAAGACCTCGGTTTTGAAGAACATGGTTGACACTTCCTATGTGAGAAAAGAAAACCTTTGAAAAAGCTCAAGATTTTGTTGATAATAGAACTCATACAAGTTAGGGTTGTTTCTTGAAGCTTTCTTGTAAAAGTTGTAAACCAATCTTTCTCTAACTTCAAGAAGCTTTTCAACACACTCCTCACGAGCTTTCGGGCTAATCTTTCTAAACCTGGGTTTTTGGATTTTGATCTTGCGAGAAATCATTTGAGAGAACACATGTGTGGGATTGATTATCTTTATCTTTGCTTAATGAATTATTTTTACCAGAAATAGTTCTTTGATTAAAGTTTCAAACTAAATTTCTGTCTTAATTCATTTTCATTCCACAAGGTCCATTATGTGAAAATCAAGGTTTCAAGAGCATAGTTCCCTAAGTTGACTTTTGTGGGAACAAATGATGATTAAACCCAAGTACTTAGAAACTTCTAAGGATAGAATCCCTACGGCAAGCAAGAGAACTTAGATTTTTCAAAGGATATTTGTTTCCTTCAAAGGGTTTGAAATTTTGAAGTCCTCTGTGAATGTTTGCTTTTGAATTTTTTAGATCCAAGCAAACTATTTTGATTCCAATGACATGCACAACCCTAGGCTAAAAAAGATAATATTTGTTGGGTTCCCACTTGGATAAATCCAACTATGCATATTCAGTGTGGATGATTAGATGCTTGACCACACTGGTTCCCCTCCATGGCACACACTTCTCAGGTCAGAAAAGCATCAGTACCCATGAATCTCCCATGGCATACTTTTCATCTCTACAACAAAATTTCATGTATATGTGGGGCGGCTTCAAAGGACGTGACCTTTTTCACCAACAAATAGATAGGATTTTGGCCTTTGCTAAACAAGGGGTTTAATTTGGACTTTCCATTCATGGAGATTGACCCATGCAGTCAGAGACCATTGATGCCCTTCTCATTGGAGCCAACCGCATGATACTAGATTTTGCTCTAGTACCCACTTTTATATCCCGGCTATAAATACACTTGTCCTTAATGTGTTACCGGTTGAGTCGTTCCCTTGGGTGAGTACCTTTTCCCACAAGGCAGGCCCTCTAAGATAAACAAAGGCGAGCAAAAATATTTGTAGTTTTATCAACCTTCACTTAGAAACAAAGGGAGAACACACGCAATAAGTTTACTCACACCCGCAAGATGTTTTGTTCAATTTTAATCTCAAAATTAAATGTGGAGGTAATCTTTAGTGCAACTTAATGTCATCAAAAAGACTTTTGATTCTCAAGATCATCGTGAAGTGTGAGAGAAGCACATACACCTTTTTAAATGAAATTACTCTGCAAAAAATATTACAAGACACAAAAGCACATGTTCATTTTAATCTTCAAAGCAGAAAATGAGTTTTGATTAAAGCCCCAAAATTGAAATGTGAGAGTTGTTTGTTCAATTTTTAGAACCCGAATTGAAATTTAGTAAGTTTCTAATATTTAGTTTTAATCCAACTTTGAAAAGACCAAATCAGTGATTGATTTAAAACCCAAATTGAAAAGTGAGTTGGTTTAAAACAGAAAAAGAAAGCAGGAAATTGGAACCTCGGATTATAACCACAAGCATTACAAAATTATTTTTCAAGTCTTAATTTTGAAATTTTTCTAACTCCAATTTGTTCACCTTTGTTCAACTCCGATGTCCAACTCCAACGCTAACCTTGACCTTTTTCCTATTCCATGGTGGATTGGTGCTACTCTTTGTGTAGAAAGTAGCCCTTTCCCAACCCTTGAGAAGCCAATGATGATGATATAATGCTATGATAATGGACAAAATTAGTTCTCAATGTGAAGAGAGTAACTTTGCATGATGTGGATGGATTTGAAGGAGAAAATCCTTGAATTTAAAGGTGAGATTGAGATAAGAAGAGGCAAATTTGAGGAATGTGGGACTAATCCTCAACCAATAGATTCATGCCACTTATTAAAATGTGAGAGGAGAAAGCTTGAGCACATTTTGGTCTTTGAGCAAGATAAATGCAATTAGCTGAGTTTGAAATTTGAAAAATGTCATTAAATACATATGGTTGAGAGATTTGGGGGGAAATTTATTTTGACAAAAAATTCAAAAAAATGGAGTTAATGAAGGCATATTCCTTGGGAAAATGCTTTGTGAGGAAAATAGAGTTTTAATAAATCAAAATAAATGATTTATTGTGCAAGTGGGAAAAGCTAGAGGATGGGACATGGGCTAGGCTTAGTTTTAATGATGGAGTTAATTAAGTAAGCTAATGATTAGGTGATGTGACACTTGATTTAGATTTTTGGATTTGTTTAAATCAAATGAGAGGAAAATGAATATTTAGAGATTTAATTAAACATTTGGGTTTATTTAATTAAATAGAGGAACCTTAGGAGATTAATTAAATAATTTGATTTAATTAATTAAGGAGAAAATGATAAAATATGATGTTAATTTTGCATGTCTACAATATTAATGCATTTCAGGTGTGGAAAACACATCTCGGGGCGAGTTTACAAAGGAGGTCCTAGAAATATTTTGGTGATGCAAGTTTTGAGGAAATGGGTTTTCTCTAAATGATTATTTATGGTTGCACACAAAAAGTATCGGCTCTAGGGGTCTTTTTTTGCATGTGGTGAATTTTCTATGTTTGGTCTATGAGGGAAATTAAATTTATGCTTGGTTTTAATGTTTTAAATTTTGATATTTAAAACATTTTAAAATGTTTTAAAATGATTTTAGGGCATTAATTTTTCAAGATTTCAATAGGAGGAAAAAGTAGTTTTAATTCTTTTATTCTATTGGCTTAAAATGTTCAAACAAACTTTGAGAAACTTCAAAGTTTTGAGGCTCATCTATGTTTTGAGTTGGGTAATCAAATGCAAATTAGCGATGGATATTTTATGAAAGATTTTGATCTGAAATCTCTATTGTAGCGAAGATTGAAGTATTTCCTTCTCCAAGGAGGTTTTTTCTCAGGCATTTTTGGGAAAATCCAAGAAAGTATTGTTGCAAGATAAAATTTATCACGTTTTTGGCTTTACGACAAGATTTTGGGGGGGTTTTATTGGCTCAAAATTGTTGCTTTATGGCTTGAAACCACCCATTGATCATTACTAATACCAGGGAAGTGATTTTAGTCATATTTGTGATGATTTTTGGGTGCCTCCAGCCATCAAAATACCCTTGCACTATAAAAAACGACTCGGTGATGATAAATATTTAGATAGGAAGTTGCAATTTGTTCTCTGTGATCTTCCAAGTTGAGAGGAAGCATCAAATTTGAAGCATTTTTTTATTTTTCATAGAAAATTAAGTTATCTTTTTCCTCATTAGATTGGTGATAACTGATACTACATCCTCCCTATCGCCTATCATTGATAGATGTCACCGTTTCCACATTGAATCCACAATACGCGATGTTTCATCACCCATCGTTGATTTATTATTATTTTCTCTAGTTGTCATGATGTGTGATGGTCTCTTGGGAAAGGCTTGTGTGTGATGGTGGTGGGACCAATGATAAATCCCGAACATTAATGTTTGATGAAAAATCAAATGGTGGAGATATATATATATATATACAGGAAAGATGCTTTCACAACTTGATAAAATAATTGAGGGCCCTCACATAGTAAAGATAAAAATATAAATTGATGAGGTTTTTCATATTGCCCATCATTGTTTTTTGTTTCCATGTGATATTACCTTGAGTATTGTTTTGAGGGTAAAATGTATGTGAAAATAGATTAAGATATAAGGGCTCAAGTAAATAATTTTTTATTTGTTTGATAAAATGAATTTAGAAGCCTTCACTAATATAAAGGTAAAATTTAAATGTTGGGAATTTAAAATATAATACTCATAGGTAAGGAAATTGTCTACAAAAAAAGGTAAAATGTAAATAAAACTTTTAGATATAAAGGGAAAAATGATTTTGTTGGGAATTAAAAGGTAAAATATTTTCATGGTAAAAGAAAACCATGAGTTATCGGGTAGAAAAATGTAAAGGAACAAGTGAACAAAGATTCTTTTATAGCTAGACAAAGAAGAGTGAAATATTTTCATGGAGGACTTCTACAAATAGGTATTTTTCAGCTGCAAGGCATATTAATGAAGAAGGTCAACATGATGAGGAATATTTTCTATTGGAGGGCAAGTGAGTGCAAGAGGGATGATTTCAAGGGTAGATTGAAGATTATTCATGGGATGGAGGCGGTTATATATATGTACTTTTAGGGTTGTCTCTTCTCCTTCTTATTCTCATTTCTTCTCATTTTGTAAGGGTTTTGAATTTCTGGTTTATGGGAAGGAAATAGACAATGATTAGCTGGGAGTTCGAGTTTTATTTACAGTGAATGAATGTAAAAGTTTCTATAACAATGTCAATTAGTTTGAGAAAATCAATGAAAACACTGCAGAAGTTCTTTCCATTTTATATTCTCAAAATTCCATATGGATTAAATATATCAAGCATATGTTGATTTTTCATTGCAATATTTTTGCAATTGTGTGACTTGTGTATGAATTTTCTCAAGTAAAGAATTAAATTTTGTATGAAAATTACTATGGGTTTGAGGGAAAGAAATATATTTTTAAGTATGATTATGCAGTGATATGAGAGGTTACATTAATGTAAGGCATTAATTGTTAGAGGGCCATTAATTTGAAATAATTTTTTGTTTAAATTTGCATTCATGATCTTAGATTTGACTCCATGCCTATGGATTAGGCACTAGTCTATGATATTGCCCAAATCATTTTCAAAAACAATCTAAATCATTGAAAACCATTTTTACATTGATGTTCACTTGCTTGTTGTTTAAGTTATCTCTATTTTATATATCTTCATGATATTTGAAAGAGTGTAGAGGCTGAATGTGAAATAATTTTATCTGTTAATCCTCTATGTTTTTGAGATGAAGATATATAAATTATTTGTTCTCACCGATGTTCAATGAAAATGGGATTATCCTTGAACCTGGTATAATATGCAATACTGACCACTCATATACTTGAGAACTATCCACTTTCATGGGTCTATAGTTTTTTTCTTGGCATAAGGTTACCTTAAAATCAAGCCTACATTTAGGAGCACCCTCTTGAGTCCTGTGGAGTTCAAATTGCAGAAGAATTTCATAGCCTTGTTCTTTGGTTTTTCTTGTCTTCAATACACTGATATTGTTGATTTCTTGTCCTAAATATATGGGTATGTGCAGGATCATCATGAAAAAAATAGGCCCTTAAGTGGCAAAAAATTCAAAAAAATCAAAGTTAGGCAACTTTACATAAAAATTTGAATAAGTTATCTATATTATTTCAAAAATATGTAAGAATAAAATTTGTAGCAAATTGAATTTAGTTTCTAAATTACTAGGTTTATTACAAATAAATAAAATATAATTGGTGAAAATTTGAAATTTCAATACAGTAGTACTTAAATTTTAGGGAAAAAATAAGAAGTAGGTGTTTGTTTGACCATCCTAACCACATTAAAATGATAATATGTTTTTATAAGATTTTAGATATAAGTAGAGGACTCGTGTCCTGATGTGATGCATATTTTTTTGTAATTTTTTTTCAAGTAAATAATTAATTATAATTTTCTTATGACAACTTTAAAAAAATTTAAAGACTCGTATGCCTAACCATCTTAACTTGGTCAAAAATTCATGAAATTCAATTTTTTATTTTTTAATCTTATATTATGTGAAGCATAGAATGTGACACATGTTTTTGATTCAAAAAAATATGATATTGTTTGAAATCTATAGATGTTTTTCAATCAACCTAAAAATCAGGACTTTAGTCGTAATTCAATAGAAAATGAATAATTATTATTTATTAAATTCATAGTAAAGAATAATTTATATTGGTGGAAAGCTGAGAATCTCCTTTAAAAACCCTTTTCGTTTCATCAATTTTGGGTTAAAAAAAAATCATTAGCCACATACCCATCATATTGCCACTTTTTGGCCCATCAGGATCTTGCACATACCCATATAATCCCTTAGCTTAGGTATTGTGTTTCTCCGTAGAATTGAAGGTTGCAAGAAAATTAACCAATAGATTGGTGACTCCACTGGAGAGTTAGTTGAAAAGAGTCATTTAGTTTGTTGTTCTTAAGTTTTGGGTCAAAATGATCGAGGGACCTACATAGTTGAAGGAGATTACTGCAATGTTTCTGATGTTTCTTAAATTCTGGTTCTCTACTGGTGGAGAGAACTCAAAAATACTTAAATCTTGGATGAGTATTTTTTATTCTTGAAGATATTTTCCTCTTTTAAAGTGGTGGTGAATCTACATAATTTTCCACATCATCAAATTAGTTGTTGTGGAAATTCTCGGGTATTCTTCTATTGTAATATTTTTGTATGAAATTTTTGAACAAATGATCTAGTTGATACTATCCCTTATCAAGTATTTTAAGATACTAGTAGAAAAGGGAAATGAGAAAGTAGGATATTGTGAAAAGGATATTGGAATTGACTAGTTGTAGGGGGAATAAATTCTTAATTCCAAATATGTATTGTTGTCCCATTTCTCCCTCTACAAGTTGTAGTATCATGCCTATACCATAGTCATGTCCTCAAAGGAAAGTATTCACTAGTGAGAGATATGAACCTCTAGATTTTAGTAAAATCTAGGCTTACCCACATTTTTTCCCAAGAAGAATTAATGAATTTTTTCCTAAGTTTAAAGGAGGTCTTGAAGAATCAACATCACAACATGTACAAGATTTTCTTGATGTAATGGAAGACTGTTAAATAGTAGAGGAAGATGTTGTAATGAAGTTTTTTGTAAGAACTTTAGAAGTTTTATCTAAATATTGGTTTTCTAGTTTACTAATACATTTCATATATTCATGGAAACATATTGAGAAAATGCTCATGGATGAGTTTGGTGAAGTGAATAATGACTGCTTGTCTAGAGAAAGAAACCCGCATACCCAAGAAGCATATGAATAGAAATTTTAAAATGAGGTTGCACTTATGTCACCTATTAATGCACTGTGTGATATTGAAAAATTGGATGATGAATCCACATATGATTTTGATGATAGATTCATGAAATTTTTTCTTGATATATCAGAATTATAAACACCTAATGACTTATTTTGCATTGATTTATTTTGTGAGAATTGTTAGCTAGGATTGAGTACTATGCAAGCTCACTTGAAGCCCCCTAGCCTTAAATGTTTATATCAATGGCTTTTAGTGGATGAAGAAATGGTAGAGAAATATGGAAGTCATCTATTGGCTAGATTATGTGATGGTACCTTTCCTAAACTTGATCAAATTGATCTAGATGGTATAGTGGAAGATAATGATAGTGCATCATATAGTGATGAGGATGTTGTTGTTGAAAAAACTATAGAAGAAATGTACCCAGATGAAGATTCCAACCATGATGGTCATGGTGAGATAAATGAAACATGTGAGTTTTTTTCTATTTGCTCTAAATACACAAAAATAGAGAGAAAATTTTCTATATCAATTGAACGTTGTAATGATGTGGATGAAAATAAAAGTATTTTCTCTTCTATGGAATTTGAATACACAATTGGAAGTTATGATGATTATGAAGTATCATGTATTCATGATGAGAACAATGATTTTTTAGATGGAAGTTTGCAACTAGCTAAAAATAGTTCTAGTCTGGGTGATTTAGGTGATCAAGCTGATCAAAATTCTATTTGCAGCCCTGGTGATTGTGATTCCTTTCAAGAGGAGGAGGTAGAATTAATTTCTTCACGTGGAAAGTGTTTCAACAATGAAAATAATGATAATTTTTTTGAAGCATTAGTATTGCATGATGATGGATATGAATTGGGCATTCTTTTTGAAGAAGAAGTATGTAATCAGTATTACCATGGTACACTTGGTCATGCAAATTTTACAAGTGTGTGTAGCATTGATGAAAATTTTCATGTTGCGAAAAAGGAGATTTCTAATTTGAGGAATTCTTTGGAAAATTTCATTCTATTAGATGCAAATGACAAAGTATTCAATGATTTTCAGTCAAAATAATCATGTGGGAGAAGCTACAATGAAGAAACCATTGATGGTTTTCATTTTGGCAGTAAAGAATACAACTATGTTGGTTGCTACAGTAGTATGAGCAAAGAAGGAGATATATATGCAAGAGGTTCATTGGATGAATCGCTTCAAGTAGTTGATTGTGAGGAGCATGCATATATTGATAATGATGAGCAAGGAACTCCTTTTTTTTATGCTTTTCCTTTTTCTACTTGTTTTTCTAACATTGAAGATATCACTAAATGTTTGCATAATGATTGCATAGATGAAGTTGTACATGAAAGTGGAAATGTAGATACAAATGTTATTACAACTAATGAAGCCCTTTATGATGAGTTTTCACTTGAAGAATACGATTAGGTTAATCACATGGATGCATATGAGGATATTTTTTCTAGATCTACAACTCATAGTTTTCCTCATGAGCAGTATACTTTAGATTGTCATGTTGATGTAGCAATAAGTGAAGTTGAGTGTGGTACTCCTTGCAATAGTGAATGTGATCTCAACACTCACTATGAGGGTTTTGTTGCAAACAAAGGTTCTGATTCATATGAACATGCACTTGAAGCCCTTTTTTCTGATGAATTTATGAGTACATACAATCTATTTGATGAGCTTGAAGTGAGCAACACTATTTGGGATGTTGATTCATTATTTGAATGCTATGATTTTGATGTGGATAAAGGTATTATGAGTGTTGGTGAATCTTATTTTTAAGGCATTGAAGCATATCGTAATATGATTGAGTTGTGTTTTTGGGATGATGATGAACTTGATTATGATGCAATTCAGTTCAAGGAGTTACATATGTATGAGAATTTTTTGCTTGATACATAGGAGGATTGCCCATTATTTCTAAGGAATGATATCTTTTCTAACCTTGATCATTATGAGGGGTTTAGTAAGTATGATAAGATTGTCTCTTCATGTAGTCCTTATTATCATCCTCATTTTTTGTCATTTGCCACAAAATAAGAAGATGAAATGGGTGGTAGTGATGTGGCCTATGTCATTGGGTTTTCATGTGATAGTAAATCTAAATTCAAAGGTAGCCTAAAACTTGTTTTTACAAAAATGAAGTTGCTCATGTTACTGTGGTATGGCAGAGGAAAGTATGGATTAGAGGAGATATTCTCTTTTAATAGATTGGTATTTGAAAGGGGTAAGAATTGGCTTCCCTTTTTCATTTGGTGGTCGGGGGCCATCGAATGAGGTTTGAAAATTTTAATAAAGACTTTGTTGCCCAATGTTTTGGGCACTTGGTCTACTCCCTAGAGATCTAGAATCTCACCATGCCCACAAGGGGCATGTATCCCCAGTTAGATCCACTTATGGAACCTTCAAAATTATAAGATTTGAAGTGCCATGATGAAAAAACTTGATTTGCACTCATAAATGCACCTAAAAAATATTCCCTAGTGACCTAATTTAAAGGGTCATAATTTGGAGCCAGTTGAATTTCATGCCAAATCCCTTAGCAAGAAAATTTAGTTGATATATTTGAACATGTTGTAGACATCCAAAAATAACATTATGCATTCCACTGTAACTAACATCATGCATTCGTTTCTTCTACTAATCAATTAAAGCAATTTATTGATTTAATCCTAAGGTTCATCAAGCTTAATTAAATAAATCAAATTATTTAATTAAGTTCCTAAGGTTCTTCTTATTTGATTAAATAAATCAAACTGATTTAAAATCAAATATCAAATCCCTAAAATCCCCTAAGTTAATTAATCTAAATTAATTAACTTCTAAGCATGATTATCATTCTCCAGCTTTTGACTCAACTAGAGTCAAAATCCAAACTCCTAACCAACCCACCCACTTGCAACAATAAATCATTTATTTGATTTATTAATTCCTCTAATTTCATTCAAAAGGGCATCAAAATGGAATATTCTTCCAATTTGAATCTTCCCCCCCAAAAGGGACTTGTCCCTTCCAACAAGATTTTAAATGCTATTTGCACAAGTCAAACATAGCATTTAATGCACCTTTCATCCCCCCAAAACATGTCAAGTCTTTCAAATTCAAATTTGAAATTGGCACATTGGCCAAGACTTGCACATTCCTCACCCTCTCACAGCTTGACAAGTGTCATCTTGTCATTGGCCCATGAATGATCCCACATTCATTAATTTGGCCTCTCATCTCTCCAAGTTCAACTATAAGTTGAATGCTTCTCTCTTTCAAACAACAACAGCCACATTTGAAAGTATTTGCACTATAGGCAACTTGAGTTCAAGCATCTCATTGTCTATTTCACCTAGCTTATCAAGGATTGGGAAAGGGCTCTTTCACATACTCAAAGAGCACCAATCCAATATGGGATAGTTTTATTTCATATCTTACATGTTTTGTTCATGTTTAGTTACATTTGAATTATGAAATAATATCTCATAAGGATGTGATTTCTGTTATTTTGTTTGTATCATGGTGCTAACACACTTGCATATTTTCATGTCTCACACATGTATGTTAGTTTTCAGCTTCTAGTGATGAGTTTTGATCGAATTTTGAAAAGAAAAGTTGGAGGGTTTTGGAACTATTTTGTTGTTTGCATATTCTCAGTCTTGTGAAGTGGCCTCCTATTTAGACTCATATTTCACAACTAGTTGATTTTCATGGAAAACAGATTGGTTCTTTGTATTCCTCTCATATTCATGTGCTCCTTGGTCTAGTTTTAGTGTCATAGGATCAAATTTGATATTTTTACCACATCAAAAGAAAATGCAGTGTCATATTTTGACATTTGAATGTTTTAGGAGGTCATCTTTGACCCCTAATATCTAGTGAAGAATGTGGATTGAAGGAAATCCATATTGCACACATACTCAATGGATCTAAACGATCTAGTATTTCCAATGGTAGCTTCCCAGGAAAAGAATTGATAATTTTTCAAGGAGGCAACTTGGTGTACTTGATTTGGTTTTTGATGGGTCTAGTTACAAAAAAGTTTGAGTGAGCCACTTTGGCATTTAATATCTTGCACCTCAGGATGAATTGTACCCTTTCATTTTTTGAACTAAATTTTTATTTCAAATGTTTAGATTCCTATTCAGTTTCACAGCTCGTAGACAAGTTTTGATGGGTTAATTTATGTGTTGATGATTGTGATAGGGCTAAAATTGGTGTTCCAAAAAGTTTCAAATTTTAAAATTCTAAAGGCAGCGCATTTCTTGTTTCGGTCTAAAATGTCTCCAGCTCTACTTTCATAAAAAATAGAGGTCATATGATGCATTATTTTAATGTATTTTAGGTGTCGCAAACACGTCCCGGGGCCACTTTGCAAAGGAGGTCCTAGAAATATTTTGACGATGCAAGTTTGAAGGAAATGGGTTTTCTATAAATGATTGATTATAGCTACCTGCAAAAAATATCAGTGCCAGGGGTCTCTATTTGTGCGTGGTGAATTTCTTTTGTCTAGTTTGTAGGTAGAATTAAATTTTTGCCTAGTTCTAATGTTTTAAATGTTGATATTTAAAACGTTTTAAAATGTTTTAAAATGATTTTAGGGTACTATTTTTTCAAAATTTGAATAAGAAGAAAAATGATTTTTAATTCTTTTATTCTATTGGCTAAAAACTTTCAAACAAACTTTGAGAAACTTCAAAGTTTTCATCGCATCGCTCATGTCTATTTTGAGTTCATGACTCAAATGCAAATAAGAGATATAGATTTTTAGGGAATTGAACCACAAAAAAAATACACAATAAGGGAAAGAGGATTCCCAAATGAGATCCTAGGGTTTTTCACCCTAAAAGCTAACTTTTGGGTGAATGTAGCTCTCTTTCACACTAATGGTTTTGTGTTTTTGGGTGTTCATTAAAAGAAGGGGTTGGATTCGGATTTGGGGGTTTGTGATATGTGTGTGAATGCTAGAAATAAAAATGAT
Organism: Sequoiadendron giganteum; assembly: GCA_007115665.2. Classification (NCBI taxonomy): domain Eukaryota; kingdom Viridiplantae; phylum Streptophyta; class Pinopsida; order Cupressales; family Cupressaceae; genus Sequoiadendron; species Sequoiadendron giganteum. The sequence goes on from CM021105.1 coordinate 590,112,958, forward strand.
AGTAATATAATCTATGAAATGTAAAGAAAATGAAAGTAAACTAATACAAGCTAACTTAAATGATCTAAATATATACAATATAGAAAGGAAATGAGGAAGATAGAAACTTGTGCACCTGGAAATGAGATGTTGTAGATGGAAGGCTCTGGAATCCTCTTGAAAATGTCTAAAATCTTCACAAGGACATTCCCACCAAGTTGGGCGACCTAGTCCTCTTGTCGGAAAACTTTGTCGAAACAAGTTTCTGCTAAATGGGTGCTCAAAAATGTGAAAATCCCCAAAAAACAAGCTCAAAGGGACTAGGTCACCATTATGGGTGACCTAGTCCTCTTCTAGATTTTTGGGAACTTGAAAGAGGATATTGGAGTCCTCAATTTGCACTCTAGATTCCAATAGATATCTTGTTCATATTCTATTGCAAATAGGTAGAAAGAGGCCTCCAAGCTGGAACTAGGGTTTGGCTGTCTTGAATGCTTGTGATAAGTTGATGGCACCTTCCTAACACCTTTCTACTTCACAAACCTACATACAAAAACTTGCAAATCACATAGACAAAGAAGGGACAAGGGTTAGGGTTAGAGATTAGGGGTTAGCCTTGGTCAAACCCCTTTTGAATAATCAAACTAAATGAAATAGAAATGAAGTAAAGAATGAGAAGAAGCCTAAAAAAATGGAGTTTACCTTGCCTTTGATGATTGATATTTTTTTGTTGCAGCAACCAACCCTTGAATGCTTCATAAATGGTGTCTTATTGACTTAGAAGATGAAACCCTAGATGGCTTGAAGAGAAGGAGAGAAGAGAGATTGAGAGGAGAGGTGAAAATGAGTGTACCTAATGAGGAATTACGATTTTGGAGGTTATTTATACAAGTTATGCCCTAGATTTCCTAAAATAACTTCATATTGACTGACCTTAGGGTTTTAGAGACCTAAATCCCAAAAGATATTAACTTAATATTTTATTTTAAGCCACATAGGACTAGGTCGCCCAAGCTGGTGACCTAGTACACCTGGGCATTTTGTATTTAGTTTTGGTAATTAAAATGTTATTATTTATGTTCTTCAAGATTGTCTCAATAAAACACACTAAGATATGATCTGTATGAGGATTAAGGGGTCATTTTGGCATAATAATGTATTGATTAAGTGATGACAAGCCTAGGAGAGTGTGAAAATGTTTGTAATACTTTACAACACTTCATTAAAAAAGCCTTGGAAAGATGTAAAAAGTCACTGAAAATGGTCCAAAATCCATAGGCAACGTTCCAAATGAGCAAAAAGTGATAAAGTCCTCACTTTTTGGTGACACATTTAGCCCCCACTTTAGTGAGAGTATGAACTTGCTTCAGACTCACACTAAAGTAGCCCGATGGAGATGGCAAAGAATGACAAAGAAGAAGAATGAGAAAGAAGAAGGAGGTGGTCAAGTCCCCAAGGATTCAAGATTATAAGTCAAGAAGACATGAATGCAAAAGACATTCAAGGGTGAATGCATTACAACATAATGAGATGTACATGATCATGAAATGATAAGGTTTGAAATGAAGAGAATAAATAGATATGTGATCACTCTGGGGCCACATAACATCAAGTTTTCCATGAGGTGAGAAGTCCCAAAAGGTGAGACACATACACACAGTTGGTATGTACTCACAAAGGTGGCTATGGGGAAAGTCATGCCGCTTGTTGGGCTTCCCGCTCAAACCATATGACCAAAGTTATACCTCATGATAACTTTGATAAGGCACCACAAAAGAAAGTGATGTTTTGAAATGATGGATTGTTCAAAGGGATTTTTCTTTTGTTCATGTGGTGTCTCATCTTAAGGAACATTATACATAATGTGTCAAGAGAGGTAAAGTGAAAATGTACTCATCTTGTATGCAAGAGAGGAAAGGGCTCATCTTGTATACAAAAGAGGAAAAATGCAGATGTCTTGATCCTGAACAACATTGTGTGTAATGTTTTCAAGAGAAGGAATCACTAGAAAAAGAAAATTGCATAGTGAAATGTGAGTGGTGATGTATGCCCCCACTTTAAAGGAATTTTGAATCACCGTACTATGAACAATTTCTTTAAATTAGAAGAGGAAAGGGACATGAGAGCTTGTTCAGAAAGCCCTATGCCGAGTCATATGGTTCCAAAAACTTGTGTCATGTCACATGCGAGTTCACTTAAGACAAGTCATCCACATCTCAAGCTTTCTCTTATATGTTCATGAAAGGTTAAAAAAAAATTGTAAGAGACAATGACAAGTGGCATACAAGGGAGAAAGGATAACTAACCCCTTGCCCCCACTTAGAGTAGGACAAGAGTCAGCCGAAAGGATTGAGGGGATTAAAGGGAGGGTGAATTTGTACCAATTAGAGGAGTGAGATCCCCCCACATGAGAAATAATACCAAGCTCCATAAGATGTCATATTTTATGACTCAAGACCTTACACTCATTAGTGTGATGACCATAAAATCAGTGGAAGGCACAAAAGGAATGTTTGTTAAAAAAATTATTTCGAATGTGAGGAGGAAGCCCGAGATCAAGTGATCTTGGAGGAGTCTCAACAAGATACCAAATTTATCAAGGGTATAAGGTGATCCTTGGGTTGGAAACAAGGAATGATCTTGCTTATTATAGGATGGGATTGTGAGATTTTGTATAATCTTTTGGAGCAGTGTATAAAATCTAAATCAAGAGGTGGTTGCGAGGTGGTTGTGAGATGACACTGTCACTCCAAAATGAAGTGTGGAAAGCACCCCATTCATTTTATGGATCCATGGTTGTACTAAGAGAAGATTGTATGAAACCTCCTAAGGCATAACATGGCTGATTGTGTCCAATTTGGCCATTCCAACTGTAAGAGGGATAGTGATCACATCGTGAGGTTTCTTAGATACATTGTCAAATTCTCTGACAGAGAGAGAATTGGGTTGGATGTGGGATCTATCTATTCCAAGTCTATCTAGAAGGATCACACTACACACATTAAGAGTAGATATAGTATCTACAAGATTTCTCTTGATCCCTTTTGTTTTGTATTGAGATATTATCATGAAAGCTTCATTTTGTTTTTGCACATCCAAAGGAGGGAGCTCACTTTGGTGAAAAAAAATGTTAGCATTTATTCCATGGATAATAGTTGTTATGTAATTTGATGGTTCATTAGAAGGGATATGAACTTTTTGTAAGGTTGCTTGCTTCATGTTGTGATAGTGAGGGGAGACTTGAATAAGGTCCCATAAGGATATTTTTGTGGGAGTATTCCTTAGTTGGTCAACAAGTTCATACTCCCTAAGAAGGGAATTGAGGCAAGAGGCAACAAGAAAGAAGGGAGGATTAGATAAAGGTAAGGGAGTGGAGGGTGATGGTTGGGAACACAGGTTTTTGCGAGTGTAATGTGTATGAGCAACGGTATTAGGACTCGGTTGTTGCAACACATTAGGGGTAGCTCGGTAGAGGGTAAATTCGGGTGTGGGTTTGGGTGAAGAAGGGTAAAGGATGAGTTGAGGTTGAATAATATTAACATCCCCTTGGGAAGGAGAGTCAATGTTATCCTTGGATGGCATCATTATATCCTCCCTAGGAGGAGATACTTTAGGAGAACTAAAAGTTGTATGTATGTGACATTCAAGGATTGGTTCTTCTAAAATGACCTCATCATAATAGGGGAAGGATAATTAATGGGATGAGCATCGATGGAATGAGGAGGAGAGGGTGCTAGTTTATCATAAAATGTCTTAGTCTCTTGTCCCATAATAGCAACCCTAGTAAGAGAATGAGAATAAAGAGGTTCATCACATGGCATGGATTCTCCACAAGTAGGGTGGTCATCAAGGGAAGGAGAACGATGAGTCTCTTGTGTGTCCATGATTGGATCGTGTTGTTCAAATATGACCTTACAAATTTTAGGAACATGAGGAAAGAGACAAATAAGGTTAGAGCTCTCAATCATTCGATGCCTTGAAACCAAAATAACCTTCTCACAAAGGTGTGTGTCATGATTGGTTTTGATGATATCCTTATGCACTAAAGCATTGTCACAAAGAGGGGAAGTATTAGGATATGAAAGGAGACTAGGTAGAGTGATGGTAATGAATTCCTCTTATATGGTTATATTATCGTCCCAAAGGGAATGAGGAGAAGAACAAATAAGACCATCATGATGTTCAACAATTATACCTTCATTTGCCAAGATACCTTCATCATTAAAAGGAGAGGTATCATAAGAAGAAAAAATGTGATCATCATGATTATCTAAGTTTTTATTTTCTTATAACACATCATTCTCATAGATAGGAGAGATAGAAGGAGGGGTAATTTTACGACAAGTTTTCATGTTTTCATCTACTAGGCGCTCATAATGAGGGAATGTATTGAATTATTTTTTAACATGTTTGAATAGGTTACAAAAAATATAAAGAAAAGGTAAAAATGTAAACATGTTTGAAGAATTTACAATGCAATATAAAAAAAAAGGAAAGAAATTTTTAAGATTGCAAAGAAGGCAATTTGTTAATTACACTATCAATGATCTGAAAATGAAAGTTTGTAAATGCAAAACTAAAAATGTACAATGCATGAAGTGAGCTAATTTATGCTAATTTTAATAAAATACAATTAACATGAACACAACCTATTGATACAGGTAGGTAATGGCACAAATTGGAAGCCCAAAAATTGGGTTTTTCAGGAGTTTTGAATTGGTACACCTTGTTTCTATGATGTACAGTGCAAGAATAAGAATAAAATGAAGAAATTCAGATAGATTTGATGATCTAATATGACAAAATGCAACCTAAATGCACTTTTCACTAATGTAAGTTTGGAAAGCCTAGGATGCAACTTCACTAATGAAATATGCAATGCAAATTAATCCTAATATAATGAACGATTGTAAGTTAGACAAGAGGGTGTAAGGACATCAGGTTCACCAAAATAAACCACCAAAAACATACACAATAAGGGAAAGAGGATTCCCTAATGAGCTTCTAGGTTTTTTCACCCTAGAAGCTAACTTTTGGGTGAATGTAGCTCTCTTTCAATGGTTTTGTGTTTTTGGGTGTTCATTCAAAGAATGAGTTGGATTCGAATTTGAGGTTTTTTGATATGTGTGTGAATGCTGGAAATAGAAACGATAATCTAATCTATGAAATGTAAAGAAAATGAAAGTAAACTAATACAAGCTAACCTAAATGATCTAAATATATACAATATAGAAAGGAAATGGGGAAGATAAAAACATGTACACCTGGAAATGAGATGTTGCAGATGGAATGCTCCAGAATCCTATAGAAAATGTCTAAAATCTTCACAGGGACATTCCCGCCAAGTTGGGTGACCTAGTCCTCTTGTTGGAAAACTTTTCTAGAACAGGTTACTACTAAATGGGTGCTCAAAAATGTGAATATCCCAAAAAAAAAAGCTCAGAGGAACTAGGTCACCATTATGGGTGACCTAGTCCTCTTCTGGGTTTTAAGGAACTTGAAAGAGGATATTGGAGTCCTCAATCTACACTTTGGATCCCAATAGACATCTTGTTCAAATTCTACTGGAAACAGGTAGAAAGAGGCCCCCAAACGGGAATTATGGTTTGGTTGTCTTGAATGCTTGTGATGTGTTGATGGCACCTTTCTAACACCTTTCTTCTTCACAAACTTGAATAAAAAAACCTGCAAATCACATAGACAAAGAAGGGATAAGGGTTAGGGTTAGAGATTAGGGGTTTGCCTTGGTCAAACCCCTTTTGAGTAATCAAACTAAATGAAATAGAAATGAAGTAAAGAATGAGAAGAAGCCTAAAATAATGGATTTTACCTTGCCTTTGATAATTGATCTTGTGTTGTTGCAGCAACCAACCCTTGAATGCTTCAAAAATGGTGTCTTTCTGACTTAGAAGATGAAACCATAGATGGCTTGAAGAGAAGGAGAGAAGAGAGATTGAGAGGAGAGGTGAAAATGTGTGGTACCTAATGAGGAATTAGGGTTTTGTAGGTTATTTATACAAGTTATTCCCTAACTTGCATGAAATAACTTCATGTTGACCGACCTTAAGGTTTTAGAGACCTAAATCCTGAAAGATATTAACTTAAAATGTTATTTTAAGCCACAGAGGACTAGGTCACACAAGGTGGCAACCTAGTCCACCTAGGCATTTTGTATTGATTTTTGGTAATTAAAATTTTATTATTTGTGTTCTTTAGGATTGTCTCAATAAAACACACTAAGATAGGATTTGTATGAGGATTAAGGGGTCATTTTGGCATAATAATGTATTGATTAAGTGATGACAAGCCTAGGAGAGTGTGAAAATGTTTTGCAACACTTTACAACACTTCATTAAAAAAGGCTTGGAAAGATGTAAAAAGGGACTGAAAATGGTCCAAAATCCATAGGCAAAGTTCCAAATGAGTGAAAATTGACAAAGTCCTCACTTTTTGGCGACAGGTATATTTTGATTTGAAATCTCTATTGCAGTGAAGATTGAAGTGTTTCCTTGTCCATGGATGTTTTTTCTTAGCATTTTGGGCAAATTCAAGCAAGTATTGTTGTAGGGTAAACAACTATCACATTTTTGGCTTTACGAAAAGATTTTGGGAGTTTTTGTTGGCTCAAAATTGTTGCTCTATTATCTAAAATCACTCACTAATCATTAGTAATATAGGGCAATAATTTTTCATATTTATGATGATTTTCGGGTGCTTGCAGCTATCAAAATTCCCCATTGTAAAAAATGACCTAGTGATGATAAAGATTTAGATAAGAAGTTGCAATTTGTTCTTTGTGATCTTAAAAGCTAAGAGGAAGTATCCGATTTGAATCATTTTGTGATCTCCGCCCATCGTGGATTAACTTATCTTTTTCAATATCAGATTGGATATGAATGATGCTACATCCTCCCTATCGCCTATCCCTTATAGTTGTCACCATTTCCACATTGAATCTGCAATACGTGATGTTTCATCACCCATCATTGATTTCTTATTATTTTCTCTGGTTGCATCCATGATATGATGGTCTCTCAAGAAAGGCTTGTGTGATATGGTGGTGGGACCCATGATAGATGCCCATCATTAATGTTTGATGAAAAATAAAAAGGTGGAGAGATAAATGAAAAATATATATATATATATATATACACAAGAAAGACTCTTCCACAACCTGATAAAATAATTGAGGGCCCTCACATAGTAAAGATAAAAATGTAAATTATTGAGGTTTTTCATATTTCCCATCGATGTTTTGTGTTTCCATTTTCTTTATATTTTTTCGATGTGCGATGGTGGCCACATTATTTATGAGTACGTAGTGGCACCCAGGAAGCATTTAGGTGATATTACCTTGAGTATTATTTTGAGGGTAAAATGTATGTGAAAATAGATTAAGATATAAGGGCATGGGTAAATATTTTTTATTTTTCTAATAAAATGAATTTAAAAGCATTCACTAATATAAAGGTAAAATTTAAATGCCAAGCATTTAAAATATAAAACTCATGGGTAAGGAAATTGTCTACAACAAAAGGTAAAAGGTAATTAAAAATTTAACATATAAAGGAAAAAGAACATTTTTCTAGGAATTAAAAGGTAAAAGCTTCTCAAGGTAAAAGCAAACCATGAGTTACAGGGTAGAAAAATTTAAATGAATAGGTGAAAGAAGATTTTTTTACAGCCAGATAAAGAAGATTAAAATATTTTCATCAAGGACTTCTACAAATAGGTATTTTTTAGCTGCAAGGCATAATGAAGAAGGTCATCATGATGGGGGATATTTTTTATTGGAGGACAAGTGAGTGCAAGAGGCATCATTTAAAGGGAATATTGAATATTATTCATGTGTTGGAGGCGGTTATAGATCAAAGGAGATGAAGGATCTAGGTGTCACATGAGGATTAAGTTTTAGGGTTTTCTCTTCTCCTTCTTATTCTCATTTCTTCTCATTTTGGAAGGGTTCTGAATTTTTGGTTTAGGGGAAGGAAATAGAGAATGATTAGCTGGGAATTGGAGCTTTATTTATAGTGAATGAATGTACAAGTTTCTATAAAAGTGTCAATTAGTTTGAGAAAATCTATGAAAACATTATAGAAGTTGTCTCTATTTTGTGTTCTCAAATTTCATATGGATTAAACATATCAAGCATATGTTGATTTGTCATTACATTATTTTTGTAGTTGTGTGATATGTGTATGGATTTCCTCAAGTGAAGAATTAAATTTTGTACACAAATTACTATGGGTTTGATGGAATGAAATAGATTTTTAAGTATTATTATGTAGTGATATGAGAGGTTACATTAATACAAGGAATTAATTGTTAGAGGGCCCCTAATTTGGAATAATTTTTTGTTTAAATTTGCATTCATGCTCTTAGATTTGACTCCATTCCTATGGATTAGGCATTGATCTATGTTATTACCCAAATAATTTTTAGAAACAATCTAAATCATTCAAAATCATTTTTAATTTCAAGTTCACTTGCATGTTGTTTAAGTTATCTATGTTTTATATATCTTCATTATATTTGAAAGAGTGTAGAAGTTGAATGTGAGAGAATTTTATCTCTTAATCCTCTATGTGTTTAATATGTAGATATCTAAATTATTCATCCTCAACAATGTTCAATGTAAATGGCATTATGCTTGAACCCAGTAGAATATATAATACCCACCACTCATATACCTAAGAACTATCCACTTTCATGGCTTTGTAGTTTGTTGCTTAGCATAAGCTTATCTTAAAATTAGGGCTACATTTAGGAGAACCCTCTTAAGTCCTGTGGAGCTCAAAGTGCAGAAGGCTTTCATAGTCTTGTTTGTTAGATTTTCTTGTCTTCAATCTATTGATAATGTTGATTCCTTGTCCTAAATCTATAATCCCCTAGTTTAGGCACTATTTTTCTCCCTAGGATTTAAGTCTGCAAGAAAAATAACCAACACATTTAGACATCTGAAGAAAACAACAACCAGTAGATAACCAAAATAAACATATAGGGGCATCTAAACCCAATAAGGACCCAAGTATACATGCCATAGAAACAAGGACACAAAAAACCAAATTAATTATTAGGACTACTGATCAAGTCCCATTCCATCTTCAATTTTCTTAGCTCCTTGCTTCAAATATCCTTTTCTTTAGTTGCATTGTCCTCAAATGGTATTTCTAGATCCTGGGAGGAATCCTTCATCTTCTTCCCTTTCCTAACATTTTTTGTACCATTCATGGTTCCAAATATCACCCTTCTCATGATACTATGTGTTATTGAGATCAACCTATTGAACGCTTTGACCATCCTATTCACTTTTTCATGCAAAATAAGGGATCGAATCTTATAAAATTGAGTAGACAAGTCATCCTAAATTCCATTTCATTTTTATATGAAACTCCTCAATGCTTAAATTATTATTTTTTAAATATATATATGATTTCTAGAAAAAAATCATGATGTCTTATAAGTGAGGCATACTATTATAAAAATCTATCTAACTTATCTATTCATAAATTATTTAAAATATATGATACCATTAACCCATTCTTCATTTTAACAATTCTTTCATATATATAAAATAATTCAAATATAATATATACATCAAATAGAAAAAAAATAATTTAATAAAATTTTAACTTTTTAGAATCATTTCAATCTCCATAATGTCATTTTATCAAATCCAAGAAAGAAAAAGAAATTTCAAGGCATGGAAAAACTCTCCAATATTAATAGAAATACTTGAATTATTCTCACTTTAATATGAAGTATGATATTATTATAAGAAAATATATATTTTACATAGATGAAAAAATGCATTAAAGTTGTTTATCTATTGTGGAGGTAGTTTAAATTAATAAATCTCTTTTATAATAAATAATTTATTTTATTTTTCTAAAATAATATATAAATCTATTAAAATAATTTTTTTCTTACAATTTCCACACTAAATAAATAGTTATATATTTAAGATGAGTAGATAATTTGTTAAGATTATCGATACAAAATATCTTAAATATATCTATGTGGAAAAGACCAAACAAATAAATAAAAAACTTACACTATTGACAGTTATATATTTAAGATGAGTAAATACCTTGTTAAAATTATAAATGAAATTGAAAACCATTAAGTATTTAAAGATATATCTTGGCATATTTAAGATAGATGTATTTAATATATATATTACTATATAAACTATTTTCTATTTTAACAATTTAATTCTATATAAAAATGATTAAAATATATTTTAATCATATATTTATAGAAAATAAAAAGACATTACTAATTTATATTTTTTTATATTATAACTTTTAATTCATTTAAATATTCATAAAACCACTGTATTAAAAATATATATATTTGATACATGAAAAACCCTCAAATTTTAATACAAATACTAGGATTACTCTCAGTTTAATGATAGGAAACAATCTATTATATATATTATAATACATGAAAAACCATCAAATTCAAGATTTTTTTGAAAAAATGGAGAAAATTTTGAATTTTGAAAAAAATGTACAATAAGAGACAAAACCCTATTTTTTTTAATTGAAACGCATTTCCATAGAAATATTGTTATATAGAGAAAATAAAATAGAGAATTGAACTAATGAATCATAGAAAATAGATTTTCTTGTTTATATTCATATCATTGATTACATTGCATTCCACATCTTTCAAAGAATTAGTTCACAATGCATAACTAATAGATGACAAAATTTCAATTACAATATATTTTGGACAAAGTCAACCTATAAATTGAGTACAAAGTTTGAAAAAATCAAAAGTAGCCAATGACTCTTGCTAGTTTCTACTATAAATAGAGTTATGCTAGAGGGATGCAAGTTCTTATGATGAAGCTCCTGGGGCTTTGGCTATCTTAAGTCGTTTAGTCAAAGGAGTATCAAAGTTGGACTCCACTAGGATCTCAAAATCCTCAGCCTAAAGAAATTAATCACCAACAATCCACTCATTGTATGTATCAAAAATTGCCTCAAAGAAATGCAGTCTTATGGTGATGGAATGCCATGACAATCAATAGCAACCACATTTCTTTGAGGAAAAATTTCAACCAACTTACTGTCTTGTCTATGCTACCACATTTTTCATACATGTCTACCAAAGCATTTTATGAAACAGTTCACTACCTTTCTGCTATGGGTAAAAGCCTAAATCAAGTGCTTTTGAAAAAGCTATCTATGCTTGGAAAAAATCTATCAAAACCTAATAGTAAACAACAAGCTATGGTCTCATGGTTTTTTTTCATGTGAAAATCAGCGTGATTTTATTTGCATTTTTTGGCAGGTTTTAAATGCAATTTTTTTACAATTTTGTAGTTTGAAATGGGAAAAAATTGTTGATCAAAAGATCAAAGAATAAATCATCCAATCTACAGAGTTTTTAAAAATCGGGATTAATCGGGTTTTTTCCCAAATTTTTGTTACTATGTGAAAAACCCTTAAATTTTAATATGAATATTTGAATTCACTTTAATGGTAAGAAAATAACTATCATATATATTTTAATAAATGTAAAATCATTCAAATATTAATACAAATACTTAGATTATTCTCACTTTAATGATAAGAAAATATCTATTATATATTTTTTAATACATGAAAAACTTTCAAATATTAATACAAATACTTGAATTACTCTCATTTTAATTAAAAGAATATCTAATATATATTTTCATACATGAAAAATCCTCAAATTTTAATAAAAATATTTAAATTATTCTCACTTTAATGATATATATATATAACCCTCACATTTTAATACAAATACTTGGATTACTCTCACTTTAAGAAAATATCTATGAGATATAGACGAACAAATATAATAAAGTAGTCTTTCAAGAAAATTGCTTGTAAAAATTTCTTCCCTAGCTTATAGTTTCGAAATTACCACTAATTACATTGGGCGCCATGTGCAAGTTGGCACACGACTCAAAACTACTCCAAAAAATAACATTAAATTAAAATCCACGATTCACAACCTTCACCGGAAAAATTTAGAAAGAATAACAGCAAATAACGGACATACATGAATCCCATTGGTTTACAGGAAACCGAAAAGCATCCTGACACACTCATACCACGCGCCCGACCTATCCATCTAATATATTCTACTCCCTCATCGATCCGTAAGATGCCGTGATCGATTAAAAATAATCCCCAGAAAGTAAAGAGATTCCGGCTGACCTTACCAAGAGTTTGTCCATATCATAGCAATGGCGGTCCGTCTCACCTGTCCGGGTGGGACCCAGGAGAAATCTACTCCTTACATAAGAGAATTTCCTGAGCGTGGAGAACACGCGCTCTTTAACACTCTCAACATTTCGTATTTTGTTGCACTGCCGACAGAAATCAAGAGCTGCAATGCAGGGCAAAGCATCAAGCTTCCGTGCCTCGACCATGGAGGCGAAGGAGTTGAAGAAAATTATAAATGAACTAGGAGAAGCAATTGTGCATTCAATGCGTGAAAATTCCAACGTAGTCATTACCATACCTGCTGAGACTGAGAGCAAGGAAGAAATATATTTCCAGCTAAGAGGACAGTGGCTGCGCGCAGCCGTCCTGGGAGCAAACGACGGCCTGGTCACCACCGCGTCGCTCATGATGGGTGTCGGAGCCGTCAAAAAGGACTCAAAGACTATGGCCATGTCGGGACTGGCGGCTCTGGTGGCGGGGGCATGCAGCATGGCCATTGGCGAATACGTTTCCGTGCAAACCCAGCGAGACGCGGAACTGACCAACCTGAAGAGAGAAAAGCGGGCCAGAGCGTCTCTTGGCGGATTCGGACTTGCGACCGATACGCCATCTTCGTCTAATAGCACGCCTCCCGTTTCTCCAGTTGTATTAACAAAGGAAGAGAAGAAGGGGCTTCCAAGCCCTATTCTGGCGACTGTCGCATAATCCTTGTCATTTGCTGTAGGAGCTGCAGTGCCTTTGGTCTCTGCGGCTTTCATCTCTGACTACGTTATGAGGGTTTCAGTCCTCTCCGCGGTTTCGACCGTGGTTCTGATTCTGTTTGGCGCAATTGGAGCTCATTTTGGGCGATCGTCTATACCGAAAGGGTGTGTGAGAGTTCTGATAGGAGGATGGCTTGCCATGTTGGTAACCTACGGTTTGCTTAAGCTCTTTAACGCTACTACAGGAGTTTAATTAAAGTGTAGATTTTAAGAGTTTTACTAGGCTTTCTGTGTACTAGTTTGAGTAGTTAGTTACCGCAGTATATAATATATAAATACTGTTTATGATAAGGGGACGCTGGAATAAGTTTCTGAAACCAGATCCGCGCTTCACAGCTTCAATTTTTCTTATGTAGGAAGATTCAGCGTTCCAATCGTCTAAGATGGAATATAGGATTGGCAAGCCTAAGAGACTCTATACTTTATTTATTATTGTTGTAAACGTCATGTGAAACGTAGTGGTCTAAAATTGTAGTACTTTTTCTCTCTGGTTTTCGACCTCCACGTTTACTTTTACCATCACACACTAAGCGCTGACCGCGCTTAGGTGGCTCAGGTGGGGCCCAGCTGTAAACCGTCCCGTTTCCGTTCCTTGACGGAAGCCGTTTGGTAGGTGCTCATAAAACTTTTTTAAATTCTTTCTCCCGCCAACGGCATCCCGCGCACTCCCGCTCCCTTATGAGTTTTCTAATGATTATTTTCTGCTTCATGGTGTTCGTTCTGGGGTTTCCTACTCCAAAGTCTGTGATCTGAGAGACGCCGTTTGTTGATATGTCGCTGACGCCGGTAGGTTTCCCATCACGGGCCAATGGAGTTTCAGTTTTTCCTTTGTTAGTGTTCCTTTTATTATCGCTTGCTATTGCATGTGGCACTTTCATTCACGAAATCTCTTTCTGATGGTTCTTATGTGGAAGCGGTGTTCAAGAACCCGGCTGTAAGTACTTCCCGACCTCTTCAAAAAAAGCAGATGCTTCTTCTCTGTGCTGCGACTGCTCCTGTGGTGATTCTGGGGCAAGAAATGATTGAGAACAAATCCTTTTTTATGAACAAGGGTTTGATTTGCAGATTTTCGTGTGTAGCGTATTCTCCACATTGAATTGCACTTGTTGAGGGTAGGATATAAATTTGTTGTGTGCTAGGGGTTTTTAGTGGTATCTTTTAAATCTTTTGTATAGATTTTCTTGCTTCGTAGTTGAATATATGTGATTAATTATCGTAAGTATTGTATAGGTACTTAAGTTTTCCTAGTTCTCCTGCTTTGAGTGAGATGTAGATTCATGGTAATTTTAACATGTTCTATTATAAAAAATTGGTATGTTATTAGGTTTATTAGAATAAATTTTCAAAGTTTTTATGTGAAGTTGTTAACCAAATGTAATATTTAAAAATTATGAATAAATTAGAAACTAAAATTAAATTTATAATTTTTAAGATTAGTATATTTGAAGGTAATAGTTTTTTATATATTTTATGTGATTAAGATTTCTTTTAAATATTTTTTTTATCATTTATTTTAAAAGAAGCCGCAACATAGAAAAGAAGCGTCTTCTTTTTTCGAGGAGGTCGGGAAGCTCTTGCAGCTGGGTTCTTGAACACCGCTTCCACATTAGAACCATCAGAAAGAGATTTCGTGAATGAAAATGCCACATGCAATAGCAAGCGCTAACAAAAAGAATGCTAACAGAATGAAAAACTGAAACTCCATTGGTCCACGACGGAAAACCCACCGACATCAGTGACGTATCAACAAATGACATCTCTCAGATCACAGACTTTGGAGCAGGAAAGCCCAGAATGAACACCATCAAGCAAAAAAATCATCATTAGAAAACTCACAAAGGAGCGGGAGTGCGCAGGATAGCGTTGGTGGGAGAATCAGTTTTAAAAAGTTAAATTATTGAGTACTTACCAAATGGCCTCTGTCAAGGAATGGAAACGGAATGGTTCACGACTGGGCCCCACCTGAGCCACCTAAGTGCAATCAGCGCTTAGTGTGTGATGGTTAAGCCTAGCCATCTCAAGCATTCTTGTGAACTAGAGGTGAGTTTCCATTCTATTTTTTGTACGATTAAATAGTATTTTACATAAGCTAATATATATTAAGTATTTGTCGATTAACAAATTTATTAATGTTTTTAGCCTATTATAATTTTTTCTAAGATTACATAGATTATCAAAGCATTGCATGTTTTTATCTCAAATTGTATCCATGAGATTATTTTTACTTTTGTAAAATATTTGAATGAACATGTTTAAATAATTATTGTATATATTTTTATTTTTATGATTATATTATATTTTAAAAAATTATATATATATTATATATTATTTTCTAATATGTTATTAAATTTTTTAGGATTATATAATTATAAAATATTCATACATTTTATAGTGAAATCATGTACGTGGAATTAATTCTATTTTACATCAATAGATTTTAAGAATATTTTAAAGAGGATGTTTCAAGGTTTCTGATATATACATACATATATATACATATATATAATGTGTGTATATATGTAATGTGTATATATGCACATACACATATGTATAACATACATAAGAGTGCATGTTCAAGCACAAAAAAATAATTATAGTTTCAATTCTTCTATTACTATGATTAAATTATATTTTATAAATTAACATATATTAAGTATTTGTCAATCAACAAATTTTTTGTTACTTTTAGTGTCGATATGAACATAGTGTATTTTCTAATTAGTTTATTATTATCTCCCATTCACACTTTCTTACTTAAGATTACATAATGAGTTCACTTTTTGTGTTCACTATCATAGGATTAAGAAATTTTTGTGATCTTATGATGTCCTAGGACTTCATTTATGTCTTCATAACAAAGGTTTTTTCTTTGTATATTGTACTAGTTTCATTTTGTGTTTAATGAATTTTCAAGTTTAATAATTTTTATGTTGCTTCTATCATATGTGAATAATTATTTTTCTTGCAGTAGTCATTCAACCACTATGAAATTGATCAACAACTCATACATCATATAAAAAAATTAGATATATATAATTCCTTTCCAACTTTTTAAAGATTTTTGGTCATAATGTTTTAAACAATGCATCTTAGTGCAAAAGAGACCTTATTGTTGCACTCAAAATATCCAAAAACCTATAAATACATATAGGGCATGATAGGATTCACAGTGAACGAAAAGGACTTTTTTTGTGTACACCAAAAAAAATCACACAATTGCATAGATCCATTAATTTTATATGGCCATACATTACTGTAGTATGTTATACATGTCATTATTCTACTTAGGGAATCTCCCAAAGAATATTTCTCCTATCCTTTACCTATGTTATGCTTGTGTCATCTTGGTATGATTTCTTAATTATTTTTATTTTATTTTTAAATTTATAGTTATTAATGTATTTCTAACATCATTAGCTATGAGCCCCCAATTCTAAGTTCTTGGTCACATGGGTGACCACTATCCTAAGTGTGTGTTCTTTTTTAAAGCCTTAAAATAGTAGTTTTACAGAAAAGGCTATAACTTGGACATATGATGTTAGATGTTCAAAAATAAATTTAGGCATTAGAAAAGTAGTTTCAAGCACTACATATCCATTCATTTATCATTTCCTAGTTTTTTCTCATGTTTTTACTATTTTATTTGAAGATGTTTTTTCTATTTTCACTTTTACTATAAAAAATCTGTAAAATATAGGACCATTTTTATGTTGAGAGGCTTCTAATTTAATATATGTTGATCTATAATCTATATATGAAGAGTCTACTATTGTAAAATTATAGGTTTTGCAATTCACCCTTCTATAATCACTTCGAACAAAGAGAACAATATATTTTGACAAGATGACATTTCAAAATATCTCAAATCAATTCATCCCATGCCATACCTCTATGGTTGTGTCCCTAAACTAGGCACACCTAATCAAAAGCAAGAATGGCATATCAAGAATGATTATATCTTTAGATTGACAAGTAGCAATGTTGTTTTTGACACTATGTGTTCCATCTCACATATTGAGTTCCCATGTACTCTTTACAATAGAATGTAGGATATCATTATGTAAAGTGAGAAATTTGACTCTAATGAAAGGAATATTATATTTATTTGAGATTAATTTCACCAATCACACTAGGATAAGTTAACAATTTTTAGTCTATCTAAATATGTTTTTAAAATCTATGTTGGTTATCTTGTTCTATAGTTTTAATTTTGAAAATAAAAGTTTTTTACTAACTAAGATGTTTAGAGTGCTAGTGTAAGATATTATTTAACTTCATATATTTATTGTGGATTATTCCTACATTTGGAGTTAAGCTTTGTTAGATGTGTTAGTTTCATGGAGTTAACTAGCTAGTTTCATGGAGTTAACTAGCTAGTCTCATGGGGTTAACTTGCTAGTCTTCTAGAATTAACTTGCCACCAACCTTTCATAGTGGTAGTTGACTACCTAGTCTTCAACACTATTCTCCATAGTAGTTGTACTTCCTTCTCTTATTTGTACATCTCATTCATGGCTTAATTAATATGCTAATTTTTCCAATTTCATGTTGTCATTTGCATTGCATTACTTGTTTTCAATCTAATAAGTAGAGCATGTTCTTGTTTGTTTCACATGGCTCACCGATAAGGAAATTCATCATAGAGATTCTATAAAATTCTAGATGGTATTACATCCATTATACAGATGGATGATGATTTGATTATTTCTATGAGTGAGTTTTTGAAAGTACTAGTGCATGCAATTTCTTTTTCTTTCTTGGTATTATGGTTGTTATGGATTGTGATTTTGAGGGTTTGCAAAGGTCATGTGTGATCTATTTGATGGAGATCCCATTCATTGAAGATGTAATTTACATCTCTTTATACCCCTAATCGACACCTTTGTGAAGATCTGGTGCATTGAAGAGGCGATTTGCATTTGTGTGGAAGGCATGTTAGTATATACTTATAGGTCATGATCAAAATGAGAAGGTTGTGTATTAGCTAGAGGAAGCAAAGAGTATTTTCTATAGATTGGGATTAGGTCCCATGTCTTCAAAGAGATCGCGGGATTGCACACAAGGCATGCCTTTTTTAGGATCTATAGAGGCTTTGAGAATTTCAAAATATTTGCAAATTTTAGAATTGCACAAATTGAAAAATGAAAGAATAAAATATAAATAATTGCATTGATCATTTGCTTGATAATTGCTTAAGAATGAGTACAATATATAAAGCATGAGAAGAGCCCTAGCTAGAATGGAAACTACCAATGAGAAAATAGGCATGCAACACCATGCAAGATTGCACAACTAGGCAATATTATCCTAAAAATCTAACTAGAAAACTTATCTAGAGGAATATTTTAGAAAAAATATTATACACTAACACCCCCTTTAAGTGTAGCTAGGTGAAAAGAAGATATGCAAAAAATGCAAGGATAAATGCATGAAAATATGAATGGTCCCACACTACAAGGCTATATTGGGTACCTGTGAAGCAAATTTTGCCTTAAAATTTTGATTTTTGGCTTTATGTTTTTTGGCTTCGGGAGGATCCATACACAAAAGAAAGTTTGGTTCCAAAGGGTGTGCAATGCACCATGTGGTGGTTGCACGTGTTTTGATTATCGTTTTCCTTTCAGGAGAAAGTCAGGCCACGTGTCATCTCGGTGGAAAATTTCTCAGCAATGATTTTCACAAATCAGAGAATACCCACCTACAAAGAAGTTGTGCTTTAATGACCTTTCTCTATTTTTCAGGAGAATGATTTGAGTTGGTGCTACCAAGCCACATGATTGGTCAACAAGACTTTTTTCTATGCCATTTTCTAGGATCTGAGCATTTATGGAGGGTAATATTGCTAAAATATCTGAGGGATATTAATGCAATAATTGAGAGTTGATGAGCAAATATTTTTACAACCTAATTAAAGATCTCCAATCAGATTGTGAGCTATCAATTGCTGACATCTGGTAGTAATTACTTCTGGGTTGAGGCACCATTTCTCTCTCCTTTCAACTATAAATTTGAGGTGGCAATAGAAGAGAAGGGTTCTTGAAGTTTTCCTTTTTGGAAAGAAGTTTTTTAGTTTTCCATAGTTATAGGAAATATTTTCATTAAAGTCTACAAAACACTACTTCACTCTAGCATGTTATATTTGTTTTAACTCAAACTATTGTTGGATTGGAATCCGACCTTTGTTTTAAAGTTCATTTAATATTTGGAACTATGCATGATATGGCCTCTATCAATGTTTCTTTCTTTATGTCTTCATTCAGAATAGAACACTATGTGTAGCTTAATTTGAATAGTTTGATCATTTGATTTCCATGTTGTAGGCTTATATGATAAAGTGATAGCCTATAGAAAATAGATTATGTCACTGTAATTCTCTATTTTCTTTAAAGGTTATTGTTTCTCCATATAATGTTGTATTAAGAGGGAGAGTTTATGCAGCTTTTGAATGCTTTTTGTTAACTCTTGGAAATTCTATGCTTGATCGGATTTTAACGAACACTTCCTGTGGGTAAATTTGAATGACTACATTGTGCCTGTATCTAGCCTATGTTGTTCGTTCTATTCCCAACAATGAGGAGTTGTGGCATTTTGTGTCTATTATATCATTCATAGAAAAGAACTTGGGTTTTGAAATATTGTAAAAGCATTGGTACATTGCCACTTTTCATGTTTTATATTTGTATTTCTTTCTACCTATTTCCCAAAATTAGAGAAGAGCCAGCTTTCTATAAAAATCTCAGAGGTATTCAGTGAGGCACATATTGGTCCGCGACTCGCTGAATTTCCCATAATATTGTCGGAGACGCACAAGCTTTGATGATCAACCGTTCTTTTTCTAGGACACCCGGTGGCACACAAGCTTTTTGAACGTCTGATTAGAAGTTTGATATATTTCTTAAATCAAGCCAAGGAAAGAAACTGGAAGTTTCATGCCCAGAATCCAAACAAGAGCATCTTCAAAGGGCCATTTCTAGTACTCCCAGTTACCCTCTTTGGTAACTAGGAGAAGAAAACTTATAGGATTTGTATCACCTGTAAGGAGAAGTAGAGCAAGGAGGAAGAGCCCATAATTTAGAGTCTTATCTACTCTGCTTGGAGGTTGAATTTTCCAAATAAGAATACTATTTTACCTAATTCATAGGATTTTTATCTCCATGGCTCATGTACCCCCTCCCGCTTCTAGAAATTTCATAACCTGGGATAGTGGTAGTCTGCTACAACCACTTGCTCCCCTAGATGTTTGGATCACCATACCCACTAATTCCCTCAAGGCTATTCCAAAAAATTTTGGGGAGGATTTCAAAACCCCTTTCGAACACCTCCAACACATAACAGAGGTATGTAGGGTGCACAATATAGCAGAGGAAAAAATTTCTCTAAGACTGTTGGCGACCTCCTTCAAAGGGAAAGCTCAAGATTGGTATCAATCTTTGACTTCCGATTCTATCAGCTCATGGGATCAACTAGGAGAAAAGTTATTTGAATGCTTTTCGAAGTAAGGAGATCATTCTTCACTATTAAATTGATTAATCACCATCAAAAAAGCTTCGTAGGAAGCCATGAGAGACTTTAATACTAGGTTTCACAAAACCTGGCAGTGGATTCCTATGACTGCTCGATCTCAAGCTGTAATGGCGTTCATGTTCTACCTGAAGCCTATCAATTCATATATTGCAGTGATGATAACCTTTATGGGAGGAGATAACTTACCTGACACATACGAGTTCATGGTATGTGTAGAGAATATTTTAATTGATGTGGAGAAGCTTCCACCACGACCTTTGATGCTTGTATTTTCAAAAATTTTGGGCAGGCCTCGAGAGGAAGCTGCTCAAAGCACTTCCACTACTCAAGTTATGATTTTGGGTTCACCACAATCCATGTACGTGTACCCCACCATGCAGCCAAGCATGTTGGGTTCTTCCTCTATAGTAGGAAGCATCAATGATATGAAGAGCCTCATACAGTCCTTTGCTAACGAGTTAGTTCTCATCAAGCACCAACAAGCGGCCCCTCCAAAGCAATCCACTCAAAGTTATCAGGGAGGAAGGTCACCCTATCAGCGGAACACATACCAAGGAGCCTTGAGTCGGGGAGGACATCAAACAGTGTCCACAAATTAGATAGTTCCAGTCACCATGTCATTGCAGATGATCAAGGAAAACCAGAGCAAATAGTTAATCCCAAGTCAGAACAACCTGGCAGAAGATGAAAACACATGGTGCTTCCCATGCAATGACAGTCATATGCCCCAAAATTTCTTAAGGGGAAATATGCAACAAAAGATAGTAGAAAAAAGAAACAAGGGAATTCTTTTGAATCTAGAAGGATATGAGTCCTCTAAAATAGAAAATGTTCACTTCAGGGTGAAAATGCAAGGAATGTCCATTGAGCAAGAGCTAGATATTACACTCGATTAAGTGTTATTTTCATGGATGGAAGAAGAGGATGCGGTATTCGCAAATGAAGCTTTGACAACCACTGCTCCATAGGTTCAGTTGAACTACAACACGAGATCCAAGAGAAGCCCCATGGGAGAGTACTGCAACAAGTTCCACCTCATCAGTAGCCAGACCAACCACTACTGTAGGAAAAATAGCTCCTGTAGTCGATTGCTCGACCAACTCAGTAGTAGTGAATTCTACTGTTTCTTGCAAAGGAGTTGGATAAGATTCCAAACCCATTCACGATGGATCATTTTCCTAGAAAGTCGAGGGAGATTTCATCATTTAAGCCCAAGGTTCATTCAGTCGGAGCACTCAATGTGGTGGAGCAACTGAAGAAGTAACCTACCAACATGTCACTATGGGATGTTATATCTATTCTTGAGCAAAAGACATTGCTTCAAGAAGCATTTAAAAATAATGAACAAAGACCGTAGATGGATGCAACTCTACCATGAGATGAAAGTGAAGATAGAGGACCTATGGTGGACCCTCAAGATCTAAAATTTTTAGCTTATACAAATGACACAGGTAGTGCAAAAGAGAAAGAGGTAAGAAAACCAAAGCCCATACCTTTCCTTTTAACATTGATTGTGGGAGATAAATATTTGCACAATAATATGATTGATTTAGGAGCCAGTACTACGGTCATGCCAAAGAAAGTGGTCGATGCCTTGATACTTAAGTACGAGCCCCTTGAGAAGGGAATCATGTAATTGGATGGAAAGAAGGTTCCAACCATTGGTCGGATAAAAGATTTGTCTTTAACCCTCTTTCCATGCCCGAGCCAGATAGTCTCACAAGAAGTAGTGGTGATAGACATTCCCTCTATCTTTGGGATGTGTCTTTCTAGAGGGTTCATTGAAAATCTTGGTGAATACTTGGAACTTGACTGGTCCCATCTGATATTGAGAACCAAGCACGGGGCAAAGAGGAAGGTTTTATTTGAATCCTTGCACCCTCAACATATAGTGGACAATGCAATCTTATGTTTTTAAGTAGCGCATACCTCCTTCTCAAAACAGGAGGGATATGGGTGATCTCACATTACGGGTTTACAATTTTTGGCCAAACTGGATACTGAACTGATTTTTTCTAACTAAATCTTCACTTTTGGGCACGTATAGCGACTAAACCGTGATGAATTTGAAGATGATGCAAACTAGTGAATTGTGAAATTTTGTCTATAGATTATAAATATATTTTTTTCAATTTTTTGAATCAAATTGTACTTCTTTTTCCATCTCCTTTGAAAACTAGTTTTTTTAGTAAACACCATTTTTAAGGAGTGATGCTCACCGTATACAACATAATTTATTTTCCTTGCAGGATAAAATTCTATTTTTTTCAATTTTAGATTTGTAACTACGATGTCTAGCACTTTAATTTGCTTCATAGTGTTTTATTGAATATTTTTTCCTTAATCAAGTTTCAAAGTCAAACCAATTACAATTCAGACATAGATGGATTGTATACAACATAACTTTTCTTGTATGTATCGAAATTCAATTTTCTTTTTAGTTGGATCAAGGATTTCAATATTTAGTGCATTGATATTTTTCAAATTTTATTTTTGATAATCTACTATTTTTCCACATGTGCAGAATAGAGAGTTTGATTTTCAATGAAAAACCTACATTCACAAGAAATAAAAAATAAATATAATAATAAAATTAAATTTATTTAAAATTATACTTTTTGGGAGGCTTATAATAAGGACTACATACTTACAAAAAATAATTTTTAAATGAATTCGTTTGATCCCACAAAAGGTAAATGAAAAGTGGTTTTTTATCAGCATTTTAATAGGTGTAAAGGAGAGTCCATTATAAGTATGGTTAAATGCTAGTGGGGTTCTATCAAAGGGGGTTTCATCTAAGGTGGTTTGATCAAACCCTCTTCAATTAGAATCCTTAAAATGGAACTTTTTAAGGCTTAAATCATTATATTTTCTAAAAACATGTGATTTCAGCAAAAATTAGAATCTCCCAGAAATTATAAACTAGCATTGTGAGATCACCCATATTGCATGGAGATGCTGGAGGATGATGAAGACACAAGTGATTGAACTCCTGAAGAGGAGGTTCTCCTCAACTAGTTCATCGATTTTGACATGTTTGGAAATTTTCATGCCACGGGACTAGGAACATACGTGATCTTCGGTGATGATCTGATCTATCTAAAACAGATGAAGGATCAGGAGGAACATGATGATCTAATGGAAAAATTTCTATGGACCTTATACTTTGATGGCACCAAATAGAAAGTCAATTCTTGAGCAAGGGTCTGATTATTATCCCCAATAGGATCAGAAACCCTCAAGGCCTATCATATTTAATTCTCATGCTTTAATAATGATGCAGAATATGAAGCCTTGACCCACGGTTTGATTCTCTTCGAGCGAATGGGCACAAAGAGGTTGTAGACATTTAGAGATTCTGAATTAATAGTGAGCCAGGTCCGTGGGAAAGTGGATGCTAAAAATACAAGAATGAAGTCATATAGACATTGAATATGGGATTTGATCAAAGGATTTGAATCTTTTAATGTGCAAGTCATTCCCTTATCCCAAAATAATGTATTTCATCGGATGGCTTCAATTGGATCATAGTTTGAACCAATTCTCAATTCAACAACAAAACAACACTTAGTACAGGTCATTGTCTGACCATCAATCCTTGACAATGATCAAAATTGGGAAGTGTTCGCAGATGACATTTAGATCGCCACCTTCATCCAGAAGTCAGAAGAAGTTTTTGACTATTCACAACTAGGATTCCAACCTCCCGAAGAGCGAGTAATCCAACTAAAAGGGAATAAGCTCCCTCAAGGCCTAATCTCCCTCAAAAATCTCTTCGATTGTGAAGATGTAAGGAATGAAAAAAAAAGGTTTACCACAGACAAAAAGGATTACGAGGAGCTCAATGTCAAAAATAATAGAAAGCTAAAAGTTAGAAGGAATTTTTTATGGGAAGATAAAGAAAGGTTAAGGGATTTTTGTTATAGATATGACAAAGTCATAGCTGGGACCTATGATGATCTTAGAGGATACAATTTGGGCATAATGCAACATACCATTGACTTGGTGAAAGGATCAAAGCCAGTCTAATAGAAGAAAAGGCCTATCAATCCGAAGGTTGAGGCGTTGATGGAGTAGGAGCTCACAAAATTGATTGAGTCCCGAATCATTTACCCGATTAAGCACTCTACCTGGGTGTCTAATCCGGTGCTGGTTCAAAAGAAAAATTATTACATTAGACTTTGTGTTGATTTTCGAGATCTTAATAAATCTTTGCTTAAAGATCACCACCCTTTGCCATCAATGGAGCAAATCCTACAAACCGTGGCCAGATCGAAGATATTTTCATTGCTTGATGGTTTCTTAGGATATAACCAGGTATATGTCAAGGAAGGTAATCAACTTAAAATGATGTTTACCACCAAGTGGGGGATATTCACATATGCAAAAATTCCCTTTAGACTCTCAAATGCTATTGCAAATTTTTAGCAAGCAATGGACATCGGTTTCAGAGGATTGATCAATTTGATCATTTTAATTTATTTGGATGACCTGACAGTCTTCTCAAAATCAAAATTTGATCATTTCGATCATCTAGAATAGGTTTTCCATAAGTGTCAAAAGTTTAGGATTTCTTTAAATCCCAAAAAATGTGTTTTTGAAGTACCTCAAGGTAAGCTACTTGGTTTTGTAGTATCCAAGGAGGGAATTGCAATAGATCCTTAAAGAGTGAGATCTATAATGGAGTTACCCGTACCGGTGAATCAGAAAGGGATGCAATCTTTCCTAGGGAAGATTAACTTTGTCATTCGGTTCATTTTAGACTTTACAAGCATCACGAGACCTATCATGTTGATGCTCAAGAAGAACTTAATATTTAATGGACCCTTGAGGGCAAAGCGGATTTTGAGAAAATAAAGATAGCTATCTGTGCTACTCCAATGTTGGCTAACGCCTAATTTTCTAAAGATTTATTGCTTTATGTATATAGTGGCCAACATAGTATACCTTTTGTGCTCACTCAGAAGGATGAAGAGAATAACAAGGAATATCCAATCATGTTTCACTCAAGAACCCTCAAGGGGTATGAAACCACGTACAAATTTATAGAAAAGTAGGCTTTTTCCATTTTTAAAAACCTTAAAAAGTTCTGACACTTGGTATCAATCAATAAAATTACCATCCTAGTTGCTTATCCTAGTGTATGAGAATATATTACCAAAGGAGAGATAACCAAGAAGAGGGCCAATTGAATCACCAAGATCCTAGAGTATGATGTGGACATTAAACCAACTAAACTAGTTTAGGGAAGAGGTCTTCATGGATACCTTGCACAGGAATTGAGTTTCGAAGCCGAAAAGGAGATTAGTCAAGTCTACTCAAATCAGTTTGAGTCTGAGAAGTCTTAGGTGGTGGATTGAACATGATATATATGCAAAAGGGGCACTATCCGACTAGCCTTCCATTCCACAAAAGGTAATACTACCGACTGCAAGGCACTAGGTAAGTATTAATTGAAAGGAATTTATTTAAAATAAATAATGATGGTTTATTTCTTTGATGTTTAGATAAACACCAAGCAGAAATGGTTCTTAAGAAACTCCATAGCAATCTTGAGGGTGGACACTTCTCCGCCAAGACTACCGCCTTGAAAATCATGCTAGCAGGATATTATTGGCCCTGTATATTTTCTGAAGTGCACCATCTAGTGGGCCTGGCTTAACCGGCACACTCTAAGCACTGACAGCTTAGGTGGCCTGGCCCGTTCCCCTGATGTTTCCATACCCGAGCAAATCCACGTTTCTATTTTTTTTAGAAATTCCGTTTCCGTAAACCTTTTTCTTTCATTTTCACGTTTAAAGATTTTCTTACTCCCACATTCCTAGCGGGAAAAAATATGGTGGAATTTTATCTTATAATAATCTGCCAGTAACATAGTAAAGCAGAAATGAGCGGTTATTCGTAGGAGAATAAGTAGGTATTCAGCCATTTTAAATAGATGCCAAAGGTGTTTAAATAATATTAAATTTTAAATTATTAGTTAAAAAATTCGTTTAATAATAAATATATAAGAAAAGAAGATGAAAAAAATAAAAATTACAATTAAAATATATTTAATAATGAATATATTAATATATATGTGAAGAAAGATGATGAAAAAAGTTTTATAATTAAAAAATAAATTTTATATAATAAATTATTTTTGAATTATATTGTATTTTTTATTTTTTTTAAATATTATTTTGTTATGTTTGAATGTTTTTAATGGTTTTTATGATAATATATTTACATAATATTATTATCTAAATAATATAAATATACTAATTAAAATTGTTGATACAATAATAAACATTCTTTTTCATTTAGTATCTGATATTTTTTTTGCTTACTTAAGATTTGTCTTTTTACTTTACAATTATTAAAAAATTTTATTTTATTTCATTTAGTCAAGAGTTATTTTTATTTATAGTTACTTTTTTCTTTTAAATTTGAAATAATTTTTATAAAAACCTCTCAATAAAATAAAATAACAATCAATATTTACTAGTACTTTTAATTGATTAGTATGAAATGCAATTTTTAACATACTACAACAAAAACTAATTCCAATGACACTTATTAAAATGATTTGTGAAAAAATAATTTTTAAATAAAAATATAACAACATAAAAATATAAAGACTTTGACAAAATATTTCTATCGTCCATGTTATTGAACATGAATTATAGACAAATTTATGATATTCAAATTTAATATCATTTTCTCTTTTTTCTTCATTCATTAAAAAAATTGAATTTCATAATATTTATGTAGTCCATGTTATTGAACATGAATCATAGGAAAATTTATAATATTCAAATGTAATATCATTTTCTTTCTTTTTTTCCATCCATTAAAAAAATGAATTTTATTAAATTAAAAATATTAAACAATAATGATTCTGCCCATTAGATTATAACCATAACCATACTTGTGCCTCTCAAAATTTAAAGAAATAAAGGATATCTACAATAGTAGTAAGACACAAATGACATGCCATGATCATATATAAAAATTAAAACTATATAAGAATTATTTTTTAATTTATTTATACTTAAGAGTTATTTTACATGTCATGATTATATAAAAATTGAAATACAATTAAATATTTTTAAAAAACTAAAACTATTTAATAATTATTTTTAAAAATTATTTACTTGTTATTTTATTATTATTTTCATTTACTTAGAATTCTTTAATTTTTTTCTTTTAAAAAAAAAAGTAATAAGTAAATGAATTTTTTTATAAAATAATTCTTAGGTAAATAAACATAGATTAATGTCAATTTTCTAAACACACAATTAATCACCTACCTTATGATTTCTCATGGATAAATTAATTCTCTAATTATCCAAAAAATGGTATGATGAATTTATTAACAATGATAATATTAAACCCATCAAATATTCTAACAATTTTATGTTTTCCTTAATATCTTCCTCTCTTTTAGTTGTTTGGTTAATATAGTAGGAAAAGCTTCTACATTTCTTTCCACATGTCTCCAATTAACACTTGAACTCCATAATCTTATGGAATGATAAGTTTGAATTATTTCAACTTTCTTATGATTTATCTCATGATGCTACCAAATCAAACATGATAAACCATGAAGTTATATATATATATATATATATATATATATATATTCTTAAAGCTATTAGCTCCTATATTGAAATAGAGATATTGACATCATCACAAGCTTCTTATGGCTCAAAATTTTAATACTAAAATTAAATGGAGTTGTCTCTCAAAGTGCACACTCATTAGAATGATTATTTAAGACATCAATCTATATGATTCTTCCAAAATTCACTTCGTTTCACATACTTGCAACTTTGAATTTTCTTCTTCCTCATGCTCAACTATCATAATTTCTCATTTACATAAGAATTTATATAATCCTTGTTGAAAATGATTTTAATTTCTTGGAATTCATAGTTCTTTTTCTATATTTTTCCATGATTATTTTTATTATTCCTTTCTTAAATATCTAGAATTGTTATTTTTTTTGTTCATGCTACATAATTTTTGCTAAGACCCTTTCTTGTAGGTTTGAATCTAGTATACCCATAATTGTTTGGTTCCATGATTTATTTGTATAACTCTTTAGAAAATTTCTCTAACTCTTCTTTAATAATTGGAAGTGTGGTCTTCTAGTGGATGCATGATGTCCTTTCTTAAGTGATTCTTCCTTTGAGTTGTTCAAATATGATGTTTTGGAAATTATTTATATGTTAGTACTAGTTGTGACTCTTCCTTTTTTGTATTTGTCCACCCTTTTTTTTTATCCATTCCAGGTAGTTTGAGAAAGAAAATTCTATATATTTTTGAAATGACAAAGTTACCTTCAAATATTTTGATAGATTCTATTAACTTACAAAACTTAAAGTAATTTCTTCTACTAATGATCTCAATGTAATTCCTTGAAGTGTAGAAATATAAGTTGTCTTCAAATCCTTTTAAGTATAGTTTCATATATATTGAAGCTAGCAACAAGATATGGTGATTCCATGATTTATAGGATGATAAGATCACAACTTTTATATCATCACAACCCTACTAATTGTTTTATGTGAAAAAATAGATTTAAATAGTATAATTATCTTTTAAAAATTCATATTTCTTTACAACTTATACATTAAAATTCATAACCCAAATGAATAATTATATTAATAAAGAAAGATAAAATTTAGAAATTTTCTTACTATTTCAATAAATTATAAGATTACATTAAAATACTTTGTAATAATAATAGAAACAATAATTATAATAATAACAACAAAAAAATTGTAACTACATTATTGAAATCTACAATAACTACAAATTATACAACTATATATTATATAAATATTATATAAATCATATAATATGATTTATTAATCATATAATATATTTAAATAATATATTAAATATTTAATAATAATATATTTATTAGTAAATAATTTTTTAATTGTAATTTTTTTTATATAATATGATTTATATTATATTATATAAAATCATATAATATATTTTAATAATATATCAAATATTTAATAATAATTATAATTTTTATCATCTTTCCTTATTTATATTTATTATTCAACAAATCTAATTAATTATTTAAACACCCTTATGGAAGGCATCTCTATTTAAACGGACTAACACCTAATTAATCACCTACATTTTTGTTTTATTATTACTTCAGGAGTATTTATAAGATAAGATTTCATGAAATTTATTATTATTACCTATTAAATAAGCACACATTTCGAATTAACACCTATTTATTCTCCTATGAAATAAGCACACATTTTGGCTGAACACCTATTTATTTTCCTACGATTAAGCGCACATTCTTGCTTTAACATGTTATGTTATATTATCTAATTCAACAGAGTATTCTTAAGATTTATTATTGCATGGAATGTGGGAGTAAAAAAAATTTAAACGTGAAAACGGAGGAACAAAGTTTAGGGAAACGGAATCAGTAAAAAGCGGAAACGTGAATTTGATAGGGTACGAAAATGTTAGATGAATGGACCAGGCCACCTAAGTTGTGAGGGCTTAGAGTGTGCCGGTTAACCCCAGCCCATCTGGTGTAGAAATGTACTTAGTGCCAATTCTTTGTTAGCAAAAGAAAAAACTCCGCCTTGCCCTTAAGCCCAATTGTAACTGAAGAGCCTTTTGCCCAATGGGGTTTTATAGTTTTTTGGAATGATAAATCCTATCTCTAGTGCTGACCACAAATGGATCCTCATGGTGACTAATTACTTCATGAGGTGGATAGAGGCCTTGAAAAATTATACAAAGGGTGAGATTGTCTATTTCCTCAAAGAGTTGATGACTAGATTTAGTTCACCAAAAACCATCATATTTGACAATGCTCGAGCTTTTGTAGGTTAAAAAATGTCAGATTTTGCTATCAAAAATAGGATCTACCTAAAGACTTCATCAAACTAATACTCACAAGGAAATTGGCCAGTGGAGTCAACTAATAAAAACCTAATTAGGTTAATCAAGCACATTGGGTCTAAGCAACAAAGGGACTGGCACAAGCACCTACGGGCAGCTCTGTGGGTGAATCAGATCACACCAAAGCAGATCCTGAAGGAATCTCCCTATGAATTACTATATGGGAAAGAGGTAGTGTTACCTGTTTCCATGGAACTCCCCACTTTACAACTACTGAAAGCCTTAGAAGTAGAGGAAAGCAACAAAATGGAAGTACGGTTAGTAGAGCTCCTCAAACTTGAGGAAGATAGAAAAAAGGTCTTTGGAGCCATGATCAGTCACCAATAGATGGTCAAGCAGTGGTTCAACAAAAAGACTTCTGACCCAAATTTCTAGGAAGGAAGCCTAGTGCTAAAGTATGATGAACGTATTGCAAAACTGGGGCAACATACCGAATTTGAAGCATTGTTGAAGGATCCCTTCCGAATTAGCATGTGAAAAGAAACGAATGTGTATGAAATTGAAGATATGGAAGGAAATTCTTTAGATATACCATTGAACGGTATTTATTTGAAATTATTCCATTAAAGTAGGGTATGTGCGGGATCATCATGGAAAAAATAGGCCCTTAAGTGGTAATGAAAATTCAGAAAATTAGAGTTACGCAACTTGATGTAAAAATTTGAGTAAGTTATCTATATTATTTCAAAAATATGTAACAATAGAATCTATAGAAAATTAAATTTAGTTTCTAAACTACAAAGTTTTATTTAAAAAGAAAAAAATTATTTGGTGAAAATTTGAAATTTCAATGCAGTAGTACTTAAATTTCAGGGAAAAAATAAGAAGTAGGTGTTTGTCTGACCACCCTAACCATAATAAAATGATAATATTTTTTTATAAGGTTTTAGATATAAGTAGAGGAATCATGTCCCAATGTGATGCATATTTTTTTGTAATTTTTTTCCAATTAAATAATTAATTGTGATTTTTTTTATTACAACTTTTAAAAAAATAGAAAAACTCATATGTCTGACCACCTTAACTTGGTCAAAACCTCATGAAATTAAATTTTTATTTTAGTAATCCTATAGTATGCGAAGCATAGAATTTGACGCATGATTGGGATTCAAAAAATGTGATACCATTTCAAAGCTATAGATGTTTTTCAATCAACCTATCAATCAGGACTTTAGTCATTATTCAAATAGAAAATGAATAATAATTATTTATTAAATTGAAATTAAAGAATAATTTATATTGATGGAAAGCTGAGAATATCCTTTAAAAACCCTTTTCGTTTCATCAATTTTGGGTAAACAAAAAGTCGTCAGCCATATGGGCCCTCATATCACTTACATATCACCACTTTTTAGCCCATCGTGATCTTGCACATACCCAGTACGTTGTTCTTAAAAAAAAATTACAATTATGTACCATATGTAAAAAAATTGTATATACATTTTAGTTATAAGAATAAGTCATGAGGGAAACAAAAAACACAAGAGTAGAAAAGTATTGTATTATATATATATTCATTAAAAAATTTACAAGTGTAATACAGCCCGAGGCTCAAATTTTAACTTGAAGCTCTCTCGAGAAAAACCCAAAAAGAGTCTTAGAGAAAAACAAGCAAAATGGAGGAAAAGTACAAAAAGATGAAAAGATTACTAGGCCTCCAGCCATAGTTACGTAAGCAAGTTGCCTGTAGTCATTTTTTCCTCTTCTTCTTCTTCTTCTTCTTTGATAGGAAAATGGGGGACACAACAACACACATCACATGGACCTCTGCACATGTCATACATGATAATTAATCACTAACAATTAGAAGAAGAATTTTATTGTCTACACCAATTTAGCAAGAGCTATGAAACTCTATTATATAGATGACACATGCCATATATGCAAAAAGATGTGAATAATATGTTTGTCTCCAATTTTATGTGCAATTTAATAATATGGTCCATAAATAATTGTGAAGATACAAATTAATACATAACACTCCAATATTTTCTCCAACACTAGTTATGATATGATATTTTAAAATTCATGAACAACAGGTTATAGGATAAAAGAATAATTTAAAGTAAACAAATATGAATAATTTACATATAATTTGATTTTTAGATTCGGTGTGGTTAAGGAAATTATTGAAAGAGATTAATTTCTTGATCCTAATTGGGAGCAAGGTTAATATTCCAGTCTCAAGTACATGCATGTAGGTAAACCTTGTGCATATTAGCATAATATGACTCAAGAATAAAATAAAGTATTAGGACCATATTAAAGTCCTATAATTTTTTTCATATATATTTTTGAATTCTTTCCAAAGGTATCACAAAGCTTCAAAAACTATGTATTTTTAAATGATTATTGGGCTAACATATATACCACATATATTCTAGTACCAAGGAACCTTAAGAAAAATTGAAGGAGTATTAAATTTTTTATATAATAAAATCAATTACAACTAACATTCATGTCATTAAGTGTGGCACCAAATAGTATATTAATTTCCTAAAATATACTCTAAGACCTTGGAGACACCCAACCTAATGAACATATCATGCAATGTAACTCGTTAAAGTTTTCTATATAACACAAGTACATTATAAGTATAAACTAGCACAATCAAGGGAATCCTGAAAAAATAGAATGATAAAAAGAAATCTAAGTTTAGAATAAATTATATGTTAACCAAAAATATATCCATAATATCTATCATATTACATGTGTACCTCCCATATCCTCACTCTATGTGTGGATTCATATAAAAAATGTCACTCCAAATGTTATAGTCAATCATGTATACATTAGAAACATTGTTACACACAAATGAAGACCACCAAAACCATGTAAGTAGAATTGCATCCCAGTAGGGGATGAAACTATGAAGTTCCCTATTCAAAATTAAATCAAACATTGCAATATATCAAATAATATCACTTTTTAATGGAATATTTAATAATCTCAAAGAAATTGCACAAATGAAAAGTTGTATATTAATTGGTTCCTTAGAACCATCTCAACTTTTGTAGAACAAAATTATGAAGCCAAAGAAATTTTATGTGGCTTTATTAATATAAGATAATTTTCTACAATAAATAAAATTAATTTGAAAATTAGAAATTCAATAGATGAACATATTTTTAACTAACTAATTAACCCTCTACAATGATGTATTGCATGTCAAACTATATGTACTTGTTGATAAAGAAAGCACAAGAAAGTAAAATATGTAAATTTCATTCAAATTGAATAAGGAATAGGTAGGGTAGTATTTTAAAGTTTCAAATAGTTTAATGAGAATACATAAACATGTCTTTGCATTGAATAGATACAACATGTTACAAAAAAGAAAAGTTGTAAGCAGTAATTTTTAATTAGGGTTGTTGGCACTCAATCTCACATTAGTATTTTTAATCTCTATTGTGATATGTGACAATCATCATTCATAACAATTATGGTGTATATTTTATGGTGGAACATATTAAAATAATCATAAAATTACACTTTGAAGTTTGGTTTTGTGTATATCATGTCTATTATTTCATATTTCTCTATGTTGTTCATCTTTTTGTCCAAATTTTCACTTCCTATAACCCATATAAATTAAACTGCTAATAATTGGAAGATTATGTGAACTGATAAATTTTTAGATGATACTATTATAAGAAATAAGAAATAATGGAGATGAGAAACAAGCACAATCAAAAATGTCCAATATTATATTTAGTCAACCCAAATTATAATGATTACAAAGTCTTGCCTATATAGGCAAGGAAGAGGAAATCCACCTCTGATGTGGATTGAAAAGTGCCCCATGAAGTGGAACAAATGAGTGGACAAGTGTCCTATAGGTGTAAACCTTAGGATCACTTAGAGTGTGCAAACCAACAACCTATTTGACTAATTAATCAACCTTGATATCAAGTGTTGAGTGACCTTTGAGGTGAGATAGAAAGTATTCCAACCTCAAAAAGGTAGCACATGAGGTTTACTAAATAACTTGGTAACCTTTAGAGGTCTAAAAATTTGGACATTTTATTAGAAAATATGTTGTCTAACCTCATCAACCTAAGTACTCTTAAGTATAGTGAATAGATAAACTATTCACTCTAACAACCCCCCTTAAGTGATACTTGGGGGGATCACAAAAGTGAAAAAAGATAGAAATGGGTCCCAAATAGAGGCCATGTTAGGTACCCATGTACAATGCATTCTCTCACAAATGGAGAAAAGGGAGAAAACCTAGTGGGAACAAAACTCCTCTCCGAAAAAGAGAAAGAGAAGGATTTAAGACCTAAAAAATATGTTCCAAGAGATAGGAACATGATGATTAAGAACTCCTAAAGCATGTAGAAGTTGTAAACTCTTTCGAGATGAATTGGTGTCTACTAGAATCAACAAATCTCCAAGAAATATAGATCAAAATAAGAGATACAAAAAACTATATGAGTAAAAACTGGAACACTACTAAACCATGTACACAAAGTCAAACAAAATTTTTGAAGTTAAAAATATAGATAGTAATATGATTAGGAGTACTAGAATCTCAAAAAATTGATCCACTAAAATAATCCCCCATACAAGAGATCAAGATACAAGGTTAATGAGATCTCCCAAAAAGAATATGCCTCCACCGCTTCATTGAAATAAGAATTACCATAAAACATCATAGTCCCCCCTTAATGCTAAGAGAATAAGAAGACCAATTTAAATTAAGTACAAGAGTGTAAAAGGAATGTACAGATGTACAATAAATTGAAAATTGTGTGCTTTAAGGAACACATGAATGAGGTGAGAATCATGAGGATACATTTTTGTGGTAGCAAAGAGAGGCTCTAACAACCCCCATTACACTTTATAATTTGGTGTAAGTATAAATTTTGCATTCTCTCCATATGGAACATACATTCAATTTTTTGGCACTTTATGTGAGTGCATTTATAAATATATTTTTGTTGATGAGTTCTTACAAGTTTTTTTTATGAGGTGGATTAACAAGACATAGATTAAGCTATGTCTTGCAAACCTCAATAAAAAGACAAAAACATAAAAGAAACAAGCACAATGAACAATGTCCAATATTGTATTTAGTCAACCCAAATTACAATGAGTACAAAGCCTTGCATATATAGGAAAGGAACAGGCAATCCACCTATGATGTGGATTGACAAGTGCCCTATGTGGCATAGATGAGTAGACAAGTTTCCCATAAGTGTAAATATCCTAATCACTTGGAGTGTGCAAACCAACAACCTATTTTATTAAGTCATCAACTTTGATGCCAAGTGTTGAGTGAACTTTGAGGTGAGATAGAAATTCTTCCAACCTCAAAAAGGTATCACATGGGGTTCACCAAATAACTTGGTAACCTCTAGAGTTTTAAAAGGTTACACATTCAATCAGACAAGATGCTTCCTAACCTCGTCAACCTAAGTACACTTAAGTTAGTGAAAAGATAAATTATTCACTAGATAACAAGTAGATATATTTTATTAACAAATTACAAATTATTTATAAAATTTTATGTAAATTTTAATCATTTATTTTTTATAGTTAGTTGTATTTTAAAAGAATTAGTAACTTTCCTATATTTCATAACTTTTACACAAAAATTAATTAAATTATAAATTCTTCAACATACAATTGTAACACCAATATATAATGCAATTTTTATTTTATTTTTGATTAAAAAGGCAAGACAAAGTGCCCCTGAACCCAAACAAATATCAAGATATAGGAATCAAGGCCAATAGATCAACAACATCAAAATAGACAAACCAAAACTAGTAGACTGACACCCAAAAAGAAATAGTATAAGGCCAACCATCTAAGCCATAGTCAACCAAAAAACATATAAATGTATAAAGAAAACAACAACCAATAGATAACTAGAATAAACATATAGGGGCATGTAAACCCAACAAGGACCCAAGCACACATGCCTCAAAAATAAGGACACAAAAAACCAAACTAATTCTTGGGACTACTGATCAAGTCCCATTCTATCTTCAACTATTCTAGCTCCTTGCTTCAAACATCCTTTTCTTTAGTTCCTTTATCCTCAAACAATATATTTCTATATCCTAGGAGGAATCCTTCCTCTTCTTCCCTTTCCTAAATTTTTCCATACCATTCATGGTTCCAAATATCACCCTTCTCATGATACTATGTGTTATTGAGGTTAGCTTGTTGAACACTTTGTCCATCATGTTCAATTTTTTCTACAACACAAGGAATTGAGTCTTATAAAATTGAGGAGACTAGTCATCCTAAATTCCATTTCATTTTTAGGGTACACCATTGTTTGCATATTCACTTATTCATTTTATTTTTCTATTTTTAAGTCTCCTTCTTCCTTGGTATCCTTTGAGTCCTTCACCACCTCCTGATCTGAACCCTCCTCATCTTCCTCCTCACTACTAATAGAGTCCTCCTCTAGGTCCTCCCTGAGCACCATTGCAATCTCTTTCTTGCTCGGGTCTAAGGGCTCCTCCTCTTCCAAATTGCAATCTTTAGTTTCTTCAAAACTAAACTTTTCTCCTTTGGTAGACTGGCCTGCCAATCTCACCAACCTTCTTCCACCTTTCAAAATATTTTTGTTGCATGTTTTAATTTTTATTATTTTTTGATGTAATATTAATTATCATTTAGAAAGTTTTATTCCATAAAGTATGTTTTTTCTATACATATCCATGTTAGCTTCTTATTTTTAAATACAAAAAAGGACATCAATACCTAGTGCATAGATATTTTTAATTAAAAAATATCCAATTTTTTATTTTTCATGAGTGGAAGAAAAAATTTAATGCTAAGTGAAAAACTTGCATTCGCTAGAGAATAGAAAATAAATATAATAATTAGATTTAATATACTCATAATTATACTTTTTAGAAAGCTTATACTAATGGATACATACTATAAAATTGAATTTCCAAATGACATCTTTTGATCCACCCAAAAGATGAAAACAAAAAATTGTTAGCATTTTGATAGGTGTGGAGAAGACTCCATCCATGGTTTGATTTAAGATGGGAGGATTATATCCAAGGGTTTTATATCTAAGGTGTTATTACATTACCCCCTCAATTAAACCTTTTTATATGAAACACCTCAATGCTTAAATTATTATTTTTTTAAATATATATATGATTTCTAGAAAAAATCATGATGTCTTATAAGTGCGAAATACTATTAATCTATCTAATTTTTCTATTCATAAATTATTTAAAATATATGATATTATTAACCTATTTTTTATTTTAACAATTCTTTCATATATAAAAAAATAATTCAAATATAATATATAAATTAAATAGAAAAAATTAAATTTTATTTTATTTTTTTTATTTTTAAAAATCATTTCAATCTCCATAATATCAATTTATCAAATCCAAAAATAAAATAAATTTAAGGCATGGAAAAACTCTCCAATATTAATACAAATCCTTGAATTATTCTCACTTTAATATGAAGCACGATTTTTTTTTTTATATAAAACAAGGGTGTCCCCATGACCAAACCCAATGGTCTAGTAGTCTATATCTTGGGTACCTGGAGTGAGCTAGGGTGAGACTAGTCCCCTGCGGATGAGATTCCCTGCCCACAAAGAGTCCCACCTCTTAAACCTGAGAGTGGAGTTGAACCCAAGACCAATGGGGAGCAAACCCACTCCCCAAGCCAACTCTACTACCCGCACAGACTGAAGTATGAAATTATTATAAGAAAATCTAAATTTTATATAGATGAAAAATGCATTAAAGTTGTTTTTTTATAGTGGAGGCAGTTTAAATTAATAAATCTCTTTTATAATAAATAATTTATTTTATTTTCCTCTTACAAATTTCACACTATATATAGTTATATATATAAGATAAGTAAATAATTTGTTAAAATTATAGACACAAAATATCTTAAATATATTATGTAGAAAATATTAAACAAATAATTTTTTTTCATAATTTTTTTACACTATTGAAATTATATATTTAAGATAAGTAAATACCTTATTTAAAATATAAAGAAAATTGAAAGTCATTAAGTATTTAGAGATATATCTTGACATATTTAAAATAGATGTATTTAACATATATATTACTATATGAACTACTTTATATTTTAACAATTTAATTCTATTTAAAAATGACTAAAATATATATTTTAATTCTATATTAATAGAAAATTAAAAAACATTACTAATTTATATTTTTTATATTATAACTTTTAATTCATTTAAATATCCATAAAATCACTCTATTAAAATAATATATTTTAATACATGAAAAAACTTCAAATTTCAATACAAATACTAGGATTACTCTCACTATAATGATAAAAAATATTATATATATATATATATATATATATATATATGAAAAACCTTCAATTTTTAATACAAATACTTAGATTACTCTCACTCTAATGATAAGAAAATATCTATCATATGTGAAATCATTAAAATATTAATACAAATTTTTAGATTATTCTCACTTTAATGATAAAACAAATATCTATTATATATTTTTTAATACATGAAAAGTTCTCAAATATTAATAGAAATACTTGAATTACTCTATTTTAATGATAAGAAAGTATCGAATATATATTTTACTACATGTAAAAATCTTCAAATTTTAATACAAATATTTAATGACATATAGATATAATCCTCAAATTTTAATACAAATATTTGGATTACTCTCACTTTAAGAAAATATCCACTAAGATTTAGATGAACAAAATACAATAAAGTAGGTAGTCTTTCATAAAATAAAATTGTTCGTAAAAATTTCTTCCCTAGCTTATAGTTTCGAAAGCACCACTAATTACATTGGGCGCCATGTGCAAGTTGGCACACGACTCAAAACTACTCCAAAAAATAACATTAAATTGAAATCCGCGATAGACAACCTTCACCGAAAAAATTTAGAAAGAATAACAGCAAACAACGGACATACATGAATCCCGTTGGTTTACAGGAAACCGAAAAGCATCCTGACACACTCATACCACGCGCCCGACGTATCCATCTATTATATTCTACTCCCTCGTCGATCTGTAAGATGCCGTGATCGATTAAAAATAATCCCCAGAATGTAAAGAGATTCCGCCTGACCTTACCAAGAGTTTGTCCATATCATAGCAATGGCGGTCCGTGTCACCTGTCCGGGTGGGACCCAGGAGAAATCTAATCCTTACATAAGAGAATTTCCTGAGCGTGGAGAACACGCGCTCTTTTAACACTCTCAACATTTCGTTTTCTGTTGCACTGCTGACAGAAATCAAGAGCTGCAATGGAGGGCAAAGCATCAAGCTTCCGTGCCTCGGCCATGGAGGCGAAGGAGTTGAAGAAAATTATAAATGAATTAGGAGAAGCAATTGTGCATTCAATGCGTGAAAATTCCAACGTAGTCATTACCATACCTGCTGAGACT
The DNA here is from genome assembly GCA_007115665.2 of Sequoiadendron giganteum. NCBI lineage: Eukaryota > Viridiplantae > Streptophyta > Pinopsida > Cupressales > Cupressaceae > Sequoiadendron > Sequoiadendron giganteum. The sequence continues at coordinate 590,152,783 of CM021105.1, forward strand.
GAGAGCAAGGAGGAAATAGATTTCCAGCTAAGAGGACAGTGGCTGCGCGCAGCCGTCCTGGGAGCAAACGACGGCCTGGTCACCACCGCGTCTCTTATGATGGGTGTCGGCGCCGTCAAAAAAGACTCAAAGACTATGGCCATGTCGGGACTGGCGGCTCTGGTGGCCGGGGCGTGCAGCATGGCCATCGGCGAATACGTTTCCGTGCAAACCCAGCGAGACGCGGAACTGACCAACCTGATGAGAGAAAAGCGGGCCAGAGCGTCTCTTGGCGGATTCGAACTTGCGACCGATACGCCGTCTTCGTCTAATAGCACGCCTCCCGTTTCTCCAGTTGTATTAACAAAGGAAGAGAAGAAGGGGCTTCCAAGCCCTATTCTGGCGACTGTCGCATCGTCTTTGTCATTCGCTGTAGGAGCCGCAGTGCCTTTGGTCTCTGCGGCTTTTATCTCTGACTACGTTATGAGGGTTTCAGTCCTCTCCGCGGTTTCGACCGTGGTTCTGATTCTGTTTGGCGCAATTGGAGCTCATTTTGGGCGATCGTCTATACTGAAAGGGTGTGTGAGAGTTCTGATAGGAGGATGGCTTGCCATGTTGGTAACCTACGGTTTGCTTAAGCTCTTTAACGCTACTACAGGAGTTTAATTGAAGTGTAGATTTTGATAGTTTTACTAAGCTTTCTGTGTACTAGTTTGAGTAGTTATGTACCGCAGTATATAGTATATAAATACTGTTTATGATAAGGGGACGCTGGAATAAGTTTCTGAAACCAGATCCGCGCTTCATAGCTTTAGCTTTATCTTTCTTAGCGTTCCAATCGTCTAACATGGAATATAGGATTGGCAAGGCTAAGAGGCACTATATTTTATTTTATTGTTGTCAACGTCATGTGAAACGTAATGGTCTAAACTTCTTGCGCTTTTTCTCTCTGGTTTTCGACCTCCCGGTTTACTTTTAATTCTTGGAGCATTTTTCAATGCTTTTTGTATATATATCTCAAGCATTCTTGTGAACTGGAGGTGAGTTTCCATTCTATTTTTTGTACGATTAAACAGTATTTTACATAAACTAATATATATTAAGTATTTGTCGATTAACAAATTTATTAATGTTTTTAGCCTGTTATAATTTTTTCTTGGGATTACGCATGTTTTATCTGAGAAATTGTATGGATGAGATTATTTTTACTTTTGTAAAATATCTGAATGAATAAATTATTGTATATATTTTTGTTTTTTTATTAAATTGTATTTTAAAGAAATTAATATATATTAAGGTATTTAGGGATTAATATATTTATTATTATTTTTTAATAAGTTATTAAAAGATTTAGGATTATATAAATTATAAAAGATTTATATATTTTATAGAGAAATCATGCACATGAGATTAATTTTATTTTACATCAATAGATTTTAAAAATACTTTAATGAGTGTGTTTCAAGGTTTATATATATATAATGTGCATATATACACACACATATGTAGAACATACATAAGAGTGTATGTGCAAACACAAACAAATAATTATAGTTTCAATTCTTCTATTACTATGAGTAAAGTATATTTTATTAATTAACATATATTAAGTATTTGTCAATCAACAAATTTTTGCTACTTTTAGCGCTCATATGAACATAGTCTATTGTGTAATTAGTTTCTTATTAGCTCCTATGTGTACTTTCTTACTTAAGATTACTTAAGGAATTCACTTTTTGTGTTCAATATCACAAGATTAAAAACTTTTCATGATCTTATTATGTCCTAGGATTTGATCTATGTCTTCATAACAAAGACATAGATCAATAATTATTTATTATGTCCTAGGATTTTGCCACATTCCTCTATAATAATTCTCAAGTTTAATAATATTTTTATTGCTTCTATCATATGTGAATAATTATTTTTCTTGCAATAGTCATTCAGTCATTATAGAGTATGATAGGATTTGGAGTAGACAAAAATGAGTTTTTTAAGCTTTGCAAAAATAAAATTAAAAAAACTCATAAAATTGCATGGATGCATTAATTTTGTATGGCCATACATTATTGAAGTATGCTATATGTCACTATTAGATAATTAGGGAATCTCATTGAATATTTCTCCTATTCTTTTCTTATGTTATCCTTGTGTCATCTTGGTATGATTTTTTTAATTATTTTTATTTTATTTTAAAATTTATAGTTATTAATTTGTATTTCTAACATCATTAGCCATGAGCCCTCAATCCTCAATTGTTGTTCACATGGGTGATTGTAATTATGGCTAAAATATTAAGGTTAATGCAATAAAACATATAAATCAAACCCTAATAAACAATGAAGCACAAATGAGCATAAAGACGTAAAACAATATTACCAAATCTTCATGTTACCATTTATTCACTTCCATTGCACTTCTCCATTTTGCTTGAATGTGATAATTGCCCTCATATTTGAGTGTGCAATAATAAGCCTATGACAAGTGACTAGCAAAATATTGAAGATTGTTGTCTCACACTAGCAACATAAACATGCATAATATGTGTAGATAATGAAAATGACAAGGGTAAGATCTTTATAGAAAAGATAAATTTGAATGAATGGTTGAGATTGGATGTCAATAAGATGTCTTAATCAATGAACAAGATTGAAAGTTGTAGTATGAAATAGGGTTAGGGCTAAATTAAGGAAACTGATAAGGATGAAGGGTTGAGATTGAATTATGAGATAATTCAATCAAGGTGTAAGATTAAATGAGATGTCAAGAGATAAGATTTGATTTGGAAGATAAGATTGGCATGGATAAAGAAGGGACAGGAGAAATTAAATAATAAAAATTATTTAATTTAGGTGGCCAATGAATAATTAAATAATTAAAATAATCATTTAATTATAGAGGAATGTGGAAAAATGAATCATTTTGAATTAAATAATAACTTAATTTAAAATTCAAGAGAGTGGACCAAATTAAATAAATAAAATTTATTTAATTTAGGAGAGAAAAGATTGATGAATAATTAAATAATTAAAAATAATTATTTAATTATAGTGGAAAGTGGACTAAAGTTAAATAAATAAGAATTTATTTAATTTTACAAAGAAGAGAACTTAATTAGTGATGTAAAATTAATCAAAGAGGAATAAAGATAAAAAAAATGAATTAATTAAATAATTAATAGAAGAATTGTGACTTTAAAAAATAATTAAATAATTAAAATTATTTAATTATCAATGACAAAAGAAAAAATGATGGAGTTGATATACCTCATCCTTCGAGCAATCATTATCCTAAAAATCTAACTAATAACAAACTTATCTAAAAGAATATTTTAAACAAAATATTCTACACTAACAGAGATGTGGGTCCACTATTGATTGGAATGGGTTTGCATTTGGGAAGGCACCTTTAAAATATACACAGCTCCCTCCCACATTGTGACTGCCTTCAAATTTAAAGCAAGCAGAGACATGTGAAGTGGGTTTTGAGTTGCACAGGTATTGTCATTGAAAGGTTGCATGAGTCTCCGATACCCTTGAAAGGTGTCGTATGAACCTAGAAGTAGGGTGCGAGGCTTGAACCTCTGTTGCAAGTCATGACACATCCATTTCATTTGGTGTGTAGGGTAAGACATTTTTGGTCATTGTCCAATACTAGGCCAAGCTATTTGTTGATCATTGTAGGGAACACGAGCTATTAGTTGGGCAAAGTTTGTGTTTGTATCACCAGCTGTTGACCATTTTAGGTTGCATGAGATATTAGTTGGGCTAAGTCTATTTTTGCATTGTAGGCTACAAGGTTTTAGCTTATGTTTTGCATGCGACACCTGTCTATTCGCAAGTGATGCCTTGGGTTTGCATGCAACATCATTCTGATTGCAAGTGATGCCTCTTTGCATGTGATGACCAAATGTCTGTCAATATAAACATAGCAAGTAGGCACACTAATAGTCTAATTTGGTGACATCAACTTATACACCCCTAATTTATTTATTTTTAAATTAAAAGTTGTGAACTGCACATTAGGCAAGATAGGAAAAACTAAAAGTATAATAAATTTTAATCATTAATTCCAAATTTCAAGTTCATTGCAAACATTATCATATTAAAATTATAAAATATCATTTTTTTTTCATTAGACTTGTTTATGCACTAAAATTTATGAAGTGTCAGAATCTGGAAGGGTTCAAATATTGAATCAAGGGGGTTGTCTTGTCTCACGTCTTGTACACTTTTGTCCTTCCTTCTATATTTGTACATTTATTTTCTACAACAAATTCATCCTAAGCATGGAGTCAAATCATATTATAACACCTTTTACATCCTTTAACTATCATGATTGAAAACTAAAAGTATAAATTATGTTAAAGAACAAAGGGTTGTATACAATAATAATGGGCACTAAAAAAGAACATATTACTAAGGAAGTGAAAGAAAAATGGCGTAATAAATGTGATAAAACCTTTGGTTTTCTATGTATGAATGTGTCTCCTAACTTCTCTTTCATGTAGGGTCCTTGAATACACCCTATGAAGTTTAGTTTGCATCAAAAACACTCTTCAAGAAGGTAACTTAAATGAGAAGTCACGAGTTGCAGAATGAGCTCATAATTTTGAGAACCAGTTCGTTCGACGGTCTAAAGGACTTCTTCACTATGTTCAAATCACTAAGGTTGCAATTAAAATAATGTGGAATAGAGAAAAAAAGGATCAATTATTTATCTCTATACTGTCTAAAATATGTCCTATTCACTATATGTTTGTGTCTACCTTCTACTCCATCAAAAGCCTCTTAAGATAACAGAGAAGATGCCTTCTCTAGATAACTTCATTGTCAACTTCACTATGGAGCAAGATAAGTTAATATAGATGGGCACATGGAAGTCTTCAAAAGTACAAGCTCTCTTTGTTGGGAATGGGAAATAATAGGTTTCAAACAAAAAAAGAGAGAAGAAAAACACTAAAAAGGATGGGGAGACCAAAAATGATCAAAAAATAAAACCCTCCAAAACCATTACTGAAACTTCTTCAAAACAAAGGAAACCTAGGGTAAACCCACAATAATGGTTTACAATTTTTCGCATGAAGAAAAATTAGAAATTTCCATCATGAAACTTAAAATGGCTTACCCCTTCTAATGACACCCCTGCCCCCCCCACCCCCCCGCTTCGAATGAACCCCCACTTGCACCATATAGGGGGGTTCATTCGAACCCCTTTTAATGAAGGGGGTTCGAATGAACCATCTTCATTAGAAGGGGGGTTTGAATTCAAACCCCTCTTCTTTCACCTTCAACTCCACCATATCAAAATTTATGCATTTTTTGACTATCGAAGCCTGAGAAGGAGGTGCAAATGGAGTCAAATTGATAAACCAAGTTGGAGGACTGTAGTGATTGAAACATAATTTCCAATGACTATACATTTAATATATTTTATTTTTTAGTTTTATTGAACATAGTTTTTTCACCAAACATCAAATTCGGTGAAAAATCATTGTGGAAAAATAGTAAATATGAGGAAATTTTTTTGAAAAATATATACGCACTAGGTATTGATGTCCTTGTTCGAACAAAAAAATGAAAAATTGAATTTCAATACATACCAAAAAATTTATGCGAGCTAAAGTGCACCTATGTCTAAATTGTAATTGGTTTGACTTTAAAACTTAATTAAAACAAAAATATTCAAAAAATTGTTATGAAAGAAAATGAAAGCACTAGATACTAGTGTTACCAACCTATATTCAAAAGAATCGGGATTTTATCCTTTGTAGAAAAAAATTTATGTGAGTGAAAGTACACACCACTTTTTAAAAATGTTATTTACTATTAAAAACTAGTTATTAAAGGAGACGCAAAAAAAATTACAATTTAATTTCAATTTAAAAAAAAAAAACATTTAAAATCTACAGATAAAATCTCACAAATCACTAGTTTACATCATTTTCAAATTATTAGCAATTTACCTACTATATGTGTTAAAAAGTGAAGTTTTTTTGAAAATGTTTATTTCAATGTCAAGTTTAGCCAAAAAGTGTAACCCATTATTGTGGGATGACCCCCTAATAGAGAAAAAGTTAAGTATTCCTATTGGAAGAAACTGTTGCATGATGATCACAAATATATGAAAAAAAAGATTCACCACCTTTCACATCCTCTTGAGAAGCACAACATAGGGACCCTTGAATCTATCAAAGAATCCTCATCAACTCGAGAATCTACTAAGGGAAATGAAAAATGTAAAGAGAGAACTAAGGAAAAGTTTCTAATTTCTATTACATCATCGTCAACTCTATCTTGGATTATTGACTTAGGTGCCTCACACCACATGGGTTCTTCAAAAGTTGATATTTCTTCCTTAGACCCTTATAGAATTTATGTTATCACTTTGGATGATGACACTCCACTATTTATAGGGAGTGGGTATAATAAAGTTGAAGGTGGAAAATTCAAAAATATTATTAAGTGTACCTTCTCCTTAAGCTAATATCCTACCAGTCTATCATATCACACGCAATTGGGTGGGAAAGATAGTTGATTTTACACCTAATTCAATGCATATTAAATACTTGAAAATTAAAGAGCTTATTGTAATTCGAGTATTTAGTCATGCATCTTGATTGTATTCTTTCCCACAATTTTATCTAAATTATCTTGTAGTACCATTGATTGGTTTAGACTCTCATGAATTTAGAGTGGATCAGATACCTGAGGATAAGTTTGGTCACTTCAACCTATATGTATTTCCATCCACATTTATTCATAAGAATTATACATTGATATTTCATCTCCTCAAACTCCTTCATATTTAGGATTCAATTTAGTTCAATAGGATGTTACTAGTCTTTTAGTTCTATCTTTGTGAGATGATTCTTTGCTAGATATAATTGTAGAGTTGTTTTTTGAGTCACACATTGAGAATTTGGAGGAAAGTATTGAGGATATTCATATTCTCTTTGATGCTACTTCTTATGGAGTTGTATTCGCATCCTCATCACTTGTTAGATTTTTGCATTACATCATATATCTTTGAGAAAAATTTGGAGGAGGAATCCTTGTCTTTGTATTATGTTTTACATTAAATTCCATAATGTTTTGTATTTTCATCTTTATCAATGTGGTTAGGATACTTGAGTATAATTCAAAGACATCACATATCTTCATCTCTCTTCCCTCATCTTCCTTTTATGATGGGAAGAAATCTTGCATTCATTATTGGTTTCGTTTCTTCCTAAGGGAAGGAATTTTATTTGATGGGATTGGATCACCTTCAACATTCAATTTTGGGCATCTACCATCATTGTAGAAGACTCTACTTTGAGGGTAGGATGTATATTCTCTCTTCTTCACTCTTATGGGGAAATTTTTCCACACATAGAGTTTTGTTCCTCTTATCTTTTGGAGATAATCTTTTGTATTTTCTCTCTTTAGGGGGGTGTTTTTATCCCATTGTGTTTTCTCCTTTTCTCCACTTTATGAGACATTACATTATTCTTGGGAACCTTATTAGGCCTATTTAATAGGACCTGATTTCTTTGTGCCCACCTAATCTATTCTTAAGGGGGTGTTAGTGTAGAATATTATTTATCTTTATTTATTTATTATGGATTTTTCCTACACTTGGAGTTAAGCTTGATTAGGTGTGTTAGTTTTGTGGAATTAACTAGATAATATTATGGAGTTCCTCTTGTGGAGTTAAATTTCCACAAATCCTTGTTAGTGGGAATTGATTTCCTAGTTTTATCCACTATTAGTTGTGGAAGTTGCTTTACCTTCTCCTATCTCTACATCTCGTTCATGGCTTAATTAATATGTTTATTTATCCAATTTCATGTCTAGAATTTGTATTGCATTGTTCATTTTTAATCTAACATGTAGAATATGTACTTTCTCAAATCATGTGGCTCATTGGTACGAGAATTCATTGTAGAAATTCCAAAAAAATACATAAAAAAATAAGCTTGTGAAGATATTTTATATAAAAAATAACAATATATTTCTAATAATGAAAATGAAAGATGTTGAAGATAGGGATCATTCTATAAAAATATATAATTCTCTATCCAAGATGCTAGCATGATAATAAGAGATCTACACAACACCCTTTTTGCCTACCGAAACACACAAAAAATTGTATGGTCCATAGGTGGGTAAGTGCAAGTAGTGTTATATTAGAAGGACCGTATTTACCTTATATTTCCCTTTTCCCTCTAGTACTTAATCTTACTTAGGTCATGTGATTTTTTTTCTCAAGTCATATGATGCAGAGATAGGTCATGATATTATTTTATCATCACCTAGGGTTTCTCTAGGGTTAATTTTTACCTTTTTCTTTTTACTTTTATAAGGATTATCATTGTACATTAATTATTTAATATTGTGAGGTTTTCAAATTTAATGATGATTCATGTTTTTGGATCAATTAGCTCTTAGCCTCCATAGCCTTTGATTTTCTCTCCTTTATGATAGGTATTTGATTGCAGGTGATCTTTGGGAGTTATAGGGTTGAGGGATCAACTCCAACAAAAACTGAAAGTCTTTTTCTTGAAAATAAAAGTTTGTCATAATTTGAGCAAAAAATTGGAACACTTGGACATAAACTATTAACATGGTGTAAATAAGTAAAATGTAGGATTTTATTTCTATTTTAAAATATGTAATTTATTTTAATGCCTAGATGATAAAAGTTATTTTCTTATACAAAAGTGGCCTTTTTAAAATCATATGTTTCAGGAAAAGATATGTATGTGTACAAGATTATCTTTATAATTCCTTTACGGAAAGATGCATATGATGGTGAATTTTGGTCAAGATATATTTGTATATTTTTTAATAAATAATTATTTTTTATTTACCTTAAGTTTTTTTCTTCTAAAAACCCTCATGTACGACCAAAATAATTTGAGATAAACTAATTGTAAAATTAGTTTTATTTTTCATCATATAGAAAATGATGTCTAGATTAGTCAAGCATACTTTTTTAAGAATTTTTAAAAATTATTAGTTATTAAAAAATAGTTATACATGCCATTTCAAATTTATGAGACCCTTTGTTTAAAAATTAATTAATAAATATAAAAAATGTCCAATAGTAAAATTATATATATATGTGAAAAGTAAGCATTGCCATTTGTAATGGGTTTAAATTTGGTCCAAGAGTTTTGAGAAAAAAAATTCAACCATTTTTGTAAAGGTTTTTATTTTGTGTTTAATATGTCATTGTACTCATAAACCTAAGGATAAGGGATGTATTTCCAAACCTTAAACAAAGGAAAAATTGATGGTTTCAAATTTGAAATTTTATGGAACACATACTTGTTCTAAAACGAACAAGTATATAGTGTAATTAGAAATAGGTATCGATTTCAAAAAAAAAATGTATTTTAAAAACCAAAATGGGTACTTATTAAAATAAATGTAGCTATTCCATACAAGTAATATTTTAGGCCTGGGAACCCATTCCTAAATAGGTACCCATTTTTCATAAAGTGTGTACCTATTCCTATACAATTTTTTTTATGTCTGACACATCCACTTTAAGTGGAATCATTATATCTTTCATTCATCTTGACCTGTTATGGTAGTTATTAGCACCACACTTATATTTTAATGATAGGTATTTTTATTATGGCGGGCATTAATAGAAGGTGGAAGTATATGTGAATGAGGTACTTAATGGAATTGCATCTCATTTTCTTCTTTTACTATTATGGAATACTTGGGTTCTCCTACTATAAGAATGGCTAACCCATGAGAGAAGAAAAAGTTAAGAGGAGGTATATTTATGTGGACTAAGATATGATATCTCATTTTCTTTTAAGGTAGATCATATAAATGTGGAAAATTTTCACCTCTTAAAACTTATATTAGGAGTCTAAAGTCTCAAAAAAAATAGAAATATGAAAGGACTGGAGGTGATTTGACATTAGGGTAAGTGCAAAAAAATGGGGGACCAAAAATTGTCCACACCATGTTCTAGTATAATACAATACATAATGTGAGAATGTTAGAATTCACTCATAATATAGCTTGGTAGTGATTGATCCTAGGCTCGATCACTACCAAGACATAATTCATTTGTATTTACAAGAAGAAAAAATCTCTCTCTTTCTCTTCCCATATTTATCTACCTCCTTACATAGATTACACTCACCCTCTTCCTTAGTCTATATACATGAAATAAATGGTAAAGCATAAGTCACATTTACATATATCTTTGTAGACAGTCAAATTTTAGTAATCAAAAAGCTTGTATCATCTTTCAATTGTCTTAGGATAACATTGTAATTATTCAAAATAATCATAAAGTGTCTCCTTATGAATAGGAGGACCTATTATTATGAAGGAGACCAAAAAGTGGGAGGAGAAATCCCCCCACACCCCTCATCAATAACTAAGATCCAGAAATAACTAAAACAAAAACCTTTGAATCAAGAAGATAAGACAAGACCCATTACCAATACTACCTCCCTACCTCTCTCTATATCTCTATATATTTATCTCCTTCTACCTCTATCTTACACTCTTTATCTCTATCTCTAGATACCTCTCTCTCTCTCTTTATCCATCCCTATTTCTCCTTCCCCCTCTTCTTAGACCTCTATATCTATATCTCTATTTTTTATCATTATCTTTCCCTCTCTCTCTCTCTCTCTCTCTCTCTCTCTCTCTCTCTCTCTCTCTCTCTTGTTAGCATGAATATTACGTTGTGATATTTGTTTTATATAGAGGATCAATTAGAGTTAGCACACAATTACGAAATTTCTGTTATTCCTCAATTGTAATCCTCCATGTATAAATCTACTCTTGCATTTCAATAATATCAATCAACTATTCACCTTCATTTATTATGAAAGCAGTAAATGGTTATGGGATTTGGAAATGAGTTTTACAAAAATTCATGGAGGTTTTATTGGTAGAGTACATAGAAACTAGAGATTCAATAATGATGGAGATTCAGAGTAAAGACATATTTACAGTGGAAATGCTTTAGAGCATTTGGTGACTAGAGAGCTATTTGTTAAGGCCCTGGTAGGTGAAGCCTCTACACCATGTTGATTTATTTTGTTTCACATTTAGAAATTGAATTCTAACTTGTGCACTTTCTTGGAGGGTCATCCACACTCTGCCTCTCCTCTACACACACCATTCCTTCACACTTACTTGAAATATGACATTTGTGTATCACATTGAAATATGAATTGAAGGAAAACCTTTTGTTGAAGGTATTTTGTGCAAGGCTCAATCCAACCATTATCAAATCTGAGCCCGATATAATTTTTTGGTTGTATTTAGTCTGACCTTCCTATCATCAATCAAGAATTTACCTTTCATTCACAAATAAATGTGTTGGGTTTTATTTGTGTTGAGGATATGTTCACTCCAGAACATGCCAAAACATTCTTGTTTTTGTAGAAGAAAAAACCCTAGACTAGACACATTGAAGCTTGATTTGTCATGGGATGAGTCATCTACACCCTTGTCTATGCAAAATCAAAAAAATTCAAGAGATTATGTATGGGTCTATTTTGAAGTTGATGTATGAATGCATCATGTTTTGTTTACTTTCATGTGATGTTCCATATGGTTCTAGAAATAGGTAATAGTTTGGTACTAATTTCTTGGAAATATGGATGATGTAATTAAGAGTGGGAAAATCATACAATTGCAACATACGAGGACTCATAAATGGCTAGATAGTCATTTACATGCATCCCCTATTAGTGGTAACTTGAAGGTAAGTTTCTTTACAAGAGAAGATGCAACTCGAATTAGTTTTATGAGTATTCTACAAGATGTCAAGTAGCTGATTTATCTTCTCTAAGATGTGACAATCAACTAATCTATCTTATTAATACCCATTTCTAGAAAAGCACATTCAAAAACTTTAAAATAATTGTTGAGTATCTTGTAGATGAGCTCATCAATATTTTTAATGGATCTTTAAATAGTTATGCAATAAAAATGAAAGATGAAATTGAGCATATTTTCAAGTAAAATCATTGATTAGTTCCTTGAATTTCATTGGAGGTTAGTGGCACTAGAGGATGGAGGAATTTCAATCATCTCAAGTTAGCTTATAACTTTGAGATGGTGCTTTACATGAGAAATTATTTTTCCTTCTTTCTTGTTTTATTTCTTGATGCTAATGGATTTAAAATATGTGAAGTTTTATTTTTGGAGATAGGTAAGGGATTGTGTGTTTGTGGGAAATTAACCTAAATGTTATTGATATCATATTCCATTGAAGATCATGAGATACATTTAAAGAAGGTTGAAGTGGTTAACATCAAAGCAGTTTGAAACATTTGAACTATGAACTGCATACAACTGCCATACAATGTAATATTGCCTAAATTTTCCCCCTTATTATATTGTTCCTAAAAATTTATCCCATAAAATCTCTTATTCAATTTATTGAGGGACCCCTAGGCTAAAGGGTTGCATAGAAAAAAAATTTGATTACACAATGTATACACATCTTTGTGAATATCTTCCATGAATAAATAAATCTTGAATCAAGTGGAGCTCCATCAAGTTGTCTCTTAATCCTCATAAAGGTGTATCCCCTAGCTGAATTCTCAAATTCTTCCTCCCATGAACTCTCGAATCATAGATTCCTGAATTATTTGACCACAATCCATATTGAGCTCTTCAAACACATGGCTCCATCAAGTTGTTTGATGACCCTCAGGAGGGTATAATCCTGATCATAGCCTTGAGTGCTCATTGGACAACCATCCATATTGAGCTCTACACCAAACCCCTTACCTATCTCCAAAAATAAAACTTCACAATATCTGTATTCTTTAAATATATTAGCAACAACAATGAAAAGAAAGAAAATAAATCAAAAAATGCTTCTCATGCAAAGCATCATCTCAAAGCGAGAAGCTAACTTGAGATGATGGAAATTCATCCATTCATTTGGTGCCACCAACCTCCAATAAGTGGAGGTTTATAGTACTAGTTAATGCAGAATTAGCACCACCAAAAGAAACATTAATAATAGCTTCATCATTTGATGAATCCTCATCTTATTGATCTCCTAATAACTCTCCTTGTCCCATACCCTCACCAACATACTAGTTCACAAAACCATGCTTGAGATACATGAGATTAAACTTGTGATCAATGTGAAATAAGACCTCAACAACACCTGTGGAGTTAGATATTATACTAACTACTTAATAGACCTTGGTAAGATCCCCTTTAGGAACCATAGTTGGGGGTTGATAATAGATACGGTCATACTTAAACCAAGCAGGACACCATCCCACAAAATAAATGATCCTCTTAATCTTAATAGAAGAAACAACATTCACATTCTTGGGTACAATATCCCCTTGGTGTACATCAAACAACAGACCATGAATTTTAATGATAAAGATCACATTTTTCCATCATTGAAGAAGACTCAAAGGTAATAGAAAATTGCTCATGGTAGGCTTTCTCTATGGAGATTACAAGGGCATAGAATAAAAGAATGTGAGGGTAGAGTAACAGATCGATCTATAATTCATATCACATCAAACATTAAGGACTTTTGTATTATGTGTATCTATCCAAAATTCCATGCCCTTAACAACCTCTAACACAAGGAGGGAAAATCCTCAGTGGAGAAGTATGGATCACAACAAGATAGGAATTTTTATGAAAGAAAATAGAAAATATAAGCAGTAATGCATCAATTCTATGTAACACAATTCAAGATCATATAGAAGATAAGGGAATGGTTGAGACAAAACAATAGGGGAAATGGGTGCTTATTTTATGGCCTAGGTAATAGAACACCGCTATTCTCCTATTCTCATTCAATAATGTCCTAGGATCCCAAATTGGATTGACTATCAACCCAAAGGGTGAGTCAATTCTCAACAAGGAGGACCTAGAAAAGGGTTCTTTAAGCTTTGAGGGGTTCACCACCAAGAAAAAGCTTGAAAAAGACAACCAAACATTCAACCTACAAAACCTAGTAATGCAAGCTAAATGAAGGGTGTAAATGATGAAATTATGTAGCAAAAAGTTTGGGTATGTGTACTTGGGAAGCTTGGAGATGCAATAAGGATTCTAGAAATGAAAAGAATCTATCAAAATGTGTTATGGAGGACTAAGATGCCATTACTGTTGTATTAGTCTTGTTTCTATTTTTTGGGGCAGATGTAGAATCTTTAGAGTTCAAAACTAGATCTGAAAGAATATCTAAAAAATACCCTCATGAGTACTAAGACACCCTAGGTGGTGACTTAGTCCCATCTAGAATTTCTAAAATCTTTGAATGTGGCCATGAGGTCCAAAGTTTCCACTTCCTTCTTCTTAGATCTTAGGTCCTTAAACTTCCAAATCTAGCTTGTAGGTGATTTTCCATGAAGATGCAAACTTTATAATACAACTTTGCAACTTTACAATTTTTCACTTCAAATGATCTTCAAGTCTTCAACCTAAATCTTTAAACACAAACATTCAAGAGAGGAGAAACTTTTTGATTGTTAGTAAATGGGGGTTTCCCCTGGTCAAACCCCTTGTTGGTAATTAAACCTTGGAATGAAATAGAAATGGAGGGAAATTATGAATGAACAAAGTGCTATGTTGCAACTCACCAAACCCTTGTTATGAAGTCTACAAATATTCCTGAAACCGTTGCAATGGATGTGGCTCTTGACTCTTGCTTGAATGATGTTAATCTTGAAACACTTGCTTAAATCATAAACCCTACATCACAATTGTTAGCACAATAACAAACATGATGCATCAATATCCTTGAAATGATGCTTGAATCTTGATGATGGCTCAAAATGCTTGATTAAATTCTATTGATCTCAAAAAATTTCCTTAGAAATGAATACTTGAATGCTTAGGTGATAAATGAGTGAATGAGCCTTGTATTTGTACTTATCCATGCTTAATATCCCAAAATTACATCACAACAAGCCAACATATGAATTCATTAATTAAGGGAGACTAAATCCTACCATAATTTGAAATTAAATCCTAAAAAAATCTTAAAGGGAACTAAGACACCCTAGGTGGCATCTTAGTCCAAAGGCTAAAAACTTGGGGTGTAGACTCCAAAAAGAGGCCCATTTAATGTTCCTTTGAAATCAGGGTCCCAAGACCTTTGAGGGACAAAGATTCCCTAGGTGGCATCTTAGTCCCAACCCAAAAATCGGGGACACTTAGACATAATCATTAAATTATCATTTATCCATTGATGTTTGTTGGGATTATCCATAGAAAGATGTAATTTATTAGGCTTGTGGATGAAAAATAGGACCAATTAAGACATAAATAAAGATAAATAAAGAAAGGTAGGCCCAAAAAAGTGTGAAAATGCAAGAGTATGCATTTTCCTACACTACAGAGATGACTAAACAAGTTAGAGAAAAAATATAGATTCAAATATAAGCTTAGAAAAAACTCATGATGGATTGTAGAAAACCAAGAGACTAATGGAGAACTCTTCAGATACTCTTCAAAAAGGAAATGAAATTGATAGTCTTAGAAGATTTTTTACTAATAATTGAATTCTTTATCAAATGGTAAATAAACTTATAACCTCCCTCAAGTTCCATTATTTCCTGAACGTCATTGTCAAACAACTACCCATCACTCAAAACATGCCTCAATTCTCTTACACTAGTCTACATATTCTCTTTTCTATAATTGTCATCTACACGCTAGATTTGAATGCCTCATTCTTTGCTTCACCACTCTACTCTTGTGTTCCCCATGCCAATTATATACTAGCACTGACAAATTGATGCCATACATAGGAAATAATGAGGCCATTACCAGATTCGAACGTAGAGGCTATTATCAGACTCCAATGTAGATGTCAATACACACATTCTTTGATAGATTCCTATGCCAATGAATCACCCCAATGGTTCTATTCACATGACCTACAATCACCCAAGCCATTCTATCTTCCTCTTGTCATGCCACCTATGGATACCAACTATCCATTGATGTACATGCCCATAGATTTTACATGCTCTGATACCATATGTGGGAAAATAACTTCAATGTTATTGATATCAAATTCCATTGAACATCATGAGATACATTAAAGAGGGTTGAAGTGGTTGAGTAACAATTAAGATTGAAGTAGTTTGAAATAGTTGAACTACAAACTACATACAACCGTCATGCAATGTAATATTCCCAATAGTGTTAAACTCAATATGGATTATTGTCCATTGATTTTATGAGTCTATAATTGAGAATTATACCCTTATTAGGTTCAAGATAAATCTTGATGGAACCCTATGTATAAAAAGATCAATATTAGAATATTATCAAATAATTCGAGAATCAGTGATTCAAGAGTTTGGGAAAAACATAGTTCAAGAACTTAGGAATTTAGCTCAAAGATACACCCTTTTGAGGGTCATGAGGTATCTTGATAGAGTTCCACATGATTAAATATTTTTTTATTCAAAGGAATATCTTCTCAAGTATGTATATTTATTTTGTAATTAGCAAGCTTTGTTTTGTAAGCCTTAAATGGGCTCCCTTGGCAAGGTGAGTTACAATTTTTCAAGGATGTTCTTATAGGAATAATGTAATAAGGGGAGATTTTTAGCATAAATATTATATTGTTAGTTTATGTTATGCAGAGGATCAGTTATAATTACCATGAAGTTACAAAATTATAATTATTCCTCAAGTATAACCCTCTAGGAATAAATCTACTACATTTTAATAATATCAATTAGCTATTCACCTTAATCTCTCTCATTCTCTCCCCCCTCTTTATTTCCTAATTTGTATCTATATATAGATGTCTCTCTCTCTTTATATCCATATCACTCCATCTCTCTCCCTTTCCTCCTCTCACTCCCTCTTTCTATATCTCTCCCTCTCTCCATCTCCCTCTATATTTATTGATCTATCTCTCCCTCTCTCACCCTTCTCTCTTTCCCAAGATCTACTTATCTCTCTCCCTTTATCTACCTCTATCTCTCTATCTCCACCTCTATCTTTCTCTTACCATCTCTCTCGCCAAATATACTTATATCTCTTTCTATCAATCTATCTCACCATCCATATCTTTATATCTCACTCTTCATCTATATCTCTCTCTATATCAATATTTCTCCATTTCTCTATTCCTACCTCCCTATCAATATATATATTTATCTCTCCCTTTACCTCTCTCTATCTCTATATATGTTTTATTCTTTCTATCCATATGTCTCTTTCCCTCTGTCCCTCTCTCTTCTTAGACCTTTACATATATACATATATACATATATATATGTATATATGTATATATGTATATATGTATATATGTATATATGTATATATGTATGTATGTATTTATGTATGTATGTATGTGCTTCTCCATCTCTCCATATTTATCCTTCCATATCTCTATATTTATCCTTATGTCTATCCATCTCTCCCTCTCTATCTCAATCTCCACATCTATCTTCATTTACCTCTCTATCTCTCCCTATTGGTAAAGGATCATGATTATCTTTTTAATTCATGTTCTTTTAGCTATGTTTGGATCTTAGTTCTTTATGGGAGTATCGAGCACTTGAACCTCCAACTTCTATCACCAAGGAAGATAAATAGATATATGAAAAATAAGAATGAGAGATGCATATATAGGGATGGAGGGATAGTTAGGTAAAGAGAGAGGGATAGGGGATATAGAGATATATCTAGAGGGAGATAGAAAGAGAGAGGTTACATATAAAGAAGAGAGGGAGGAACAGGTAGAGAGAGAGAGAGGTTAAATAGAGATAAATATCTAGAGGGAGGGAGAAAGAGAGAGAGAGGGAAGTGAGGGAGCGATATAGAGAAATTTCTAGGGGGGGGCAGAGAGAGAGAGAGAGAGAGAGAGAGAGAGAGAGAGAGAGAGAGAGAGAGATGAAATAGAGAAGTGTAGAGGGAGGGAGGAAGAGGTAGTAGATAGAGGGAGAGATGAGATATATTGATAGAAAGATCAAGAGGGATAAGGAGAGAGAGAGAGAGACAGGGGAGGGAGAGAAAAATAAATATCTAGATGGATAGGGAGAGTGAGAGAGAGATAAAATAAATAGAATTAGAGAGGGAGCGAGGGAGGGAGAGGGAGGGAGAGAGAGGTAGAGAGATAGAGAGAGGGAGGGGTAGGTATCAAGAGATGGATATATATATAGATATCTAGAGGGAGAGAGAGAGAGGTGAGAGAGAAGGAAGTACAAATGTAAAGAGGGAGGAGAGAGGTAGGTAGAAAGAGAGGGATATGGGTGAGCAAGAGACATAGAGATATATCTATATGAATAGAGAGAGAGAGATGTGGATAGGAAAGTATGGATAGATAAAGAGGGCGGGAACAAGCGAGAGTTAAGTCGAGAGAGAGGGAGATGTATAGAGAGATATCTAGAGGGATAGGGAGAGAGAGAGGTAAGATAGAGAGTGATAGAGATAAATAAATATATATATACCTAGAGGGATAGGTAGATTGAGAGAGGTGAGATAAAGATAAATAGAGTTAAATATGGGAGGGGGTAAATATAGAGATATCTAGAGGGATAGGGGGAGAGAGGTGGGATTAAGAGAAGTAGATAGGGAAGGAGGGAGGGAGGGAGAGGTAGAGAGAGGTAGGAAGGGAGAGGTAGGTAGAGAGATATCTAGAGAGATAGGGGGAGAGAGAGGTGAGATAGAGAAAAGTAGTGAGGGAAGAGGGATATAGAGAGGGAGAGGGAGATATATAGAAATATATCTAAGGAGAGGCTCGATGATTGTTTTCAATAAATAAAAATTTACATTTAGATAATTGTAATACGATAGGAGCTTGTTGATTACTAAAATTTTACTAAGTTTGAAAAACGATAAGATCTTCAAAAACCTAGAATTTGTATTTTAACTCCTAGAGATATGAAACTATTCTCAAAACATCCTAAAACTATATACATGAAATATAACCTAAATTGTATAAAGAATTAAATTTTTATAGTAAAATTTTTATTTCACGTATATAGTCTGAGGAAGAGTGAGAGTGTGAACTATATAAGGAGCTAGAGAGATATGGGAAGAGAAAGATAGAGATTTACATTTTTCTTCTTAAAAATATGAGAATGTTGTAGCACTCATGTTATAATGCTCTCATATTATATAATGCACTCACATTATTATTTTCTTTGGTTATTTATAAACCTTGGGGTTGGATTTTCCTTGAGCATCCAACCCAAAGGGTTGAACTTTCATGTCAATGCACATAGACATGCTTTTTGTAAATTTTAAAAATGACACAATATCAACCACGAACTTTGTTAGGTTTATACATATTTCAATGTCAACTTAAAATAATCATAGTAATTTTGATCTCTCTCTAATATTTCTAACCATGTAATTTTTTCTATATTTCAATTACATTAAAGTTTTATCTTTAATTTCTTTTGCTAGTGTCTCCATTTAAAAAAAAACTATGTATGGTATTTTTGGCTTCATTTTTTACTCATTCATCAAACTTTGAAACAAATTATATTTTTTAAATATAAATCTATTTTATACACAATGAAAAAAAAAATGATTTTCAATTGGTTTTTGAAAAATCCAAGGGACACGCACTCATATTATTGTTTTTAAGGATGTGTCCACTTTGAAAATTAGTAAAAGTTCATATATTCATTAAAAAACTAGTATAAAAAATAAGCACAAACTACATGGTGTTGCATAAGTTTTCACCAAAGTGATTTGTGAAACACAAAAATAAATTAAAATTTTAGGGAGGCCACACTAGATGCTATGTTATATTTTTTTGATAAAAACAAGAGAAATTTATGTGCCCCCCTATTTTAACTCCCTAATCTCCACCATTGAAAAATAGTAGTTTAGAGAGTACATACTCAAAGCAGTACAAGTCTTTTTCTTATTACATCTTCAAGTCTTGAGTGTGAATGTCTTCAATTTCTCATCCAAGATCATTTTTTCTTGATTTCAAAAAAAGTGGCCACTTAAGACCCTATTTTGATCCCCATAAGCTAGGAATGTCATCCAATCCTTGTAAATTTTTTAAATAAAATAATACATGCATTGTGTAGGAGGCCTTTCAATTTCTATGAACAATATGAAGAGATCTTGTATCTATATTTTTTTGGAATTGATTGGAAGGAAATTGTAGACATCCAAAAATAACATTATGCATTCCACTGTAACTAACATCATGCATTCGTTTCGTCTACTAATCAATTAAAGCAATTTATTGATTTAATCTTAAGGTTCATCAAGCTTAATTAAATAAATCAAATTATTTAATTAAGTTCCTAAAGTTCTTCTTATTTGATTTAATAAATCAAACTGATTTAAAATCAAATATCAAATCCCTAAAAACCCCTAAGTTAATTAATCTAAATTAATTAACTTCTAATCATGATTAGCATTCTCTAGCTTTTGACTCAACTAGAGTCAAATCTAAACTCCTAACTAACCCACCCACTTGCATCAATAAATCAATTTATTGATTTATTAAAAAGAGTTATTTTCCCTCAATAACTCTCATCTTTGACTTTTTTGAACAAAGATTATTCCCCCCAAAACCCTCAACAACATGCATTTATTGACATTTTTCAAATTTGAATGGGCACATTGGCCAAAACTTGCACAAGCTTTGACCAATCCCATCATGCCAAGTGTCTCTATTCTATTGGAGGGGATTTAGTCCCACATTGGCTAAACTTGGCCTCTCTTCTCTCAACTTCTTCTATAAAAGCAATGCATCTTCTCTCATTTTACAACACAATTTGAAGGTATCTAAACTATAGGCAACTTGAGCTCATAGCAACTCATTGTCTATCTCATTTGGCTTAGAAAGGGATTGGGAAAGGGCTCTCTCACATCTTCATGGAGGGCACCAATCCATCATAGAATAGAATAGGTTGTATTTCCTTTTCTCCATGCATGTTTGATCTAGTTTTAGCATTTTATTTGGAGAAATGAACCATGTTATTCTATGAGGATGGCTGAATCTACACAATCAATGTGTAAGATTTCACCATCCTACAGAAATTTACCAAGTTGATTACAACTTGCAATTATACTAGGTTGTGAGGTTCTATGCCATTCCTATGCTTTTCCTCTAAGATAAAAAAGTAAGCAATCAAAAGTAACATTTTGAGAAGTGATATGATGAATATTGCACAAATTTATAATATATTAAATATGATTTAAAGGATAAATAGATCCATCTCTATAAAAATGAGGCAATATATTCTATGTTTCTTCAAGAATTTGACATCCTTGTTGCAATGAAACACTTGAATATTAGGCCAAAAATAGTATATTCCTCACCCAAATAATTTGATGCAAATGAGTGTTGTGAGTTTTCATAACCTACAAGGAATAAAATTATGGATCCTCTGACTAATAAAGTCAGCAACAAAGTCACCACATGGAAGATGCATGCTCCTACAAGTTGATTTTTTTAATTATTTACCACCAAAATACAAAATGTATATCAGCAACCAAGTGACACGTAGACTAAATCCTTTCACTCATGTCCCACTAGGCATACAAAATTTTTTGATATTTAGATTTGTATCTACATTTAAGCTTCTAGAAGCATGGTAAATCTCACAAAATTTGGGATGCAGTCTATGAGACAACCTATAGGATTTTAGAAGCTACCTCTTTTTTGATTCTTCAAGAAATTTACTCTAAACTTTGCATGGAAAGAGACATTTTTAAAAAATATCAAATACAAAGGTGAAACACCAATTGAAACCCTTAATTGTACATGATTGATTTGTTCATAATATGTAAATTTGTGAAATAAAATGAGTATAGATGAAATAATGAATAGTGAATATCACACAATCATTAATTTGTAAGAAGTTAATTAACCTCAAATTCACTGAAACCCACTTTTTAGATAAAAGAGTAGAAAATAATTCACTTATTAATCAAATAAAACATTTTTTATTTCATTTTCTAAAATAATTTGACAACTAATGTCAAATGTCAATTGCACAGTTGTAACATTATTATTGATGAAGTCAAATGTTTATAAAATATCCTACCTTGAAAGGTTGAAGTGTACAAATCAGTAGAGCTTTGTCAATGATAAATTTTCTCCCTTCTTTATTCAAATGAACATACATATATATAGAACTAGCATATATATATTAAATATTAATCTATATAAATACGTTGAGATATATCATTTTTTAGACTTACATTTTTTCAGTGTTATTATTTTAATTAAAAAAAAAGAAAATATACATCTCAAAAATTATATATCTTCACCTATTTTATATAGATTAATATTTAAGATATATATGCTAGTTGATAATTGAAACATACATGTACTATATTGATTATTTCTTTTTTTTTAGTTTTTAATTTTTCTCAAGTGTATATGATTTTTGATAAATATCTATTATTTTTTATTATTTTTACATTTTGCTAAAATGATTTAATTTTTTTTTTCACTATTTTACTGAACTCCTATAGAAAATCATGTTGCCATTATAAGATTATGCCTCTCATAATAAAACTAGCTTATCTATCTTAATATATTAAGATATATATATTATACGCCGAGAGATATCATTTTCTTGACGTATATTTTTTTTCTTTTTTTCTTTTTTAAATTTAAAAAATATGCCTCAAAAATGATATCTCTCGATGCATAATATATATATCTTAATATATTAAGATAGATAAGCTAGTAGCAGTCGCGACGTGCGTAACACATTGAATAAATTAATATATTTAGGGTTATGATTAGAGTTAGCACTTAGGATTAGGGTTTATATCATGGTTAGGGTTAGCATTAGGGTTAGGTTTTGGTTTAGATTTATTATTATGATTAGGGTTAGGGTTTAGTGTTTAGGTTGGGTTTATGATAATGGTGTGAGAATTATGTTAGGGTTGGGGGTAGAATTATGGTTAGGGTTAGGGTTAGGGTTTGGATTATAATTATAACATGTTTCAGGATAGGAATAAGGCTTATGGTTAGGGTTAGAATTTTGATTAGGGTTATGGTTTATGGTTAGGGTTAGGTCAAGGTCAATGTTATGATTATGGTTTATGGTTTAAGGATAGGTTAATGGTTATAGTTAGTGTTTTGGTTATGGTTAGGGTTAGGGATAGGTTTATGGTTAGGATTATGGTTTAGAAAAAAATTAGGGTTAGGGTTAGGGTTAGGGTTAGGGTTAGAACTAGATTAAATTTATGATATTATGGTTAAGTTAGGTTAGGGTTATGATTATGGTTTATGGTTAGGGTTAAGATGTTATAATTAGGGTTAAGGATAAGGTGTGATTTAAGGTTAGGGTTAGGGTTTATGGTTTAAAGTTTAAGATTAGGGTGTTATAATTAGGGTTAAGATTATGGTTTAGGGTTAGGGTTTAGGGTTTAGGCTTAAGGTTTATGGTTTAGGGATTAGGAATAAGTTTTTTTATGGTTGGGGTTACTATTAGGGTTAGTTTTAGGGTTGTGGTCTACTATTAGTGTTAGGGTTAGGTTTAGGGTTAGGGTTAGGGTTAGGGTTAGCGTTAGCATTAGGGTTAGGGTTAGGGTTAAGGTTATGGTTAGAATATGAGTTACAATTAGAGTTATGATATTGGGGTTTATGGTTTAGGTTTAGGTTTAGGTTTAAGCTTAATTTTTATAGTTAGGATTAGGGGTTGTTTTTGGATTTAGGTTATGGTTTGGGTTAAGGTTGGAGTTATATTTAAGGTTAGGGTTAGGGATAGCCTACCCCTAATCCAAACTCATTTTCTAACCCTAACCCTAACCCTAACACTAATAGTAAACCCTAACCCTAAATCCAAACCTAACACTAAGCCTAAACCTAATCAAAATCCCAAGCATAAAAGTAAATGTAACCCTAATGTGTAAACCACAAAGTATAATTGTAACCCTAACCATAACATTAAGTGTAAAACTAAATCTAATCCTAACAATATAAGTCATAATTGTAACCCTTTAAGACAAACCCTAGTTGTTATAACTATAAACCTAACCTAAACACTCTTATTATTCAATTCAAATATTTATCTTTCATTAATTACCTACATTCACTTTGATAACCCTTTCCCTAACCCTAATCCTAACACTAAAATTAACACTAACCCTAACGCCAATCCCAACCATAAGTCAAATCTGAAAATGATTCTAACCATAACCATAACCCTAAAACCTAACTCTAAATCTAACCTTAAACCATAATCCTAACCCTAATCTAACCCTAACCTTAACTTGCATCATAACCTTGACCCTAATTTTAACCCTAAATTGAAGCCAAATAGTAAATTGAAAAGTATAATCCTAACCTTAAACCTAACCATAGCCCTATATGTGGACTCTACCCTAAGATTAACTATACGATCCCTAACCCTAATTTAACTCTAATGCTAACTTTGAACTATAAGGTATAATTAGGATTCAAATAGGGTTACAATTAATGTTAAGTTTAGTGTTAGGGTTGGGTTTAGGGTTCAATTAGGCTTATTTTGGTTAAGGTTATTATTAGGGTTTACTTAAAGGAAGGGTTAGGGTTCAATTAGGGTTAGGATTAGGGTTCGTTCAGGGTAAAAATTAGGTTTAGGATTAAGGTTAGAGTTAAGGTTAGGGTTAGGGTTTAAGGTTTAGGGTTAGGATGTTATAGTTAGGGTTAAGGTTTAGGGTGCGATTTAAGGTTAGGGTTAGGGTTTATGGCTTATGTTTTTGAGTTAGGTTTTATGGTTAATGTTTATGGTTCATATATTAGGAATAAGTTGTTTTATGGTTGGAGTTATGATTAGGTTTAGGTTTAGGGTTGTGGTTTACTATTAGTGTTAGTGTTAGTGTTAGTGTTAGTGTTAGTGTTAGTGTTAGTGTTAGTGTTCATGTTAGTGTTAGAGTAAGGGTTAGGGTCAGGGTTGGACTATGAGTTAGGGTTAGGGTTATTTTTAGGTTAGGATTATAATATTATGGTTTATGGTTAGGTTTGGATTTATGGTTAGTTTTTACAATTAGGATTACGGGTTGTTTTTAAATTTGGGTTATGGTCGAGGTTAAGGTTAGAGTTATGTTTAAGGTTAGGGTTACTACCTCTAATCCCAACTCATTGTCTAATCCTAACCCTAACACTAATAGTATACCCTAACCATAGTTATAAACCTAAACCTAACAAGAATCACAATCGTGTAAGTAAATGTAACCCTAATATGTAAACCACAAAGTATAATTATAATCCTAACCTGAACCTTAAATGTAAACCTAAACCTAATCCTAACCATAAGCCATAATTCTAAACCTTTAAGTCAAACCCTAATTTTCATAACTATAAACCTAACATAAACACTCATCTTATTCAATTCAAATATTTAATTTTTATTATTTACCTACATTCACTTTAATAACCCTATCCCTAACCCTAAAAATAACACTAATCTTAACACTAACCCTAAATCCAGCCCCATCCATAAGCCAAATCAAAAAACAACCCTAACCATAATTATAACTCTAACTCTAATTATAACTCTGACCTTCATTGAGCTTAGATCTTGAATTATTTTTAGGGTTTAATGAATACATTTTAGTGAAGTTTTGAGATAAATATATTGTTGAGTTAGGATATCCATGTTTATACTGAGATTGTGTTGCAACCAATCCCTCTATTATGTGTTTATATAAATTTCTTATAATATATAAAAATTAAATATTGGTCATATATAATGATTCAAATTATAGGATAAATGTTTGAAATTTTAACTATAAAAATATATGCACATAAACTTTAATTACACTCTAAAATGATATGATTGCCTATACATTTGAGAAATGTACTTTTGTATATTTCACTTCATTTTTATCTATAAGCCTTTGTACCCTACTTGGCTTGGTCTTCCTTGCCCCATATTTTGTTGGGCATTGCAACTTTCATGTTGTTATGTTGTCATGGCTTCTTTTCCACCTTAAGCATTTTGTATAAATAGGTATAGAAATAAGATAAATGTATAAAAGTGTGTGCAAATAAATAAGTTAGAGCTAAGTGCATGAAAATACATATATGTATAAATAAATAGAAAAACACAAAATACATATTTTAAAACATTGTCTCAAAATAAATACAAATCTAAATTAACATTAATATACTAATTTTAGCTTTATAATTATACAATTTTTTTAAACTTTGTATTACCCTGAAAAATCATTAAATTTTCATAAGTCTATTAACATACCATGTCATCCATTTTCAAGCTAGCCAATGTTTACCAAGTACTTGTCAATTAACGTATGTAATCCATTAGTGTCTTGTATATGTCCATCAATAGACTTATTTGTTAAGGTTTAAAATATTTATATTTCACTTCTGAAAACCTATCGAATTCACCTGTACATCGTTGAACTGCAATAGAACATGCTTGATAATCACACTCTTGATTCATAAATTGATAAATGAAATTTTTGTAAAATATATATTTAAAAAATGTTTGTATAAAGAAGATCTCATACAAAATTAAATTGATGTACTGGTACTACACAACTTTTTAAACTTTCATATATTTGGCAATGTATCATAATAAAAAGCATTATTATTTCCCTTTGTTGTTTTATACGTCTTAAATGATTTTCTGGTAAGTGAAAATTTAAGAATTCAGGCACACTACTCCATTCTTATCTGGTATTTCCTTAATCAAGATTAGCAAGAAAAAATCATAAGGAAAGACTTTCTCGTCAACGTCCTTGATTTTTTGCTTTCAGTTTCTTCTATCTGTCATGCTTCTCTATTGAAACCATCCGTCAAGGTCCATCTCCTCCGACCACCACTGATATAGTCCATGCAAAAACCTAAACTTGTTTCACCCGCCGCCATTAATGAACACATTTGCAAAGGGCACAAGGTGGTGGGGCTCAGGATTCTTCCCCAGTGACATCATAATCGAATTCACAATCGAGTTGTGTGCAAAGTTATTCAATCTGGCCCTACAATAATGTAAATAATTACTCGATACGGGATCAAATACATTGACGTAAAGATTAGGGCACCATTTCTGGAGTGCCAAGAAGGTCGCATGAGTCTTTGTAGAGCTCTATGTTAAACACCCGACTGCAATGGCCCTTATTCTGTGAATGAAAATATCCAGCTTTTTAAAGATTTTTCAATATTTTTTAAAGAAAGAAACATTTTCTTTTTTACTATAATTCTAACCTAAAACAAATCTAAATTTTTCAAAATAAGTAAAATCTAAAAGAAGATTGCTTTATCTTAGAAAAAATACATAAATTTGTGGTCATAAACTTAAGTGCATAGTTGGGAATGGTGTAGGTCTCTATGTTTGTATTAGACGAGGGTAGTGCTGGGAGAGCTTCAGCCCCTTTGGTCTCCATGGGGTTCAAATTCTGTTGAGCAAGTTGGTCGTGTGAGCAATACCTAAGCATTGGACAGGCTCCATGGGCTCAGCAGACGTATCTTTTTTGTCGCACAAAATTGAAACATAGGGCAAATGTACAAGTTGCCCAATGGAAAAGAAAAATAATCTCCTATAGAAAAAATGATTTGAACTCAATCTATTCTCCTCTTCAATTGGTCCCAAAAATGTTTTGCACCATGAACCAAAACTTCAGAAAATCCTTATAAAAAAATGCATGCAAATGAAATAATGTCAGTCGGGCCTCAAATGATTGCTTGCTTAACAGTTATTTTCTGCGACGCTTCTTGTTCGCGCTCTTCTTCTCCATGGAAACTAATAGTAAATATTTTCTGGTAGGCGCTGTACGATTTGAATGCTTGACGGGTGTGAAAGCAGTGGCAGGAATTTGCTTCAGCGCAACTATGGCTTCCACAACCATCTGAAAAATCATTCTGACAATAAATTCACGTTAGAAAATAAAAACTAAGGTAGAATTTGAAGTTGAAAAAAGAAATTAAGTGGAAATTTGAATACAAAGAAATGAATTCACGTCCTACCTTGGAATACCTGACATACGATTTCGGTACTGCTTTTGTTTCAATTGTTGTTTTCTTTGTTTTCAATTTACCAGTTTTTTGCACTACTTTGGGAGAAATTGATTTGTCATAGAATTTCATCGCATTTCATCTTCCAAAACGTTTGTAGCATTCGTGCTGAGTGGTGGTGCCACGTTGTAGAATACGAACCATTTATTTTTGCTAGGACCGTTATTTGTGTTGGTCTCCTATAGGGGTTGCTGCCATTGTAGGCTTACCCCTCTCGGTGTAATGATGATCACACAAATTAAACATCAAAACATTCAAATAAGATACATTTTTAAAACTTAAAATATATACAAAACAGTATTAAAAAATTATTTGAAAAGAAACAAAATAATCTCAATGAAAATTAAATTTTACAACTTAAAATATTATTATTACAAAGACCTACGGTGCAGATTCGGAACAAAATAATTATGGACACGAATCATTCAAGGATAAAAATAAA
Source organism: Sequoiadendron giganteum (assembly GCA_007115665.2). Lineage (NCBI taxonomy): Eukaryota > Viridiplantae > Streptophyta > Pinopsida > Cupressales > Cupressaceae > Sequoiadendron > Sequoiadendron giganteum. Next base: position 590,181,143 of record CM021105.1, read on the forward strand.
ATGAATATTTACATATGATAATAATACCGTAGAAAATAAATCGGTGAGACTAATCTTTTGTTCTACTTCCCTTCACAACCATCCTACTTTGACTGCACTCATTGGAGCCTCTCTTGTAGAGAGCGTGACACCTCAAAACCCCATCGCCACCAACATATATGAGGTAATTGTGATTATCAATAAATTTTTAGAAGTAGAAATGTTTCTCTGGATTCAGAATTTCTTTGAGTTGGTTTCATGAGATTCGTAAAATATTACAATTGATTGTGAAGAACTGCACCAGACATGTGCAACAATAGGATTCCTTATCCACAGATAGTCGCAAGTTCTAATCCGGGCCGAGCTAGTTCATTGCTTAAAACAATAACATGAAGAGCGATGTTCCATTATTTCACTGCAGGGATAGTCAGGTCTTGTGTGTGGGACCTCACAAACAGTTCCTCCTTTCATATGTGCCTACAACTTTACTTACGAAGCATCGTATGTATTAGCACCCTTGGGGGCTCCACAACAAAAAGCACTCGGTGTCTGCGCTATTTGGCACATGGCAGGAGGATTGAACTATTGACCTCTATATCTCTATCTATGCTCCTATGACTTGGACGACCATATAACTATAATTTAGTCTTGGTGTAATCTTATGTGCAAATGAAGCTTTGAGCGTGGCTCATGGAGATATTCTGAAGAATTTGAGTGTTGTGAGGGCGGGATGAGTGTACAGAGTTCAGAGCAATGCTTTCTAGATGCTCTATCTCTGGTACATCCTCATTTAGAGGGCTATCAATTGAATCCATACAGAGCCCGTGAATGAAACATTAGAGTGCGAAAGAGAGCATGGTAGGCTATTCTCACGATTGCTAAATTTATGCCCATTCCACTAGAGTCGTTATAACAAAGATCATTTGTAATCTTTGCATTATCTTTGAGCCTCTTCGTCTCATCTTCCAATTAACAATTTTTTGTTCATGATTACAAACTCTTCCACTTCCTTCCACAGCCTATCGTCGACTAGAGGTAGATTTTGAATCCCAGTTCCTCTGTAAAGCGACGAGCCTTTGAACACTTCACCATTGTCGAGCTTCATAGGAGAGAGAAACTCTATCTATACTGTCGGCACCCATGATAGTTATACACAAAGCCATGTTTGTAATAGAAACAAAGTAAGGCCCATAGTTACCAGTAGCGGCCGCAATAAATGCACGCCTCTCAATGGCCCCGAATGTTGCCAAGGCAATGTGATCCATGTAGAATGGATTTTCAGGCTTACCGTCAATTGACAAATAAATAGTCTACGTCGCTGTCCTTGTAGTAGCCTTTCACTCCCCAACATGCCTTATAAATGGCCAATCTGGCTGCAGGCACCATGCCCATGGCCATTCCGTTGCCAAAGCCATTGAAGTTGGCTCCCCTAAAAGAAAATCCCGCAACAATAGAAGTAGTATGTGTGTCATGGCTATCGTTGTCTCTCACTGATCTTAAACCCTCGCACGCATGTGAATTGAAATGAAATCGAGTGCTGATGACTCTTCCATTATTCTTCCATTTCATTCTTCCACTTCCATGTGATGCGTTACATTCTGCTAACATCAATGGTTTTAAATGGTAGTGGAAGCATTTGCCTTACCTCCATGTCTCCTCGTCTTCTTTTGGAACGCCTCTATCTATTCCTCCTGTTAACAGCTTGCAGGAGAATACAAACCAATTCTTTTTGCTAAGACCGTTACTTGTGCTGGCCTCCTATAGGGGCCGTGTTGCCATTGTAGTGTTACAGCCTCTCGGCGTAATAATAATAATCTTTAGAAAAAATCCTTTCACATGCAAAAATGTGATGCAAAAATCTCATTCTTCACCTTTCTCTACCTTTTAAATCTTCCATTTTACTTTCTTGTAGACTTCCTTGATATATTCCAGAAATGTATAAATATAAACCTTTCGCTTTATATTTATCCAAATGATATTTTATAGCTTCCTCCTTTTAATCCTTCACAATATTATTTATTTTGAAGGATCAATTCTTAATTCATTAATAAGCTTATCTCACGTCTTTTAATGAAAAGAATTTTGAAAAGTTTATATGAACTCATGTAAATCTTCACGTGAGTTCAAAAAAATTTGATAAACATAAACATTCCTTCCAGGGCCTACATGCCAACTTAGGTTGGAGTAATCAATGGCACACTTATTAGAAAGGAGTATTTCAGACAATATGTAAACAATGTGCCATCTCTAGCTTTGGTGCTAAGATGGCATGGATTAGATTCACTGGGAGTTTCAAATGCTCCATAATACTTTGGAGATGTTGTGCAGTGTGCACTAATTAGAATTTCTACCATTTGTTTCTATCACCTAATTGGAATCTCTGGATGATATTTTATACTTATCCATATGGTATCCTGTGGATTTCTTGTTTAGTCAATAGGCTATATTTAGTGTGAGCTTTTAGTCAGAATATTGTCTCATGCCATAAACCTGCCTTTGGTCGGGAAACTTCATCGGAAAGCTGGGAGAAACTATAGTAGAATGGGATCTCCAAATCAAATATTATTTCTTACGTTATTCTCCATGTTTCCATCTGTCAGCTCTATGATGTTGAGGGGACTCGTGGTGCCCGAAGAGTAAGGTAGAGCAAGAACATCGTCAAGGTGAATGTCAATAGAAGAGCATTCGGTTTCATGCACCTCTATCAACACAAAAATGGGAAGGCATTGTTCGGGTGGGCTGTCAATGGTGATGACAGTGAAATCATAGTCTTCCCCACTTAGATCGCCCACCTTGCCAACATGGGTTTCCTAGGTAACGATGATGCAGGTGGTGGAGGCCTACACCTTCTTTGCAATCTCACCGGTGGGTATAAAAGGGATGAGCAATGGTGGCAATGATGCCCCTTATGTTCTCACATTAATGAAAGGGATTTGTAAGAGCGTTAAATTTAGTATGGAGGAGCAGGGAGGACTATAAAGATTATATTAGCTACAGTGATGGCATGCCCTTCTCAATTAGTGCAAATCGATGCCATTGCGAGAAGTGAGAAGACAATGGCAATTTGTGTTGGGTCCATTGTTGGGTTGCTAGTCATATTATCAGGTTGTTTTGGTAAGGTAAAAGTGCCTACCTACTTTTTGTTTGGAAATTCACTAGTGGACCATGGCAACAACAATTACCTAGCCACCCCTACCAAAGCCAACTTCTATTCTTATGGAACAGATTATCCCAAACATAAACCTACAGGTTGATTCTCAAATGGAATCAATATTGCAGATTTTAAAGTATGTGCTAGGTTATAAACAAGTTCAGTTCCAATATTCTATTATGCAATTTAATCACCATGAGACCCCATTTCTTGTTGGACTCAAGGGAACACTAAGAGGGGGGGGGTGAATTAGTGTTCAACAAATCCTAACTTACTTAATTTGAAACTCAACCATTTTTTCATTACATTAAAAGAAAGATGTGAGCATTCAAAGGAAACATTCATAACACCATGACACAAAGATTTTTGTGTGGAAACACTGTTAGGGGAAAAACCACGATGGAGGTTAATCCACAATTTGAGTACTCAAATATTTTTTTACAAAAGGGAATGCACTTGCATTTAGGCACACTGCCTAGAGCTCAATGCTCAAAAGGGAAGGCTCCCTGCCTTACAAAAGTTTAGATTAAAACCATCTAAAGGGTGAACTAAGATAGTAGCATCTATTCATGCCATGTGATAGTTCCGGTGAAGCTCATAGATTAGATTCTAGATCTGCACCTAGCTCTGCTATTCACATCACACATAGACAAATTCACACTATTACTTTGCTAAATTTTGCACCGTATTCTCATTCGCTATCTTCACATACTTCTCCACATCACGACACACACAAAATGATAAAACCGATCTCATAGATATATCCTCTATCAAGGATTTGATCATTCTTATGTTGGCTTCATAAAACATTTAGTTCTTCCCAAATGTCAGCCAGATCCATCACTAAATCTTTATGCGCATCCTCCAAAGTCGGTTAAGACAAAGAGAGGACCTAAACAATCATAATAGATCACCAAAACATTTGATTAATTACTCCTTATACATTCGTGATCACTATATTCGCCAGGTCGACCTTCTAGCACAAATAGTCAAGAAATTAGTGCATCAGATCTCCTAGATTGCGTACTAGTGAATGTGTATCAGTATACTTCATGAATAAGCATCAAAAAACCTTCCTCAGATATCCAAAACCCAAAATAGTAGTCCGGTGAAGTATTCAAATCAACTTTCATGCCTATAATTGGATGCCCTATTCTTCACCTCGTTCTTCCAGTGTAAACCAAAACTGTATTGGAGATCGGATGCATGACCTAGATTGCCAAGGTTGCCAAGGTTTCCATCAATGACAACACTTACAAGCCATATGCCAAAAATATCCCCCTTTGACATTGATGGAAGCACTTAGTGAAAAATGACTGTGTCAGAATCATTATAGGTATGATGCCAAGCTTTGTTACACTCTCTCCCCTAAGATTTATAAAGCATTTTTCACTACATTCTCTCCCCCTTTAACATCAATGACAAAGCATAAAAACCATATGCCAAAAAGAAAAAACATGTGTTCAGAATCTTCAAAACTCTTGACTATATATGCCGACAATTCTCCCCCTTAGACCAAAACTTCAAAAAATTGTAAACAATTGACTGCTACTTTAGAAAATTATCTTATGATTTTTCTTCATTTTCGGAAGAAATTTCTTCCAAGCATCTATTGTGAACCCAATGATAATGATCAAACTATTGTTCTTGGATGTTTTGTTGAAAATTTTAGTTAAATATTCTAGAATTGTAATTGCTTCTTCCAGTTTCTCAAATTTCCTTAATATCTCCACCATTTGCTCCAATCTCCATTCAGTTTGATCCTTTACCTTCCAAAATTTATCAACAAGTTTTTTCTTTGTGGGTTGAATTTTGGTGTGTTCATACTGTAACTCTCAAATCCTTCTCCTAATGGTGTCATCCTGATCCTGCAACAGGTCAAAGCTTTTACCAATGCCATTCAACTTTGTTTCAATCTATTCCAATTTCTCTTTGTAATTACTAATAGCATGGGGCCAATGGATGCAATAGCTATAGATGTTGTTAGCTGAATTTATGCACTGTCTCAATTTATTCATTTTCTTCTTTAGTTTGGTATGTGATATTCTAAACTACTCCTTCAGGTGAGAGATGACTTCACCTTCTTCTTTGTCTTTTTCTCCAGAGTTCGTTGTTTTTTTACTACATTCAATCATCTCCTGAGGTAAAATGTTCTACAAACTTTCCAATTTGATCTTGCAATGCTCAACATGAGCATTTAATACACTTAGGATCATGTCTTGATCATATGATGGTCTAACAGACCATAACCTAGCAATCTTCTACATTCCACCTTCTTCCTGAATAAGTTGTTGTAGCATTTCCTTTGTCAGATCATCTTCTTCCTCATTGGCTTTTTCTAGTTCTGATTCATTTTTCTGTGGATCCCCAGTTTCTTCACCAAATTCTTCATCTAGAATATCCATAGTCTCCTTTTCTTTACCTTTTCCCTCAATTCTAGGAACTTTGCATTCCGGAGGGCTGTATTCAACTTATTTTTCTCTTTTATGCCTTTTATCCATGCCACCAGAAGAGGAACCAACTTCCATTGTTCTTAATGGAGGGGAAATATTTACTGAACCACACTTTTCAAGCACATTCTTAAAGAAATTTTCACATTCTATATCCCAATCAGCCAAGCTCCTAGAATATGAGTATATTTGTTTACAAACTGATTCATTTTTTTCCACACCACATTGTTGATCTTTGGCAAACAATTCAAGAAATACATTACTAAGCATATGATCAAAGTACCGAACTTGAAAGGGTAGCTTGTTTGTTTTTTCAGTTGCACATTCTTCATTAGCTAATCCTTTATCAACCCACATAGGTCAAAGTCTTGACCTTCGATTATCATCCTATGAGAAATATAGACTGCACCAACTGAGGTTGCTCCTTCTCATTTTTTGAAAAAAAATTTATATGAAATTCCATGCGCAATGTATTTTGTAATAGGATTCTTGATTGTCGCAATTATCAGTTCCCTCTGATCTTCGATTATTTTGATTAGGGTTTCAACTTCCTTGTTCTAGATAGATTTCTTCCTTGGTACATCTCTAACTTTGCATAGTCCAGTCAAATTCTCAATTACCTCCTTTGAAATGTTGTAGGGTTTGTCCAAAGTTAAAATATCATCATGTAATCTGCTCAAAATGAATTTGACAAATTTTGCATCCTCAAAGTACAGAAACTCATTCCAAATATCCAAATTTTTGTGTTTAGCTTCACTCAATTTCTTCAATTCATTGGGTAATAGAAAATTCCTCATAAACCTAATCTTTCCACGGTTATATTCATCCAAAATGATTTTCCTCTTCATTTATTCCATTTTCCTTTCGCACTTAGGTTTAACAACCGCACACCAAATTATATGAAAATTTTGAAGACAATTGAAATACCTGATAGATTTTGAGTTTTGATGGCGAATCAATTTATCTGCTTCGAAATTCTTCTAGTGAGTGCTCTCCTTCTTCTCTTCTTCAATGCAAAGTGACAAGTGATGATTCCAATTTGACTTTTATAGTTCGCACACATGCAATAAATGCATTTTCCCTAAGTTTTATGGGTGCTCTATTTTCTCAAACAACAAAAAAAAATTCTCTTGCAAACCTATGAATTCTCTGAATTTTCTTGTAAAAGTTCTCCAAAATCCTTTGCACATCATCCATACACCTTTTTGACTATTCTTCACATTCTGGTAGCATCCACAAATAGGGGAGGAAAGATTTTCTTGAAAAACTCCCTCTAGGCCAGTGGCCTTAAATCAACTACCAGAAGAATTACCGAAAGTAGGTTTTGGTGTAGAACCATTTCTAGCATCAAAATAAATCTTCCTTACCCATGTCTTCTTCATCTCATCTCTTATCTCATTTGTAGTCACTTTTCCTTTTCCTTTGTTATTTCTTTGTATATTTATGCCTTTGTATACTGGACCTATTCTGTCCATAGTTTTGTTTCTGCAGAATCTTGCAATGTGACCATATTTATTGCAATTGTAGCACATAGTGCTTCCTTGTCCAAACCAATCATTCCATTTATTTCTTCTTGATCTGCATTGATTAGAAATATCTCCAAATTTCCCACCTATGTAACATTCAACAATCTTCCTATTGACATAGTAGTTTGACATATTTTTGCATTCATTTGATTTATGACCAAACTTCTTACATTTGAAACACTAACCAGAATATAATGAATCTCTTGACTTCATACTTCTTCTACACTGAGCAGCCATATGGCCAAATTTATTGCAAGAAAAATAGTATCCATTAAATTTTTGAGTATTAGGTTGTCTTACCAGATACCTTCCAACTTTGTTCATCATGTTTTCTTGTCTGAAATTCTTTTGTCCAGGTCTAGAACTTTCTCCTTTTTCATATCCAAGACCTCTCTTATCATTTCCACTCTTTTTTCCTTGAGTCAACTCATCAAGCTTCAGTGAAATAATCATAAAATTTTCTTTGTATTCATTTACAATGATAAGATCATTTATGAGGATAACAATCTAATTACCAAGTTCTTCTTCATTGTTTTTGAATTGTTGCAATTCACTTTCCAACTGAGGGAAATATTCATTTATTCTTTTGTGTTCATCAGATTTCTCCTTTTAGGACTGAGCTAGATTCTCTTCGTTCTTCTTCCTTTCTTCAAGCTCTTTAGTTAGCTTCATTTCCATAGATTCCATCTCATGCTTTAGGGTAGCATTTTCTCTAGCAAGCTTTTCACATTCTTCAGTTATTTCCTTCATGGTCTGATTTAGGTGAGAATCATCCATGTTTTCACTCTCTTGTTGCTTGATCTGATCATAAAGTTCCTTCCATTTCTCCCTGGATTTGACAATCTGATCCTTCAACGACTAAATGAATTTCTTAGCATCTCTAAGATTTTCTTTCAATTCCTATAATTCTTCTTTAGATTGATCAAGGTCATCAAGTGCTACCAAAAGTTGTTGTCGAAGACTACCAAAGTCCATCACATTCCAAGATCCACCTCAACTGCTAAACTTATTTTGAGGAACCAAAGCTCTAATACCAATTTTTGGACTCAAGGGAACATTCAGAAGAGGGAAGGGGCGGGAGGGGGTGAATCAGTGTTCAGCAAATCTTAACTTACTTAATCTAAAACTCAACCATTTTGTCATTACATTAAAAGAAAGATGTGAGCATTCAAAGGAATCATTTATAACACCATGACACAAATATTTTTGCATGGAAACCCTGTTAGGGGAAAAACCATGGTGGAGGTTAATCCACAATTTGAGTACTCAAATAGAGTTTTACAAAAGGGAATGCACTTGCATTTAGGCACATTGCCTAGAGCTCACTGCTCAAAAGGGAAGGCTCACTGCCTTAAAAAATTTCATATTAAAACCATCTAAATGGTGAACTGAGATAGTAACATCTATTCATTTCAGTTGATAGTTTTGGTGAGGCTCATAGATTATATTTTGGATCTGCTTTCTAGCTTTGCACTTTGCTCAGCTCTGCTGTGCTCTGCTCTGCTCTTTTTTGCTCTTCGCATCACACAGAAAAATTCACACTATTAGTCTCCTAAATTTCACACCATATTCTCATTTTCTATCTTCACATACTTCTCCACATCACGACACACACAAAATGATAAAACCAATCTCATATATATATCGGCTATCAAGGATTTGATCATTCTTATTTCAGCTTCATAAAACATTTAGTTCTTCTCAAATGTCGGCTAGATCCATCACTAAATCTTTATGTGCATCCTCCAAAGTTGGTTAAGAAAAATAGAGGACATAAACAATCATAACAGAGAACCAAAAAAATTGATTAATTACTTCTTATACATCTGTGATGACTATATTCGCTAGGTCGGCCTTCTAGCACAGATAGTCAACAAATTACTGCATCAGATCTCCTAGATCACGTACCAGTGAATGTGTATTAGTATACTTCATGAATAAGCATAAAAAAACCTTCCTCAAAGATCCAAAACCCAACATAGTAGTACGGTGAAGTATTTAGATCAAATTTCATGCCTATAACTGGATGCCCTGTTCTTCACCTTGTTCTATCGGTGTAAACCAAAACTATACTGTAGATCAGATGCATGACCTAGGTTGCCAAGGTTGCCAAGGTTTCCATAAATGACAACACTTACAAGCCATATGCCAACATTTATATGAGGAATTTTATGTGTTGTTAAGTTGTATGATATAGTAAGAAGTAAAGTAGCATTTGATCTATTCACAAAGAATTCATTACAATTAGATTTTGTCATTTCTGACTCATTCCAACTATAGATAACTGAGAGAAAATACTATTTTGTACTTTTGATTTGTGAATGAGCTTGATTAGATAAAATCATTAGGATGAGGTTACATATAGAACTATTGTCGAATTGCAGGCATGAAGCTGTAGAATATGTGCTACCATATATGAGTCCTTCACTTAATGAGGATGCATTGCTCAGGGGGGTAATTTTGATTCTACATGCATTGGGGTTCTAAATGACGTTGGACTGCAATTCATATGAATAATTTTTTATTTTATCCTAGTGATTCATATTTTGTTTAATTCTACCAAAGAGAATGAATAAGAATTATTTATGTTTGCAAGTAAATATCATTAGGATGCCATAACAATTTGAGTATTTTTTTCAATATAAAAATAGGGTGGTGCAGATCCTTGGAGTTGGTGAAAATGAAAAACTTGTTATAGAGGGTCTTATGTCGATTACTCTTGGAGAAAATGTCTCAATAACTACTACCTCACTCCGATTTCACTAAGATCCATTCAGTATAGATTATCAAAATACACATAGATTGTACTTCATGCACAAACCCACATGTTTCTATTTTCAGATACATCATATTGTAATTGTTTTAGATTTTTGGTGTGTAGTTTGGACAATTTGTTTCATTTCACATTGTGAGCTATTGCACTCCAGTAGCTTAATATGATCTACAAAGTAAGAGTAGTTCCCAGTGATTGCATGGGTTTACTGGGGAACTTAATGATTGATACCAATAAACAATCATGCATTTGATCTTCATATGGAAATAGGTGTAAATGTAGAAATCAAAGGAAAATCAGATAGACCAATAAACAGTGAAAGTGTTTATCACATTCATTACAACATTATGTTTCATTGAGATATACAATGCATGAAAATCTTGAAGTTGTAAACAAACCTTTGTCAAAATGCTTTTTCCAAATCATCCTTGGGTAATCTCTATGGTCTATTATGTTTGGATGAGACAAAAGAGCCCTGTTTCACTTGTAGGTTGTAATACTTCCACAAAGAATTTTACCTAGAACCTGGAAGAGGTTTAGGAGGGGAGTTCCAAATTTCTCTAAACTCTCTAATTTTCCATTTTCCTTGTTTAGTGCTCATCTTTAAATATATCGTTCTAGTGAAATTGGGTTCTTAACTGTCATGCATACTTGAATATGCCAAAGTATTTTTAGGTAACATGTTTCACTGTCATTTTTGTAGAGATGGAGGAAGTATGATATATACAGGTTCTAAGCATTTAGGGAGGCACACTATCCACCACTTTCTAAAAGAATTGAGTGCCTAATCCCTCCACCAGAAGGTTACAATCTTCCTTTTAGATGGCCAACAAGCAAGGATGAGTGTTGGTAAAGGTAAATTCTTGTTGCATTTTTTCTATCCTATATCCACTATAAAAGAAGAAATTGCAATGCCATTTCAAGTTACTTTTATAATTTGATCTTTGTAATTATGACTTTGTTGCTCATGCATGAAATAATGGATTATGTTATAATGATTTTGCAATATTTTATGTAATTTTAGTTCTAAAATATGCTTCTACTGCAGGAATTCTCCCTATGCTTCTATTACTATGCCTCCCATTGAAGTCATTTCTCAACAACTAAAGATTTGAGACTAGTAAAATGAAGATGTAAAAACAGTAAAATTTAGCTGTAAACAATAATTTAGAAGCCCACTTACACAATAGGGTGACACTTTTTTTATTCAAACTCTCATTCATTAGATATACATAACAATGGTTTGTGTATTCATGGATTAACATGTTTTCTAATCATTAGCGATAACTTTAAATGTTATGATTGAGAAAATAAAACAAAATATATGCCATAATATTTATTTATCAGCATGCATCTCTATCCCTATGATTTTAGAGCATCTTGTCTATGCATTGGTTGATTGCTCGTACTCCATTTCAAGTTTGTGATCTTCCTTACATCATTATTTTTAGGCAAAGGAATTTTGCAAACTCTTGCAATGAATCCAATTGAAGAGCATTTGTTCAAATCGAAAGTTACTACATTGTCTCTCAATGAAAATGTGTGCCTAGTTGTTCAATTCCTTAAAATTTAGAAATGTTGTACTGAAGAACTATAACCAGATTCAAAATGCACTAATAGTTCTAACAATTAAGACATTCTCTAGAAATGGTATTAACATTGAAAGCCATGCAATTGTATTGATGCATTTAAAGTGTATGCTTGAAAGAATGACAATGAAAGAATCTTAATCTTTGTATTGTTTGTACCAGGTGAAGCTTGCAAAGCATCTTGTTGAATCATCATTTGCTGATAGGATTTTCTTTGAAAACTTTGGTATTGAAGCTAATGAAGCAACAATCAAATTTTCAAGGAAATTCCAAGAGGCTTCAAATCAACATGAAGAACAACATGCTATAGGATTTATTTATTTCACAAATAGCTTTACAAATTTAATATTATATCAAGAGAAGAGAATTCATAATTAATGAGTTGAATAGTCCAAGAACAATGAAAAGCCTTAGGTTCAAATGTCAACCAAGAAAACTAATAATCAAGAATGAAAGTATTTATTGATTTGCAAGTTTGATGCGAAATCTCAAAATTAAATACTTATGTTTGGAAAACTACTGGACAGGAGCTTTGAGTGGAATCATAAATGCCACCTATCATATATAATAGGTAAATGATTTGTTTATTCATGGTTTGGCTATGTTTTCAGGTTTTCCCTCCTATGACTAACTGTTTCTTTGGTTGATAGTGTACTTTCTTTCAATGGTATGATTGATATAAAAAAAATAGCAAAATAGAAATTATAGAAAAGCAGGCACAATAAAATTTAAAAAATGGCAGTGGAGGATATCATGACCCATGAAATGATCCTATATGTAGAAAGGCCTTTACCTAAATAGAAACCATACTTATGAATTTATTTTATGTAGATTTCATTTGCACCTTGTATGATAATATTCTAACAGTTCACCTTTGATGTGCTTTTCTATTGAGTGCAAATGTTCATTCAAAGGTGTGGAACAAAATTATAATACAAGAACATATTACATTTACTCAGTGTCTCCCTTTGAAATCTCAAATCTCCAACTAACTTCTTATGTTGTGGCTATCCAATAAGTAATGGATATCTCACATGCCCTTGAAGTAATTCCATGTTGCAGATAGGATTAGTTACATTTTAGCTCAGTAAATACCACCACAAAGGCCACTAATAATAAGCATTCTTTAAAAATATTGTCCTCTCTCTTTCGCCTTTGGTTCAAAGGAATACTTCATGAATAAAATGAACTTCAACATTTTCATAATGTAGCCTTTGTTCCACCTCACAGCCACATAATATCTACTTTGGTTGGAGATAGATTTAAGATGCTCTATCATTCCATGTACTTTTCATAAGTCAAGAAAACCCAATTCTCTTGACCTTACGAGTATGATAAGAATACATTTTTAGGACTGAAATAGAATCTTGCAACAATGCTGCATGGACCTACAAATGAATAGAAAAAAGAATGTTTTATCACTCTTCTTATGACATTTGAACATCCACGAGCCATAAGAAGATCCTGTAACAAATGAACCATAGCCCTTTAATTTTCGAGCACTTACAATTGTTGGGTTAAACTAGCCCTTGGGTTAGAGTTAGTGAATTAACCATAAGTGGTCTCAAGCACATGGTTTTGTGCTAGTTGTAAATTGGTCCATGGTTTTGGAGCTCATGGTTTTGAGCCCATGGTTTTGCATGTATGGAAGTCTATATAATGGCTTAGTGACTCCATTGTATGTGTGGCTAGTTGAAACCTCTAGGCTCAACCCGGTTGGGGTTGAGGGTTAATATGAAGATCTTAATTGTTGGTTTTTCCCCAGTTTAAGGTTTTCCAAGGTAAATCACTATGTTTTGATTGTGTTTTTGTTCCAAGCTTGATTTTTGTTTATGTTTTTATTCTTCATTTGGTTCTTAACAATTGGTATCAGAGCAAGGTTTTGGGATTTGCTTTTCTCTTGCATGTGTCGCTTTGTGAATTGAATGCACTTTCATGTGTGTTGCATTCACTTGCATGGACTCACATGTGGCTTGTATGTTCTTGCATGCTAATGTATGTAACAATTCTTGATGTTTAAGGTTCTGGGTATTTCTTCTGTGAAGATTTCTTAGCCTAACAAGCTTAAGGAAGTCTGAAGGAATTGGTTGAAGATTGATCCTTTGCTCACAATGTGTGGAGATAAGGAAACATTTATTTTTCGATCTGACATTCTTGCTGAAATAGAAGGTTTGAGTGTGTGACTCAATGCTCTGGCTCCCAGAAGAAGGTTGAATAGGTTTGTGTAAGATTGGTCGTAGTTGTTGTTGTAAGCATGTTGGTTGTAGCAAGAACAAGACTGTAATGGAGTTGTATGTAAATTTTTATACATGTATATGGGTTGATGGTTGTAAGACCTGGTATGGATTTCTCGATCCTTGAAAGGAAAGGCCTTGTATGTCCTTGTGGAAGGGGGTTTGGTGCTAACCCCAAGACCAACTTTAAAGGGGGGATTGTTGGGTTAAACTAGCTCTTGGGTTAGAGTTAGTGAATTAACCATAAGTGGTCTTGAGCACATGGTTTTGTGTTAGTTGTATTGGTCCATGGTTTTGGAGCTCATGGTTTTGAGCCCATGGTTTTGCATGTATGGAATTCTATATAATGGTTTGGTGACTCCATTGTATGTGTGTTTAGTTGAAGCCTCTAGGCTCAGCCTGGTTGGGGTTGAGGGTTAATATGAAGATCTTCATTGTTGGTTTTTCCTTGGTTTGGGGTTTTCCAAGGTAAATCACTGTGTTGTGATTGTGTTCTTGTTCCAAGCTTTATTTGTGTTTCTATTTTTATTCTTCATTTGGTTCTTAACAACGACATCCACAACTTATCTGCTCATATGAACTTTGAAACAAAAAAGAAAGTGTGTTGGTGGGCTCAACTTTGTTCTCTCTATAGAATATAATTCTTCAATACCAAGTGGACTAGTCCAGACTTTGAATTTAATAGTTGTGCCAGTAGCTTTAAGAATATGGATACAAGTCCTGAAGGCCTTAAGACTGAGTTATGTGATACGAGTGATAGAGGTGGGTTATCAGGTCAGTCATTAGAGGGTGGGCATCATCATGAATGTAATGGTGGATATTTTTAAAAAGCCCTCTCTTTTAGAGATTAATTTGGAGAACGATTTTGATATCAGCATATAAGTAATGTAGTTGAAGGTTCAAAACCCAGCGAGGGATTTGATATAGATACACTCAACACTCAACATCATTGGCTAAACAGATAACCATTAATTGGAGCACATACCATTTTTGCATCACTAAGACCCTCCAATGACATTTGTATACTAGCATTGATTCACCTCATGGAAGAAGTAGGCCATAATTTCTAGATAGCTATATAATTCTATTCACGTATTCCTTGCACATCCCCCAGGTGCAAGTGCTAGGATTAATCCTTTCTAGCTTTAGCTTTCTTAGTTTTGATAGGGCCATCTTATCTCACGCCTTCTTTTACTCCTAAAATATTTTAATGAAAATAGTTTTATAAAGAATCATCAAGTCTTGTAAATGTTCACGTAAGTTCAAAGAGAGTTGATAAACTTAAACATTCCTTTCGTGACTGTTGTGTAATACATATCCATTTTACCACACTCATGGTGCACAATTGATGACTCCAAGTAATATATTATATTCCTAAATTGATGTGTTAGATGTCCTAAGAAATTTAAAATAACTTTGAAAATGTAATGCTATCGGGCATGAACTACGACAAAATTTTGTTAGGTTTACAATAATGGCAGCTCTGTTGGAATCCATGAGTATGATAGGAAAAGTAGATATCTATCTCAGTATGGAGAACACATGCTACTTAATACTCTCAAATTTTTGCATTCGGTTACACATCTCATAGAAATAAAGTGGTCTAGTTCAATTGGCTAAAGCATTCTGTTGCAAGCAAGAGACATGAGATCCAGTGTCCTCGTCTTTGTGATATCATAGGGAACTTCATGCCAGCATCACCGGTCACGTAGAAAATTTTTACGAGACACACTGTAGATTATAGGAAGATTCTTGCGGTCTAAAAACAAAACAAGGTCTATATTCCTCCAATTTACCAAAAAAAATTATAGATAATGACACAAGATTTGAAAGGACCAATTGTAGAGGATATTGCACATTCAATACGTAAAATTGTAGTATTGTCTTTACCATACCTCCTGAGATAGAAGGGTGGAAGAATATTGATTACCATCAAAGAGGGAAAAGGTTGTGCACTACTATCCTGGGAGAAAACTATGGGCTGGTCACTAGTGTGTCACAAATGATGGCCATGGATGCAAGGAAAAAGACTCTAAGGATGATGGTGATGATGACTCAAGCCATGCTGGTGTCAAGGTGAGAATCAAGTCTATTACCAAATTAGTTTTAATACAAATATAGTGTGACACTGAAGTACCCGACCTCAACAGAGAAAAGAAAGACAAAATGTCTTCAAATGGATTCAAAGAAGTGACTAATGTAGACTCATTATCTTCAACTAATAGCATGCCTCGTGTGTCTCCATTTGTGTTAAATCAGATTTAACTTTTAAACAATAGACATACAGTTATTAATCTGATCTCATTCAATAAACACTAGAATGTGGGTTTTCTTTTTTCTTTCTTTCGTATGGGGAACATGGCAGTCCTACATTCAACCTTCTGATTTGTTTCTGCGTATCTTAGATGTGAATCAATTTTTTTTTTGGTTTGTGCTTCGCCTTTGTTTTCCCTCCCATTCCAAACCCTAGACACTTCCTTTATTTTTTTTTGTTATCACTTGTTGTCATTTTACCACTTGTTACACTCTATCCTTATTTGTCATATATAACTTCTCTAGGTACCCCATTCTTCACCTGTAGACATCCTATACTTAGCTCGCACAGTTCATGCCCCCAAAAAATCTTAGACCTCATAATAAATATCTTGCATGGCCTTTTCCCTATCATAGCATTCATCCTAACCCTACCATGGCTAACATTTATCCTCCATCCTCTTATTTTGGTAGGACAGGTTCATTCTTCCTAGTTATAGACAATTTTGACTAAGAGGGATAATCTGACCTCAATGGAGTAATAAGAGATTACAAATGCTATAAACTATGAGTGTCCATGAGTGTGTCCTTATACCTTTGGATCTCATAGTTTCCTTAACCAACTTCTTCATAAATAATCTCACATTTCTTTGAAATGGTTTAAAATATTGGTCATATTGTCCATGTAATTCTCTTTTATCAATATGATATATTCATCCTTTTGATCCTACTAGTGTACTGACCTTTATTGTATCTTGTGTACCTCTTTCTATTATCATTATCCTTCCCCCCCTTGACACCTTAATATACCACCATTGTTTCTTCTATCACCACTACGCAACAACAATTTATCAAGCCTCCACCCCTACAAAAATGTGCACCACATGCCCATTTTATTTTATTTCCTTTATTTCTCACTCCTTTGTTCCTCCTTCCCTACTATTAGAATACACTACTCCTAATTCCCATTTTAGTTACATTACTCCTTACACTAATTTCATCATGATCACCTCTTCTAATTCCCCTACACAATCTATGCAACACTATAATTCCTTTCCTCTCAAAATCCCATGTACTATTCACACCTTCCACCCTCTACTTTCCATACATTATCAATCAATATGATACAAAAATTGTTAAAAATATAATATTTTTTATATAAGAAACTATAATCCATAACATATCTTGATACTAAAAAGTTGTAGGAAGCACATTAATCTCTACCAGAAAAATTAAAATCTTAAACATTAAAATTAATACTAGAAAATATAACTTAAAAATTGAATTGTAGAGTTGTCATAGGTTCTAGGGGATTGTCAATCATAGGTGAAAGAAAAGTTTAGAAAATTTTAATGTTAAAATATTAGATCAATGTTTCAAAGTATATCTATACAAAACTACGACACGTTTAATGTATCAATATCATAGGGATTGAGTACTCTTGCATCAACCCGAAATATTTCTTCATGTTCTTTGGTTTTGGTTTATTACACATATTTCTTGCTTGTGCATCGTGTATATTTTGATGCTTTATATGTTGGTTTGTGTAGTGATTCCTCCCTATTCTTACAAAATTTTGTTAATTTTTATTATGTTGAAAAGAGTTATGCTATTGTAGGTAAAAATAGCCTTGGGATGTTTAACGAACTATGAACCTCATATTCTTCGATCTAATTCCTCATATGACTTTAAAGACTAATAGGCTTATAAAAAATCTTACATGAGTGGCATCAATTTGTTTTTATAGATCACTAGCTCAAAAAGAATGAGGTCCACTCTATTCTTTAATCACTATTATATAAGTGTTATGCTCAAAATTTTCACAAATGAAATAAAGGGAAATTTTAATTTGAATGTTATGTGATTGGTGAATTCAAATGAATGTTGGGTCCCTCTAGTACCATTTGATTTATTTTAATAGGAATAATTTAGTAGATTCTTTGGTAATAGATCATGAAAATCATAGAGAGATAAGGTGATAAATGTTCCAAGATAATGCAACTAATTGGACCCTGTTTATAAATGGTCTACAATTAATTATTTTAATAGAGTAGTTTATATCACAACCACCTAATTCTATAAAATGTAAATGCATGCTAACCCAAAGGAAAACTAAGTGACAGTGAGAGAGAAGTTAGAACTATTAGATGAAAACTAAAGTTGAAGATCAATACCCCATAGGTATTAAAAGATGATAAAGCTTGGAAAAAAGAATAATGTAAGATCAATAGCCCATAGGTATTAGCATCAACACTTGACAACACCAACCATCTCCATACTTTTTACATCAATGACTAACACCAGCAACTATTGACATCAATGACAACACCAAAAACATACTTGCAACAAAATATTCTTATACCAAACTAGAGGCACCTTCTCTCCCTCCTTGGACCTTTGATTGGAACAAATTATGGAATACAAAACTTATCAAAAAAATCAACTACTTTTGGTGGGTTGCGACACATGGTAGTATAATCACAATTTATGTCCAAGTAATAGAAGATGATTCTATTTTTTTAATAGGTGCTCTCTCTATTTTGAAGATTTAGAAAGCATCATTCACGTGTTATTTCATTTCCCTTTTTCTTGAGAGGTTTGGACTCATGTCTTCCACATTTTGTTGATTGATTAGGTGTTTCCCTACAACCTTAAGGACCTTATTAATCAATAGAATAACTACCCTTTTAGGCATCATATTATTTTGGAGTTGTGGAAGCAAATTCCTTTGTTTGTTTCATGGAACCTGTGGAAGGAGAGAAATAATAATATTTTCAAAGATCAGAGGAGAAGTGGCATGTAGGTTTTCTTGAGAATAAAATAGAAAAGTCAAGATAATATAAACTCAAAAAGCTTTGTTTTTTCTAAACTAATGCTTAATTATAAGGACCTTAGAATAAAACAAAACTGGAGAATTAAAAAAGATCTAACAAGAATCAATTGGGCCAAAATTTTGACTTGAAGAATGACTATCTAGACCCCTCGTACCGAAGGTTAGATCAAGCTTAATTTTGATGGTTGTTCAAAGGGTAACTTAGGTGTTATTGTTGC
The DNA here is from genome assembly GCA_007115665.2 of Sequoiadendron giganteum. Classification (NCBI taxonomy): domain Eukaryota; kingdom Viridiplantae; phylum Streptophyta; class Pinopsida; order Cupressales; family Cupressaceae; genus Sequoiadendron; species Sequoiadendron giganteum. The sequence goes on from CM021105.1 coordinate 590,200,149, forward strand.
TGGTGGCCTAATAAGAGACCATAAGGGAATTTCCATTGAATATGCCAAATTTTTGGGAACTAGTACTAGTAATGAGGCAGAAGCAAATGTTATCTAGTGGGTCTAAAGAGAGTTAAGGAAAAAGGATTTAACAAAGTAGCTATAGAAGTTGACTCTAAAATGATTAAAGATATTCTTAAGGGTGATGTTGAAGCCCCATGGAGGATTAAAGATTAGTTGTATGAGTCAAAAAGGATGATTGAAAGCCTTAATTAGTATAAATTATTGTATATTTACAAGGAAGGGAATAGAGTAGTGGTGCTACTTCCAATGTAGGGATTTCCTATTTATTGTGGTAGAGTTGGACCTGTGATAATGCCCCTTAAGTAATTAAAGAAATTGAAATTGCAGAATGCCTAAGATTATATAAATCAAGGATTAATGAGAGTAATTCTTAGGCGGATCCCAATAGTTGATTTTATTATTAACAGTTGGTATTTGGCTCTTGTTATTGGTGCTCTTTCAATAAATTTAAATTTAAATGCTAAGAAAATGATGCAAAAGAAAGACACAGGTGTGACACCCAAATGGTCATATTTTCCCCAAGTAGTCTCAAGGAAATTTTACAACACATGTATTATATTTAATTATAATTTGTTGCTTACAAATCAACTCTAGAGTTGGAGGGGGTCATTTTAGTGTGATGAAGGATAAAAGGCATATCACTATTTGAAGTTATGAGCACATTAAATCTTACATCTTCAAAGTTGTATGGAGTAATAAATGGGAGGCCTACCAAATGACTAAAATGGTCATGTTAGGTTGTCACTTTATCACTCCTTTCTCCGATGACACTTTTTAATAAAAAATATTTTATGGTTTTGCATGGCAAGTCTCACATCTAATCTATGGATTATATCAATCTTGCATTTGTTATAGTAAATTACATTTACCGTCTTAATTTTTAACTTAGGGATTTTTCATTTGGAATAGTTATGCATTTAATTATTCTCGGCTAGTTTTTCTTGTGTTGGGAAGTTTCTTACCCATCACCTATTTTATGGCTTTAAAAACCTGTACATTATATAAATTATTCATTTCCTCCTTCTAGTGAAATACTTGTAGACATGCAAAATCTACTCATGCATTTAATCATGCTTCATTCAACATTATTTCATCTATTAATTAAATAAATCAATCTAATTAATTCACTAATGTTATCTCTTTAATCAAATAAATCACTTTTTATCTCCTAAAGTCTCTTGATTTAATTAAATAACATGTATTTAATTAAATGACTAATATTCATTTTCCTCTCATTTGATTTAAAACAAATCCAAAAATCTAAATCAAATGTCACACCAACTAATCACTAGCTTAATTAGTCAAATCCCTGATTAATGCCAAGACTAACCCATGTCCCATCCTCTAGCTTTTTCCACTTGCACAATAAATCATTTATTCTGATTTATTAAAAGCCCTATTTTCCGCACAGGGCATATTCTCATTAACTCCCCTTGTTTGACTTTTTTTATCCAAGAAAATTTCCCCCCAAATCCTTCAACCACATGCATTTAATGTCATTTTCAAATTTCAAATGGGCACATTCGCCAAAACTTGCACAATCATGGGCCAATCACATTGTGAAAAGTGGCTCTTTCCTATTTGTTGGGGATTAGTCTCACATTCTTTAACATGGCCTCTTATCTCTTCAAACTCACCTATAAATTCAAGGCTTCTCTCCTTCAAAAACACAACACAATTTCATGCAAAGTTACTCTCTACATTTGAGAACTAATTTTTCTCTTCATCATAGTATCATATCTTTCATTATTTAGATTGGCAAGGATTGAGAAAGGGCTATCTTCTACACAAAGAATAGCACCAATCAATATGGGATAGGTTGGCACTCATGTTTTATATGCTTCATTTCTTCTTTCTTATTGTTTCAATGTCTCATTTAGCATATTTAACTAGATGCAATATTTCATAGGGTTGCTTGATTGTGCCATGTTAGTTTGATTTTCATGAAGAGATTTATCAACATACTAACATATTGAGATTTATGAAGAGATTCTGGAGGAAGGCATTGGTTGGAAAGTGAGAAATGGTAATAGTACTAGATTCTGGGAAGACATATGGCTTTTTAAGGAACCCCTAATAAATATCAATCCCTTCAGAGATTGGGTTGAGAATTGCAAGGCTAGGTTTGGTACTTATATGAAAGATTACAGAGTGAATGGTAATTGGGTGGACTTAAGCAGAGTTAGTCAGGCTTTGGTCCCCATCCAGACTATGTTGTTGACTGTTAGACTTAGCTTGGAGTAGTTGGAGGACCGTGTGGTCTAGATTGGTGATCCCTCTGGTAATTTTTTTGTGTCTTCTGCTTTTGCTAAGCTCACTTCTTCTCTGGATCATCCTCCCTTTTGGTCTAAAGCTTGGTGAAATAATCTGATACCCAAAATTAACATCTTCTTTTGGATCTTGCTTCAAAATAAGTTGCTTACGATTGACAACTTGTGTAAACGGGGATTGCAAATCCCTAATAGGTGTTGTCTTTGTAAGATGGATGTTGAATCTGTTAATCATTTATTCCTTCATTGCTCTTTTGTTGCTTCTCTTTGAGAAAATTTTAACAGGTTATGGAACCTTTCTTGGGTCTTCCCGATGCTCATTGAAGATCTATTTTCTCAATGGAAAGCCCCGACAAGGAATCCTTTACTTAGATTTTTTTGGGAGTTATCCTTTCCTCATATTGCTTGGGGCATCTAGAAAGAATGCAACAATAAAAATTTTAGGGGCAAAGAAGCCTCTGTGGATTATGTCTTTGATAAAATTGCCAGATCTCTGAAGGAAAACTTCAGTGTCGTGGCCCAGAAGGATAGGAAGACCTTGAATGCGGAGTTCTCGAACTATGATCTTTGTGTTGTTAAGGAATGGAGCATAATTACCATTCTGTCTAGCTTTGCTATGAAGGCTAAAAAGGACAGAGAAGGAGTTTGCTAGACTTTTCCGCCTAACGGGTGGATCAAAGCTAACTTTGATGGTGCAGCTAAAGGCAATCCGGGGGCAGTGGGTTGTGGAGGAGTTATAAGGGATTCCTATGAAAAATTCATAGGTGTGATTGCCCCTCCTCTTGGCTCTCAAACTAATCACTTGGCGGAGGTGGCTGGTGCTTACCATATTATAAATTTAGCCCAAAGTCTCAATATTAAAAACTTATGGCTTGAAGGAGACTCCAAAAACATAATTGACTACCTCCGTGGCAAGTCTCCTCCCTCGTGGACCGTCAAATCATGGATTGATGAAGCTAAATTGAAATTGGTCAAGTTTGAAAAAGTTAAAATAATACACACCTATAGAGAAGCCAATGTTGTTGCAGACTTTTTTGCTAATGAAGGAGTTAAGAGTAAAGAAGTGTGTACCTAGTTTAATAATAGCGATCTAAATATTAAAGTTTGTGCCTTATTAAACTATGATAAATCACATGGTAAGGCATCGTGTTATCCCTTTAATGAGGATAGGTTGGATCTTTCACATCAAAATCATTAGATTGTATGGGACCGAGCTCTGTGGAGTAATTTGCAAGTTTACTCTGCACGCTTTGTGGGTGCTAAGATTTGGCGGGGCCAATTTTAGAAAGGATTGTGTTTGGTTCTTCCTCTCTGTGTCAGCTGATATGGGTGGGGACAGAAAGCGAACTGAGCCGGATAGCTATGAAACCCACATGAAAAATGCTAAGGTTTGGAACAAGATAAAAAGTGGAGGACTTATTCCTTTTATGGAGAAGCTTCATGGTTCTGATCTGGAGGCTACAAATCTCTTTGCCAAAAATTGGCATAATGGTAACTTGACTCTGTTCGATAGGAATGTGGAGTTCAATGAAGATCTAATTGCCAAAGTTACGAGATTACTGACTAATGGGAAGAATTTTTTTAGGGATAGGGCTTACTCAGATGAAGCTGTTATCAGATTCCCCAAAAATGACAAGGAAAAGCAAAGCTTGGTCAAAATTGCAAATAGTTACTTTGATGTTGACTCCTTAAAATCTATATGGAGAAAGGTCCTCCGGGCCATTATGGAGTATATCACGGTGGACGAGCATTTTATGAAAGTCTATGGGTACAACTTCGCCCTCCTCAACCATTTCTGCCACAAGGTAAGGGTCTCTATCCCCTACTATCTCTTCTGCTCTTTGAAGAAAAGTTTGGAGGACAATAAAAAAAACCCCAAAAGATTTCCTATTCTTCATACTAGGTTAATTAGGCTTATTGTTGAATATCTACATGTGCCTGCCCCTGCTACCTCAGAAGCCAACCCTAATGTTGAGAGTGATGATACTGATCCCAGTGGCTCAGAATATTTGCCTAACCCTAGTTCAGGCCCAAAAGCCCCTAGTTTGCATGCTAGCCCTTCTAGGGAACTGGGTAAAATTCAGGTTGAGCTTGAGCCTGACTGTCCTCCTCCTAAGATCAGCCTTGCTGGCAAGACTACCTAGGCTAAAATCCTTGTCTCTTACATCGAAGATTCCTTTGAGTCAAAGGAAGTTGATACCAACATTTCTGAGCGCTGTGTGGACCCTTTACCGGACATACACAATGTCGACAATTCCCTTGTTAACACTGGTAAAGAGCCCTCCCTTGATTTTCTCTACCTGGCTAAAACCAATTCTGAGTCCCATTCTAAACTCTTGGATTGGACCTTCTCTGAAATCAATGAGCTTAAAATTAAAAACTGGGCCCTGCAAAGTAAGATCGAGGAAATGGGTGTAAAGATTGCTGAAATGGGTAAGAAAGAAGCGGTGCATAGTAACAGATACATTGATACCGATGTTAAGTGCTTAAGGAATACCATCAATACTATCACAGAACAAAACAACCATATAGCAAGACATGATGCTATAATTATTAATGCAATGACTGAAAAACTTGACAAAGCCCAACAGGGATCTCTTGTTGTTGACCTAGAAGATATAGAAGATAAAAGCCAAGACACGGATGGCGGCATTTCTAGAAGAACCCGTGCCAATTTGAAGCGCAAGGCCCCCTTAACCCCGAAAATGGTTCAAACCTTTAAAAAGGGGGTTAAAGATATGCAGGATATGGAGGTGGAGACAGAGACTATCCTTAGGTCTTTGAAGTAATGGTTGGAGCTTTCTGTGTTCTTTCTCTATTGTCCCTTCTTTTCTAACCCTCCTGGTCCTTTTTGCTTGATTGTTGTTGGTTTTTTCTTTGGAAATTGTTCTTTTGGTGGAACTTTGGTGTTCTCTTCTCTATTTTGTAAACTTTGTGGTTTCAGGTCCCTGTAAAACCCATTTTACCCTTCTATCAAAAACATATTACAGAATTTAGCAACCACAATACCCTATGTGCGCTTCTCTCATTTTTCAATGAAGATCTATCCTACAAATGGTGATCTTGGGCTCCACCTTCATAGTATTAGAGCGAATCATTTTGCAACCCTTCCCATGAGAGTTTTCACTAGAGAGAGTCTTGAGATCATTATTTTTTGAATACATTCAGAAGAATATTCATCTTTATCAATTCAGTTCTCTTCTGTTGAATCTGTAAGAGGCTACGATTTGCTTCTTAAAGGTTTTCATTAACTTCCAAAGGCATTTGAAGCATTTGGAGGCAGCAATTCTAGATTGAGGTTGTGGCTTGTTGCTAGCATGATTCATCTGTTGCAGAAGTGAATTTAAAATTTTTGTTTGTCAGGCCTAATTTTGACTGATTGGAAGGCATATTTTTCAAATGTGAATCAAATTTGAAATCACTTTTGAAGGCAGAAATCTAAGGGCGATTTGACGTGGGTTTGTTAATTTTTGTTGGCTCCCCTTGGCACGGTTACTGGCCCAACCACCACCATTCCTTGTAGTTTTTTTATCGACCGAATCCCCCGTCAAAGTCCTCTGGTTAGATCCAATGCATGGTAGGGAACCCGTACACGGTCACTCATCTCTTCACAAATCATCGACATACATTGTCCCTGTTGCTCGGTAAAATCTCTATTGGCGTCATTGTCTTCAAATTTTATTAACATTGACAGTCAAATATTTATGTGGTTTGTTTCCCAATTTTTCCACCGATTACTTCTTCCTGCGGCGTTTTCTTCTTGGAGGCACAGATTCCTTGTTGAGGTGTCATATTTTGCTTGTGTAGAGGCATTTTTTTCAGTTACGGGCCGCTATAGAGAATTCTTGGAGAGATTGTTTTTGTTGTGGAGTCCCGATTGCATTCTTTTGGAAGTAGTGATTCTATTCTATATTTGAAGGCATTCCTCTTACCTGTTGAAAATGATTGAAGGTTGCATTTGAATCCATGTTGGGCTTAGAAGGCATCGAATTTTGTTTGGAGGCAACAATTTCAACCACTTGTTTGTTGGATTTTTAACCCCAACCACAACATATTTCCTCTCTTACCGCATTACCTCGGCCTCCTTCTCCATCTCCTGCAGTAGCATTGTGACTACCTCCTTACCGTTGGGTCATCCTCCAGCCCCATGGTAGACCATACCATAGCCCTTTGTTTTGTCTCCCACGGTTCTACAGTTTGCCCACCATGTCGTTGCACTTTCTCTCTCCTCTCATGGTGGAGCGGTGACCCCGTCGTACTACATGTCTTTTTTTGTTGCTCGTGGTTGAGCAGTTCCCCACAGTACTGCAGGCTCCTCTTCTGTCATCCACGGTAGTGCAGTTTTGTGTCCTCTAGTGGAATTTTTCAGTAGATGTCTATCTAGAACTATTTAATATGCAAAGGATGATGTTTTGAATGAGATTAAATGGTTAAATCTTGTCATATCTTGATGCCTTTATTATTGTAATTAATGACTTTTATTTCACCACCTTTGGTGATTTTCTATGGATTATAATGCTTACCAGCTGTGTAGTTTTATATATATGAAGAGTTTGTAAACTAAAAGTGATGGAGTACTTTGCAAAAGAAAGTGAAAATGAGAGCAGTAGCTCTATGAGAATAATATTAAAAAAAAATTAAATTTATGTGGTTTTTATCTCTCTAGTTTGGTTAATTTTCTTTTTGCTCGTCTACCTCTATCCTTCACGTGGTATCAGAGTAGGTTCTAGATTTATCTTAAGAGTTTATGTGAAAGTATGGCAGCAAGCACAAGGTTGAAAAACCCACAAATCCCACGGCTTAATGGGAAAAATTATGACTACTAGGTAGTTACAATGAGGGCATTATTTTATTCACAAGACTTATGGGAGTTACTGAAGAATGAATTTCTAGAGCCAGCTGATGCAACAACATACAATGCTTTGACACAAGCAGAGAAGGACTTATTGAAAGACAATAAAAAGAAAGATTTAAAAGCTCTTTTCTTTATTCCCCAAGGAGTGCATGAGAGCATTTTTCCAAGGATTTCAGCAGCAACTAGATCCAGACAAGAATGGGACATTCTTCAAACAACCTATCAAGGTATGGAAAAAGTCAAAATATCTAAGTTGCAAATATTGAGAGGGGAGTTTGAAACTCTTTAAATGAAGGAAAATGAATCAATAAATTCATTCTTTACCCAGATTATTGGATTGGTAAACCAAATTATATCACATGGTGAGACATTTGAAGATGTCAAAGTTGTTGAGAATATTTTAAGAAGTTTACCCACAAGATTTGAATTAATTGTTGTAACCATAGAAGAAACAAAGGATCTCACCTAGTATTTTGTTGATGAGCTTTTTGCATCTCTCATTTCTCATGAGCATAGGCTGAGAAGGTCTAAAAATATATCATTGGAGCATGCTTTCAAGTCACAAGCTTCAATTAACCAAGGAAGAGGCAGAAGAAGATCAAATTTTAGAGGAAGAGGAAGAAGTTTCAACAGAGGTGGAAGAAGTAGCCCGTCAAGCTCAAGTGGAAGAGGCGGCAACGAAAACCCATCTCAGAATCAGCCTCAAGGTCAAAGGTATGATAAGTACCAAATCCAATGTCACTACTATAATAATTTTGGTCATTACATGAATGAATGTAGGAAGAAACAATATGATTTTGGTAAACAAAATGAAAATTTTATAAAAGAAAGTCAAGATCAAAAACCAGAAAAGAGCACAATGTTTTTGGATTGTAATGTTGCACAAGCAAGTGAAAAATACATTTGGTTTTTAGACTCAAGCTGTAGCAACCATATGATAGGAAATTCATAAATGTTTTCAAGTTTAGATGAAAATGTTTAATCTGATGTTACTTTGGGAAATGACAACAAAGTGTTAGTTAAAGGAAAGGGAAATGTCAATATTCTAACTAAACAGGGGGAGCAAAAGTATATTTCAGATGTGTATTTTGTGTCTAGATTAAAACACAATTTAATGAGTGTTGGTCAACTAGTTCAAAAGGGATATAGAGTAACTTTCAAGAATGGTCTGTGCACAATTTTAGACAAATATCCAAGCAACCAACTCATTGCTAAGGTTAAAATGATAAATAACAAAATGTTTCCCTTGAAAATTCAGCCAGATTTGAATACAAATTATGCACAAGCACAAGAAATTACAACTGTCATGCAAACTGTTTTTCAAGCAGAAGTAAAAGATGAAAACTAGCTATGGTATCTAAGATTTGGGAATCTTAATTTTGGAGGTTTAAATTTGCTTCATAGGAAAAGCATGGTCAAGGGACTACCTCTAATAGAAAAACCTGAAAGAGTATGTGAAGGACGCATTTTAGGAAAGCAGCATAGAGAATCATTTCCAATAGGGAAGTCAACTATAGAAAAAGCCCCTTTAGAAATTCTACATTCAGATTTCTGTGGGCCAATGCAAACGCCTTCAATAGGTGGCAGTTTTTATTTTCTGACTTTTATTGATGATTATTCAAGGAAAACATGGGTCTATTTCTTAAAGCATAAGAGTAAAGTGTTTGATTTCTTCCATCAATTCAAGTCTCTTGCTGAAAAACAAAGTGGTCATTATATCAAGGTTTTGAGGATGGATAGAGGAGGTGAATATATTTCAAAAGATTTTTTAAATTTCTGCAGAGATCATGGCATTCACAAATAGTTTACAAGATATACGCCTCAGCAAAATGGGGTAGCTAAAAGGAAAAATAGAACAATCATGGAAATGTCTAGAAGCATGTTGAAAGACAAACATTTGTCAAATGATTATTGGGAAGAAGTTGTATCATGTGCAGCATATATAATGAACAAGTTTCCAACAAAAAGTGTTATGAATATGATTCCTGAAGAAGCATGGACTGGGAGAAAACATAATTTTTTACACATGAAGTTTTTGTATGCGTTGCATATGCACATGTACCTGATGAATTGAGGAGAAACTTAGATAAAAAAGTAGAGAGATGTATATTTGTTAGATATAGCGATGAATCCAAGGCATACAAGCTTTATAATCCAACAACCAAGAAGGTTATAATCAGTAGAGATGTATAATTTGTAGAAGATGAAGCATTGGATAGAAGTAGAGAAAATACAGTTAATGTATCAGCAAGTATACCTCAAGAGGAAAATGAAATTTCTTTTCCAGCAAATGTTCCTTCTAATTTGACTCCTTCCATGCCCATTCAAGTTCAACCAAGTGATCAACAAGTGACAACATCATCGAATGTAAGAGAAGTAGCAAGAGGACTGTAGATGCCATCTATAGCAAGAACTTTTGGCATAGGACCATCAAGTCCACATTCTACAGATTCAAGTGATTTATCAAATCCAACATTAGAAAGCATGAGAAGACAAAAAATTAGAAGCATAAGGGACATTTATGAACAAAGTGAAGGTGAAAATAATTCAGATCAGTTCTCTCTTTTTGCATTTTATTCTCAAATTGAAGATTCGATTCACTTTGAAGATGCAATTAAAGAAGATAAATGGATATGTGCAATGGATGAAGAGATTGATGCAATTGAAAAGAATCGGGCATGGGAATTGCTATATCTTCCAAAAGACAAGGATGTAATAGGAGTTAAATGGGTTTATAAAACCAAATTGAATGCAAATGGTGAAGTGCAAAAACATAAAGCAAGATTAGTGGCAAAAGGTTATTCACAGTAGCCAAGAATTGATTATAATGAGAATTTTGCACCTGTAGGTCGTCTTGACATAGTAAGAATGATATTGGCCATAGAAACACAAAGCAAATGGTTAGTTCATCAAATGGATGTGAAATCAAAAATTTTAAATGGCTATCATGAAGAGGAAGTTTATGTTGAAGAACCACCTGGGTATGAGATTTTGGGTCAAGAAGACAAATTCTACAAGCTAAAGAAAGCAATGTATGGTCTCAAACAAGCTCCAAGAGCTTGGTACAATAGGATTGACAGTTATCTTATTCAAAATGGCTTCATCAGATGCAGCAGTGAACCAATTTTGTACACCACGCATAATGAAAAAGGTTAAATTTTGATTGTATGCCTACATGTTGATGATTTAATATTCACTAGTGATTTTTCAATTGATCTATTTCGAGGAACTATGAAGAAATAATTTATAATGACAGACTTGGGACTCATGAAATATTTTTTAGGCATTGAAGTGAACCACTTGATGAAAATAGTATTTTTATTTCTCAGACTAAGTATGCAAATGATGTTTTGAAAATATTCCATATGATAAATTGTAAATCTGCACCCACTCCTATAGTGACTGGTTTGAAGCTGAGTAAGGAGGACATAGGCTCAAATTTTGATTCAACCCTATATAAAAGACTTGTTGTAAGTCTCATGTATTTAACAGCCACAAGGCTAGACATAATGTATTATGTAAGTTTGATTTCCAGATTTATGGACAGTCCTAAAGACACACATTGGAAAGCTGGGAAAAGAATTTTGAGATATATAAGTGGATCAAAGAATTTTGGGATTCAATATTCAAGATCAGATGAATTCAATCTCACAAGATACACTGATAGTGACTATGCTGGGAGTATTGATGACAGAAAAAGCATGTGAGGTTATGTTTTTCATTTTGGCACCGGTGTAGTTTCATGGGCTTCGAAAAAAGTAGCCAATAGTCACTCTTTCATCAGCAGAAGCTAAATATGTAGCAGCCACAAGTGCATCATGTCAAGTAGTTTGGATGAGAAGAGTTTTGAAAGAGCTACAAAATGAACAAGTGAATGCAACAAAGATATTTTATGATAATAAGTCAGCCATAGAATTATCAAAAAATCCAGTCTTCCACAAGAGGAGCAAGCATATTGATACTCGATATCATTTCACCAGAGATTTGATCAACAATGGAGAAAATATTTTGGATTTTTGCAGGTCTGAAGATCAGTGTGCAGACATTTTTACCAAAACATTGGGAAGAGAAAACTTCATCTATCAGAGAGGTTGACTGGGCATCATCAATTGTTGCAATTGTGTTTAAGGGGGAGTGTTGGATTTTTAACCCCAACCGTAGCATTTTTACTCTCTTACCACGCTACCTCAGCCTCCTTCTTCATCTCCTACAGTAGTGCAGTGACTACCTCCTTACTGTTGAGTCATCCTCCAGCCCCACGATAGAGCGGTCTACTACCATATCGCAGCCCTTTGTTTTGTCTCCCATGGTTCTGCGGTTTCCCCGCCATGTTGTTGCACTTTTTCTCTCCTCTAACGGTGGAGTGGTAACCCTGTGGTACCGCATGTCTTTTTCTATTGCTCGTGATTGAGTGGTCCCCCACGGTATCGCAGGCCCCTCTTCTGTTGTCCGTGGTAGTACGATTTTATGTCCTCTGGTGGCGTTTTTCGGTGGATGTCTATCTAGCACTATTTAATATGCAAAGGACGATGTTTTGAATGAGATTAGATGGTTAAATCTTGTCATATCTTTATGCCTTTATTATTGTAATTAATGACTTTTATTTCACCACCTTTGGTGATTTTCTATGGATTATAATGCTTACCAACTATGTAGTTTTATATATATGAAAATTTTGTAAACTGAAAGTGAGGGAGTGCTCTGCAGAAGAATGTGAAAATGAGAGCAGCAACTCTATGAGAATAATATTAATAAAAAATTAAATTTTTGTGGTTTTTATCTCTCTGGTTTGGTTAATTTTCTTTTTGCCCCTTTTCCTCTATCCTTCATGTTGAGGTGTATTCTGTGTAGCCCAATTTACTTTGCATGGAGGAGTTGCAAGCATTTAAAGGCTCGGTTTTTTAGCGTAGAGGTCATGTTTCTATTAGGGCCAAATTCACCCTTTGAGGTACTAGCATTAGAAGATTGTTGGCCATTTCTTTTTCTATTTGCAGACCCTATTCTTTATTGTTCACAGATTTCCAAGCTTAAGGCTATGAGAGGCGGGCAGATTGGAACTTATACATTTTAAAGTTTGATATCAAATATTTTCTAGGGATTTTTGTGGTGGGACCGGTGTGAGAAGGTTGAATTTTTCTCTAAGATCCTTAATCCACATGCATCCCGTGGAGATTTTTTTGCACTTTATTTGTACTAACACTTCTAGTTAGTTGTTAATTTTTGAAAATATTTGTGGGTAGTGTATTCCATCTTTGGCTTGGTCACTTAGAGATTGGGTAGCATAGCTAGTCATGATATATTGCATCACATAACATTGCACTCTTTTTCACTCACTTGTAGCAAGGGGTCATGTGGGTGACCAAGGGCTTAATTCAGCCCTTCATTTTTGCATTGAGTCTCCACATCAGTGACTTTCTTCCATAGAGCATATCTTGGGGATCTAGAGTCTGATTTTTGCGTTCCACATATGATTGAAAAGTTGGCTTCACCAAGCTCGCAGTAGTACAAGACAATCTACCTAATTTCACAGTCTATCAACATTTATTGCATTTGGAAGCTGTCGTCATGGAAGGTATTATCTCTATAATTTTTTGAAGAATTGATAGTCATTATGGGTTTTTCATTACACCCTTCTCTAATCATCTTGAATAAGGGGAACTATAAACAATGGAGAGATGGTATATTGAAGCATTTGCAATGGCTTCATCTTTTACCACACCTATATGGTCTTGTTCCTCAAATTGGTGCTTTTAGGAGGAAGAAGTTTGTTTGGTGTTCCAAAAGAGATCATGTTTTCGAAGTGATTTATCTTCATCTTGATGATAACACTTTGATTTTTATTGATGACATTGAGTGTCTTCATGCTATAAGACAAAAATTTGGGAGTTATATGGATATCCTAATACTCCACCCTTCCCAGATGATCATGCTTCAGATTGTCTTGTACCTCTTGATGATTTACATAATATACCATATGACTATGATACACTACAGGATTTTGCTTCTTTGGAACACCTTGCACATCTTGATGATGAGGATGATGAGGTTTCCACTCCTCCTATAAAGAAACATGTTGAGCCTTCTCATTCATTGGGTACTACTTCTCATGATCATGATCAACAAGATGCATATTGTTTTCTAGATCCACCTCATTGGGATTCTTATCTTGCAAACATATCATTCTTGTTTGTGGATTCTCTCATTGATGATTTAGAAGACATGATTAATGATGTTCATCTCCTCCTTGAAGGAGTTAATTTCACTACTTTAGATGTGATGAGGGAACTTTCATACCCTTGTTTTCCTTCTTCTTCTCTTCTAGAGTCATAGTTTGACATTCAATTGGAGTATCTTGAGCAGCATTTGAAGGAATCATTGTCTTTGGAGGTTGATCCTGATTTGATTATAGTATCATTCGACATCAACATGGAGCCATTTGAGCATCCTTTAGATACTTCATACTTCTTGAGACCTCCTTCCTCATCTCTCGGTTTGGATTTTCTTCATACACCAATGGATTGGCTTCTTTCTAAGGGGAGAAATATTATTTTCAAGCATTGGATAGTGTTTTATCTTCATTCATGCACCATTGACATAGGAGCTTATTCATTGTGGGGGGCTATATAGTCTCTCTCTTTCCCTCTTATGGGGGCTATTCATTGTATATATATGATGTATGTTGTCCTTGGGGGGTGTGATTGAGACCTCCATCCATACATATTTTTTGTTTTCTTTTCTCTTTTGGAGAGGCATTTTTTCCCACAAGGTTTTTCTCCTTTTCTTTGGTTGTGAGAGAACTTTTTTTGTATTGTAACTGGGTACCTAACATGGTTGTGTATCTGAGACCCATACTGCATCTTATTTTTTGCATTTTCATTCTCCCTAAGTTAAACTTAAGGGGGTGTTAGAGTAAATTACATTTACCATCTTAAGTTTTAACTTAGGAAAATTTCATTTAGAATAATTATGCATTTAATTATTCTTGAGTAGTTTTTCCCGTGCTGGGAAGTTTCTTACCCATCACCTATTTCATAGCTTTAAAAACCTGTACATTATGTAAATTATTCATCTCATTATTTTTCCTCCTTCTAGTGAAATAGCCTTTGTGTGCTTCTCTTGTTCTTCAGTGAAGGTCTATCTTGCAAATGGTGATCTTGGGATCCACCTTCAACAATTAAGATTGAGCTCATTTAGAGTATTGAGAGATTCTTTATTAAAGACAAGTGAAGAGACTTCTAAAAATCTATTTTAAAGGGTCTAACTCATTTCTTGATAGACATTTTATCTCACCATTTTTATAAAACTTAAAAATTAAGCTTTAGTTGCATTCCTCTTTCATTGGATATTTGATTTGTTAGTGTGGTTGTTGTGTATCAAAATTCCCTATGAAGGAGGTGGAAGGGGTGTGGACTTAATATTGGTGAACCAATGAAGTGTTTAGAACCATTATCTTACATGCCCCTCAACCAAAATGTTTGACTTTGGAATTTTTTCAAGGAAGCAAGAATGACACCCTTCCTTCAAGCCATGAAGGGTTTCAATGATTACTTAAAACTTACATCAATTTTTTTTAACTCACAGAGGGAGGGTAAGGTGTCAATTCATAGTATTAGCTTCGAGGTAACCCAAAACTTATTGCAAAGAAGACAAGTCTAGAATCCAAGGATATAAAAGTTGTGAAGGTAATCAAAGGGAACTACTAGTGCTTCATTGGTAATTTCCTTGGCAGGGATGAGAAGCTGAAGCATTTTCAAAATGGATATGATAGAGAGAAATTTTTGGCTCCCTATGGTCTGGTAAGTGTTTGTATCATGAATTACTTCACTCTCGAAGGTAGATATACTACTCTTCATGGCTATGACTTTCCTTTCCTTAATCATATTAGGTGCCCCTTCTTTTTCTTTCCTCCTTGCATCAATATAGAGAGAAATGGGCCTCCCCTCTGCTAAACCATGACCTAATTTAAACACTATAGTTATTTTTTCCCTAACCCCTCTATCATGTTCGATGAAAAATATTAAGCCTCTACAAATTAATCTTTTGAAGGAAAATTTTGGTTTACTTCATCTTAACCATATCCCTAGAAAGAAGCCAAAATCTATTACCCAACATAGTGTTGTTTCTCAAAACCCTATCACAAAGGACAAATAGCCTACCCTTCCCTCTCAAAAAAAGAAATCCCTAGCAAAACCCACTTGCTCAAAATGAAAAAATGTTTGAACCATGATGAAAACATTATGACTAAGAAAGTCACGATTGAAATACTAGATGAGGGAAAAGAGGGCCAATTGGATGACTCAAGTAGTGGTAAAGGTGAGAGAAGGTCGATAATATTGTCCCATGTGGTGAAGCATAAAAAAAACTAGAACATTAAGAAGAAGAAGCTTGCCTTCGAAGAAGAGGAGGATGGGTCTTCAGATGAAGAGTACTTCCCTAGGCTGAAGGAGGAGGACATTAGCACTAGCCAAAAATATATACAAGTGATGATTGGTAATGAATATGATGATGACAATAGAAGTGTGTAAGATGAGGTAGAGGAGGAAAAAAGAGACGAACAATAAGAAAAGGATAATGACATGAATGAAATGAATATTGTCATGGAGGAAGGAGAGGAATATATGGACCTAAAATAGGAAGAAGATAATGTTAAGGCTATGGTGAGCTCAAAGGAGGGGGAGGATTTGGGAATCGGTACTCTCAAATATTATAAGAATCATATTGATAACCGAAAAGGGAAGGTTTATAGACTTGATAGTGCTCTAAGCTACATGATTTCTATCACTCATGAGATCATGAATAGGGCCATACTTGGAATGATTTCTAAAAAAGCTAAAGCTAGAAAATTCAAATGCGGGAAGGAGGATAAACAAGATGTTGAATCCCCAAAGAACGATACTTGGAAGAATGACTTGGAGTTTCTTAAGCAAGAATGGAACTTGATTAATATTCATAAGGAGTAGTTTCCTATTTACATATTTTTTTGCTATTTTTTGATCCTCTAGAGCTTGCATGTCTGTCTTTTCATGGACTACATATCATTTTGGTTTTATTCCTCGATGACTATTTCTCTTTTTTTGTGTGTCATTCCCTGGTAGGCTTGTAGGCCTTTGTCTCTATTTGAACTAGTGGTCTTGGTGGCCTTAATTTTCTATTTCTATTTTGTTTAGGATTAGGGATCTCACCCTACTTTTTTAATCAAAAACAATTATGACTATTCCTATAAAATAAATATATTATACCATTTCAATTCAAAGTATTTCATGTTTGACTATCAAAATCTGAATCCCAAATAATTATCATGGGTTTCCAATTTTTTTACTCCCTTCAAGTCTTCAATATATGTTTGTTACAATCATAGCTTAAATTATATATTACATTAATAATAGTGTATAATAGAACCCATGTCATACCAAAGTGCCAAAAGTACAACCACTTTAGTCTTTAGTCTACAAAAAATAAAATATCAATTCAATAATGAGAAACAACCAATACCAACCATGTGATATTTGAATCAACAAATTTATAATTACAAATATTACTTCATTATGACAATTTCATCTTATACATTGGCCCTAGGAATATACATAATTTTTATAAAAAAATTAGGAGATCATGGAGATAAAAATAAGCACAAGTTAACAATGTTGAATATTATATTTAGTTGACACAAATATACAAATGAGGAATCCTTTCATATATAGAAAAGGAAGAGGCAATCCACCTATCATGTGGATTTACAAGTGCCCCGTGAGGTGGCACAAATGACTAGAAAAGTGTCCTATTGGTGTCAGCCTATGGATCACTAGGAATGTGCAAATCAACTACCTATTTGACCAGGCAATCAACCTTGATTCCAAGTGTTGAGTGAACTTTGAAGTGATACAAAAATTCCTCCAACCTCAAAAAGGTATGTACATGAGGTTTACCAAATAATTTGGTAACCTCTAGAGACCTAAAGGTTGCACATTCAGTTAGACTAGATGTTGTCTAACCTCATCAACCTAAGTACACTTAAGTATAGTGAATAGATAAACTATTCACTCTAGCATTGCCTTAAATGACACTTGGGGAGATCACAAAAGTGCAAATAGATAGAAATGGGTCTTAGTTATGAGGCCATGTTAGGTACCCCTGTACAAAGAATTCTCTCACAAATGGAGAAAAAGGACAAAACCCAATGGGGAAAAAATTCATCTCCAAAAAACAAAAAAGAATGATTTAAGACCTAAACATATTTCCCATAATGATAGGAATATCATGATGAATAATTTCTAAAGCATGTCAGAGCTGTAAAATCCATCAAAGATGAACTGGTGTTTGTTGGAATTAGCGAACCTCCAAGAAATGTAGATCAAGATGAGAGATACAAAACATGACATGAGTAAACATATGAACACTACTCAACCATGTAAACAAAGATAATCAAACTCTATGAAGTTGGAAATGCAAATAGTACTATGATTTGGAGTACTAGATTCTCAAAATATGATGCACTGAAAATCCCAAATATGAGAGATCAAAATACAAGGTTCATGAGACCTCCCAAAAAGAAGATTCCTCCACTACTTCATTGAAAGAAATATTAGCATAACACTATCATAATCCTCCTTAAATCTAAGAGAAATAAGCATACCAACTAAAATCGGGCACAAGAGTTTGTAAGGAATTTAGACCTAAAATTAGTTCCAAGAGATGTGTAAGAAACTGAAAAAGGGAGTACATCAAGTCACACATGTGTGAAGAAAGAATAATGAGGATCTATTCTTGTGATGGAAACCAAGGCAGGACACACCATGTGGAAAGGATCATGAGGATCCATAACTGTGTTGTCAAATCAAGGCTCTACACAACCACCCATTACACTTTATAATTCAATGTAAGCACAAAATTCCCAAATTCCCTCCATATGGAACACATATTTAGTTTGTGGCACTTTATGTGAGTGCATTTACAAGAATATTTTTTGTTATGAATTCTTACAATTTTATCGGCATGAGATGGATTAAGAATACATATACCTTTCAAGCCCCAATAAAAGACAAAAACATAAAAATAAAACCCCCTTTATTATTTCTTCCCCCTGTAATTTGGCACTTTATAGAAAGAGTATTTTGTAGTTAGGCCAAATGAAGCATAAACAAGTGCATTATAGTGGGAGTGTGATAGTATGATAATTGGATTCGTGGCGAAAAAGAAGCACTTTTGCAAAAAATGACACTCAATTCTGAGTTACCAAGTGAAACAATGAAAAATGGGTTTACAAATTGTTATCATGTGACTTAGGACATAGACCACACCCACATTCCAATTATTTCATTCAAGGATGACCCTAGAGATCTCAATGCAAAGGAGAAAGAGATCTTGCAATAGGGTTATCCTATTGGTTTAATGTAAACTAATAAGGGGTTCACAACCAAGCTATGGCTTCAAAAGACAAATGCAATCCAAATCAAAATGCTTAACCCTAATTTAATGAAATCTTTCACTAAAGGACCTAGAAATGCAAGTAAAAAAAAATAGAAATCTGCAAGATGGAATGTGTCTACCTGGAAATTTGGAGATGACTTAATGAGGATCTGAAATGCTAGAAATTTTGACTTTAATGCTAACTAGGACTCATACACCAAGTTGGGTGAACCAATCATAGAACTAGGTTTCTGTGCAAGAACAAGAATTTGGTAAATGGGTATCTGAATTTGCAAAAAACTAAAGTTTCATCTAAAATAGGACTCATTCACTAGAAATGGTGAATCAATTCAATTAGGGTTTTCTGAAACTTGCAAGTCTAAATCTGCTATTAGATGTTTTCTCTCTGCTTCCTGGTTGATTTCTAGATCTGAAACATTGATTTGAAACCTGTAGAAGTCTTCCAAGTATCTCCAATGCAAGGTGACAACTTTGAACACTTTAGGCACTTTAAAAACTTTCTCCAAACTTTCTCTTCAACGTATCTTCAATCTAAACCTACAAATCATGCAAAAACCCTAGCAATTAGTTATTACAAACATGTAATAGATGGATCCAATGGATGTAGATCTTGAGTGAAATGCTAGCTTGAATCATAAACTCTACATCACAATTGATAGCTCAAAAACAAACATGATGCATGAAGACTTTGACATGATGCTTGATGTTTGAAGAATGCTCTAAAATTCTTGATAATCTACCCTTGAATGCTCTTGAATTCTCTTGTAAACACTTGAATGTTCTTGTGAACTCAACTTTACTATAAGGATGCTCATTTAACTTGCTAGGTGATCTCTTGAATGCTTAGCTAAAAATGAGTGAAAGAAACTTGTATTTATACTTAATTATGCAAGAATTCCCAAAATTACAACACTACAAGCTGACATTAGATCTAGGAGGATAAAATCCAACCCAAAAATTGAATTAATTTTAATTTTGGGCCACATGAGACTCATTCACCCAAGGTGGCAAATGAGTCCCATTAGGCATAATTTATGAGACCATTTTTAAAAATGCATAGAAAGATGTGAAACCAAGTTTGGGACTCAAAAACCTAGGTGGGACTCATTTTCCCAAGGTGGTGAATGAGCACCAAATCGCTAAATCTAGGCCATATAACTTGAAAACACCTTAATTATGATTTGATGTTGATTTGTCAGGATTATCCTCAAAAATATGCATTAAATGAGGCATGTGGATGCAAAATAAGTCCACATAAAGCATAAAGAAACCCAATTATTTATGAAAACCCTAGAAAAGTGTGAAAGTGTGTTACAACACTTTATAAGACTTTAAATAAGGCATGTTTAAGGTTAAAAAGAGATTTATTAGGTTTAGTTAATTAATAAAACTTCATAAAAGTGTGAAAGTGTGTTACAACACTTCACAACACTTTAACAAGGTACCATTTATGTTCATTAGTTCACAAGGGCCCAAGACCTACTGTGAATGTGTCAAATACATTACAACTCTAAATCAAGGCAACATTAAGCCTAGTTTACAAGGAGGGCCCAAACAAGCAAGGAAAAGTAAAATGGATACTTTTTCCATTGCCACATTTAGCCCCCACTTTAGTGAGAGGATGAACTTTCTTTGAACTCACACTAAAGTAGACAAATACACATCAAGAGGGGTCCAAGTGCACCAATGCTGGTAAGATGTGATGACAATGATCAAGAGGGGTGATCAAGCCCCCAGGATCAACATTCCATGGCTAATCAACATAGGGACAAAAGAACACACATGAAAATGATATAAGAGAATCAAAAAAGCACAACCATGCATTTCCAAAGACATAAAGAAGATGAAACAAAATTAAAAAGAAAGAGGTGGATCAAGCTTCAAACATTTATGCATCATGATGTGGATCAGATCTATGTTGTTTGTCTGAAAAATGCACACTCACTTTGAGACAACGGAACTCTAGGTTGTCCACTGGGTGGGAAGTCCAAGAAGGTGAGACACATACACACATGGCCAGTATGAACTCACACACATGCAAGTGGCTAAAGGAAAGTCATGCCCTTGTTTGGCTTCTCATCAAACCATACCAAAGTTATACCTCCTAATAACTTTGATAAGGTGCCACACAAAAAAAAAAAATGATCTTCATGAGACAAGAAAAATTTCATATGCTTGGAGCTCATGAACAAACAAGATGGCTCTATAGGAATGCAAATTGTGTTATGCAAGGTGGCCATACAATTGAAATGGAAAATGTAAATATTATTCAAGGGAGTCTTGCTTAGTTCATGTAAGGTTTTTAACTTAGGGAACATTGTGCCTAATGTCTCCAAGAGAGGACCAATCAAAGAATAGAAGATCCACAGCTTAGGGGATGCAATGTGTTGTATCAAGCCACTGAGAGGAATATAATATGCTAAGATAGATCACACTTTTCAAGAAAATCACACCTAATGTCATCCACAAAGTGAAAGATGCATCACATAAAGTAAGAAGACTTCACCATGAACCATGAAAAATAAAAATATAAAATAATAATGCCAATATATGCCCCCACTTTAAATAAATTGCTAAACATCATACTGTGAGAAATTACTTTAAAGTAACAAATGATAAATACAAAAAATAAAGAAGACATGAGAGCTAACTTGGAAATCCCTATGCCAAGTCATATATTTCCAAATAAAGCTATGTCATGAAAAGGAAAGAGGCGTTGCCCCCGAAATAAAACTGTACACATAAGGGATCTATGGATTTGGGGTTAGTATGTTCTTGCTGCAATGTTTTTTAAGAGAGATCAGAACTATCAACATTCCCCAAATACACATTGAACTGGAAGAATGGCACAAAGAGAGTGAAAACAAAGAAAATCCTTTCAGGTCAACATGGAAGAGACGTGAATGTCTTGACACCTTACGTCATCCCCAAAATGAAAAAATCTTTTGGGTCAACATAGAAGAGACATGAATGTCTCGATGCCTTATGTCATCCCCAAAAGGAAAACACAAGACAAAGAAAATATAAAGAAAAGTAAGGAGAAGAAAAAATATGTATGACATAGAGAAGAAAGAAGGTATAAATAGAGGAATGCCACAAAGAGAGAGATACATCAAAATAACATCATGGGGGATCACATTACGCTCATGCAATCACACAAAAGAAAAAAAGAAATAATGCAAAGAAACTAGCAAGGCATGTGCGATTCAACCTAAAGCAGGTCATCTGCATCCCAGTCATGTTCATTATATACCGAAGGTGGACAACTAGCCAAAGGGACAATAGCAAGTTCCAAACTAGGGTCATCACTAGGTTGAACACTCTTCTTAGGAGAATTATCGTTTAAGCTAATAGAAGAGGAAAACAATGTGTTCAATTCATTTGTACCTCTTCATCAATTTTAGTAATCTCATCATCATCGTCTAAGTTAATCACAATTGGAGGTCTAATGATAATATCTAAAGAAGGGTTCATCTCTGATTGCATTATAGGATCTTTTTATTTTGGGGTGAGGGTAGACACATTATGCATTACTTCAGTCGAGTTTGGATTTTTATTTTCTTTGTTTATTTCTTCATGTAACTTTCGAGCAAGGGCATGACATCTATGCCTACACTCTCTAGCACCTCTATTTTTTTTTTTCTATTTTCAAGTTGTGTTTGTGTAGGATCGGGTTGATCAACAATAGGTTTCTTTTCTTCCCCAAGGGGAGGAACAAAAGGAACCATGAGAGGTTATTCAACCACTTTCTCTTTGACTTTCTAAACTTGTTTTATTCTAGGAGGTGTGATGGGATTATTTTTGTTATCTATTGGTCTTTTGTAGGAAGTAGGTGAAGTTTATGTCCTAGGTTGGTCTTTCTTGTTTGGAATTTATTTAGGCTCAATCATGGTTTCATCAAGGATGTTAGGCTCAGTCATAGGTTGAGACATGTTTTAAAGGGAGAATTCTGCTATTTTCTTTGCCTTGAACTTTTGATAGTATTTGAAAAAGAAGTCTTCTCATGGTTTGATAGGTTTTATAGGCTCAGGCCAGAATAAATCTAAGTAAAAGTTTCCATGAGAGGACAATGGGTTAAAGCCACTATGATGGATGATAAAGATTCCATTGTCAAAGGGAAACTTTAAGAATTTATGGACAACCAAAGGGACTGCATTCCTGGAGTGAAGCAATGGATAGCCTAGCTTCACACAAAATTGGTTTAACTGCGGGATGATAGAGAATGAGATTTCTAAAGTATTTGGTCCTATTTGTAAAGGAAGAGTGATTGAGCCCATCGTAGGGAAAGAGAAACCATTGTGTCTTGAACCATTCTTTCAGTTTATCATATATATCTTGATAGAGCTCATGCAAAAGTAAGAATTCCTCATTGATCACATTCTCTCCATACATGTGATCTATTAATATCCCATTAGTGGGCTTATCATAGATAAAATTGGCTATGTAAAGAGGACCATCAGGTGCATGTCTAATTATATCTTCTAAGGAGAAAGAAATCTCAAGAGGATTTTTAGTTTGTCCCGTATGATGAATGACGTCTATCACTCCTACCATATCATCCATAGGATCATTATCTATAGGACCATGTTGAATGGAATCATTTTTATCATCATTTGTATCAGCATCCATCACATCATTCTTTGTAGTTTCACTGATTTTAACAAATGAAATGTTGTGATTAGGCAATAGGGTTGTTAAAAATTTGCAGTTTTTTGTTAGGAGGGGCAATGGACTTATTTCCTTGATCATTAACACCTCCAACGGAAAGAGAACCACAATGATTTCTTGCACAAGATGTTTAAGATTCTTACAATGTTTTGTATCATGTCCATTTTGTCGGTGATAATGGCAATAAACATTTGATCTAAAGTTTAGAGGTAGAGGCTTATTAGGATCAAGTGTTTTAATGAGAGGCAAGGTAATCATTTGTTGTTCTAAAACTTGGGACATTGTTGTGTGAAGGGTATTGGTTAAGGTAGTGAATTTTATTTCTGGGTCCCCACAACTAAAGGGTATCGTGGCTTTAACAACGCCTATTTGGTTGTTGGTATTTTGATTTGTTTGTTGAGGTGGATTGATTTGAAGGAAACCTTTATTATATTTTCTAAAAGGTTGGAAATTGTTTTTTTTTGGGGATTCGAACTTCTTAGTCCGGCTAGAAGTGGACTTTGCATCATGACTACTAACCGAATTTTGATAATCACAAAGTGCAGCAAAAAAATGCGTGAAGGATGGGAATTTCATCATTGTAATCTTATCTTGTATCTTACTTTGTAAATTCTCTATGAAAATATTTTGAAGGTGAGGATCGAGAACCTTGACATCA
Organism: Sequoiadendron giganteum; assembly: GCA_007115665.2. NCBI lineage: Eukaryota > Viridiplantae > Streptophyta > Pinopsida > Cupressales > Cupressaceae > Sequoiadendron > Sequoiadendron giganteum. The sequence continues at coordinate 590,224,090 of CM021105.1, forward strand.
ATTTGAGAATAAAGCGATTGGCAGCATAAGATAAAGTCAGCTATCTTTTTGTCTTTTGTTTCTTACATCTCATCAAATTGGCCAAGGTCATCTTAGGAGTCATATCCGCTTGGAATGGTTGAAAAAATCATCAACAAGTTCATTGAATGAATGAATTGAGTTTTTTGGTAATGAAGAGAACCATTCCAAGGCAATATCTTTCAAGGACCTAGGGAAAAGCTTAGCCAAGATTTTATCATCAAAGACAAAGTCACTAGATAAGGTGGTATAAGAATTAACATGGTTAGAAGGATCTCCCTTTCCTCAATATTTATTGAATCTAGGAACCTTTACACCTTGTGGCATCGGTGTTTGTAATATCTCTAAGGACAATGGACTGATTTGGACATAATATGTAGGTGGGCCATTTTGATTTTGGTTGATGGTGAAATTTGTTTTTGAAGGGATGAAACAGTTTGCAAGAGTTGACTTATGAGAGGGTCATTGCTTGTATTATGAGAGGGAGGTGAAAAAGGTGGAGTGGTGTATGTGTTTGAGGGACAAGTGAATGGAATTCTTATAGGTGGTAAGGTAGGAGATATGACATGTGATGCCACAAAGGTACTAGGGATGCTAGCAGAAATAGCCAAGGAAGAAATCACATTACTAGTTGGTTGTATTGTTGTTGTGACTTGAGGGTTGGTATAGGTAGGCATTGAGGAAAATGTTGTAGGAGGAGGAATTTGAATTCCTCCTTGTCTTGTGATATTACTTGTAGGTAATGGACAACTAGTGGTTGAGGTGAGGTATTTTCTAAAGATTTGAACTATGTTTTTCACAAGGCCAAGTTTGTCTTCACTTTCAAGAATGTGATGAATGTTATCTATAGTAGGGATGGTAGTAATTAAAATATTTTAATTTTACACTTGATGTTGTACGTTTGCTAATAATTCTTCATGAATTTCAATTATGTTCTCTTTCAAAACACTATCAATTCTTGTTTCAACTTGCATCACACTACTTGAAGGTAAAGAGTTGTTAAGGGTATGGTCCATACCTAGTGTACTAATATCAATACTAGGAGTGAAAGAGCTAGACAACCCAAGATCCATGGTTATTGTGCTATCACAAGATGACATAAGTCTTGAACTTAAATCTCACTATAGTATTAGTAATATGACACCAAATACTAATGCAAGGGCTACAAGATGCAAGGTGAATGAAAATGAAATATAAGCTAAGAACAATGAAATGATTATAACATAAATTCAATAAATTGAAATAGAAAGCTATAAACAAAAAATAAAAGCTTAAACAAAATGCTTTAAATTTTGAAAAATGTGCTGCATAATCTGCACTGGGATTGATTCGCCTAAAAGGGCGTATAAGTCCTAGTGAGGGTTTTTTCAAAAAAAAGAAGAAATTTTTAATTGATTTTTCTGCACTTTATGTTATACAATCTATATTCTAAGTGTAGATATATATTTTGTATGATTTTCAATGATTTGAGATGCAAAAATGCAAGCTATATGCACTTTCACTAATGCAAAATTTTGAAACCCTAGAATGCCAATTAAGTATTGCAAACCCTAATATTATCTTAATTCAAGCATGATCTAGGATGTTAATGCACTCCAAATCGGAATCAAAATGTTCTAAATGTCGGTTCACAAAAATAAAACAATGAATAATGGGTTTGGAGGGTGCTATTGTATGATTTAGGATATAGAGCACACCCACTTTCTAATTATTTCATTCAAGGATGACCCTAAAGATCTCAATGTAAAAGAGAAATACATCTTCAAATAGGGATATCCAAGGGGATGATTGTAAACTAATAAGGGGTTCACCACCAAAATATGGCTCGGAAAGAGAAATGCAATGCAAATCAAAATTCTTAACCCTAATTTAATGCAATCTTTCACTAAATGATCTAGAAATGCAAGTAAAACAGAACATAAAACTGCAAGATGGAATGTGTGCACCTAGAAATATGGAGATGAATTAATGAGGCTCTAAAATGATAGAAATTATAAATTTAATGCTAACTAGGACTCATACACCAAGCTAGGTGAATCAGTCCCAGATCTGGGTTTCTGTGCAGGAACAAGAATCAAGCAAATGGGTATCTAAATTTGCAAAAAACTGAATTTTGACCTAAACTGGGACTCATCTGCTAGAAGTGGCAAATCAATCTAGTTAGGGTTTTCTAAAACTTCAAGGTTTGAATAAACTCTTAAATGTCTTCTCTATGCTTCCTGATTGATTTTTCTAGATTTGAAACCCTAATTTGCAACTTGTAGAAGTCTTCCAAGTATCTCCAATGCAAGGTGACAACATTGATAACTTTAGGCACTTTGAAAACTTTCTCTAAACTTTCTCTTCAATGTATCTTCAATATAAACCTAGAAATCACACAAAAACCCTAGCAATTAGGTGATGCAAACATGTATTAGATGGATCCTATGGATGTAGGTCTTGACTCTTACTTGAATGTGATAGATCTTGAGTGAAATGCTAGCTTGAATAATAAAACCCTACATCACAATTGTTAGCTCAAAAACAAACATGATGCATGAAGACTTTGACATGATGTTTGATGCTTGAAGAATACTCTAAAATGATTGATAATCCACTCTTGAATGCTCTTGTAAACACTTGAATGTTCTTGTCAACTCAACTTTACTATAAGGATACTCATTTGACTTGCTAGGTGATCTCTTGAATGCTTAAGTGAAAATGAGTGAAATAAACTTGTATTTATACTTAATTATGCAAGAATTCCAAAAATTACAACACTACAAGCTAACATCAGATCTAGGAGGATAAAATCCCACAAAAAAATTAAAAAATTTAATTTTGGCCACACGGCCCAACTCATTCACCCAAGGTGGCGAATGAGTCCCATTAGGCATAATTTATGGGACCATTTTTAAAAATGTTTAGAAAGGTGTGAAACCAGGTTTGGGACCCAAAAACCTAGGTGGGACTCATTTTCCAAAGGTGGAAAGTGAGTCCCAGATCACTAAATTTGGGCCATACAACCTAAAAACACCTTATTTATGATTGGATGTTGATTTGTGTCAAGATTATTCTTGAAAAGATGCATTAAATGAGGCTTGTGGATGCAAAATAGGGCCAATTAAAGCATAAAGAAACCCATTTTTTTATGAATACCCTAGAAAAGTGTGAAAGTGTGTTACAACACTTTACAACACTTTAAATAAGGCATGATTAAGGTTAAAAATAAATTTATTAGGTTTGAATAGTTAATTAATAAAACTTCATAAAAGTTTGAAAGTGTGTTACAACACTTCCCAACACTTTAACAAGTTACCATTTATGTGCATTAGTTCACAAGGGCCCAAGACCTAATGTGAATGTGTGAAACATATTGCAACACTAAATCAAGGCAACATTAGGCCTAGTTTACAAGGAGGGCCCAAACAAGCAAGGAAAAGTAAAAGGGATACTTTTTCCATTGCCACATTGATAAAATCATTCTCCATGTGAAAATTGACAAGTGTCAAAGGGCTACACCAAAGGATCATGTGGCCTACACATGTTTGGTGATCGAATAGCTTTGGTATCCAAGGGCTTTGGTCACTGGGAAAATTTGTGAATAAGAGGCAAGGGTTTTTACACCTTCCAAAAAATCTCATGACATGCACGCACCAAGCTAAATCTTTAGTTTTCCATGCCTATCATCAACCTTCCCATAGTAAGCTGAATATTCAACTTTCCACACTTCCCATGTGGCCTCAACCAAGATGAACAAAGACAAGATTCAAAGAAGAAATTGGCATGGTGCAGCTTGGATTGAGTGACTCAGATCATGACATGTATCTCACAAGTACAAATCATATCCTCTACAGATGAAGCTCATGCCTCAATAGAACAAACCCATGCCTCTACTTGTTGAAGCCTAGACACTAACCTACGCCCTCTAGATTTAAATTGCCACAAATTAATGAGATGGTTACCAAATAAATATTGCACATGTGGGTGATTCAAGTTGCATGGTGAAAGAGGATTCATATCACCTACCAAGTGACTAGTCACCAAGGCAAATATAGATTCAACATAGGCGAGCCAAAGAAAGAGGCCTTGCATGGCCTGCAAAATCCTTATGTGACCTCTTGGTAGTGAATCGTCGCCTCTCAAGTCTATAAAGGAGACTCACAACCTGCCCAATCAAGTCGTGGCCCATGAATTGACGCCTATAAACCCCCAAAATGCCTAAAAATTTCACTGAGTGGATGAGAAATCATGGCTTGTGGATGATCGCGACCTGCAATTTTTTCCTCACATCCTCTAAATCGAGACTCAAACCCTTGATTTCTTCCTACTATGAGTAGATGTGTAGATCAACTCCAAGCAGCACCTAAAACTACTTTTAGAAATTCCTAACCATCTTCTTACAATTGTTAACAAACAACAATGGAATCCACAAAATACAATTTTGTTCACCTTTAGCTTGAAAATATCTCACCCTAAGCTCTAATACCATATAAGAAATTAGGAGATCATGGAGATAGAAAACAATCACAATTGAACAATGTTAATATTGTATTTAATCAACCCAACTGTACAAATGAGAAAGTCTTTCATATATAGACAAAGAAGAGGCAATCCACCTATCATGTGGATTAACAAGTGCCTCATGATGTGGCACAAATGGGTAGACAAGTGTCTTATAGGTTTCAACTTATGGATCACTAGTAATATGCAAACCAACAACCTATTTGACCAAGTCATAGACCTTGATGTCAAGTGTTGAATGACCTTTGAGGTGAGATGGAAAGTCTTCCAACCTCAAAAATGTATGTCCATGAATTTTACCAAATAACTTGGTAACATTTATCACATTTCACACTCTTTTATTCTAATTTTCTCAAAATCACTTGGAAACCAAGTGAACGTACTGCAACTACAACTCTTATCCATTTAGACATTAAAGACAATGTTGATGACAACACCACAACTCCTTCTTATCAAACCACAACACATGCATATTAGCAATCAACACTTGACAATACCAACCATATCCATACTATTGGCATCAATTTCCAACACTAGCAACTGTTGACATCGATGACAACACCAACATACTTTCACTAAAATCTTCTTATACCAAATTGGAGCAACCTTCTATCCATCCTCAAAAATTTGACTAGAACAGATTATGGAATGTGAAACTTATCACAAAAAAAAACTATTTTTGGTGGCTTGCGACACATGGTAGTATATTCACAGTTGATGTCCTTAATAAAAGAGGATTTTAGTTTGATAATAAGTGCTCTCTCTATTTTGAAGATCCAAATAGCATCATTCACTTTTTGTTTCTTTGTCCTATTTCTAGAGGTTTGGACTCATGTCTTGTGCATTTTGCTAATTAATTGGGTGTTTCCCTACATCCTTAAGGACCTTATTGATTAATAGAATAACTACACTTTTAGGCATCCTATTATTGTAGATTTTTGGAAGAAAATTCCTCTATTTGTTTCATGGAACCTATGGAAAGAGAAATAATTTTAATTTTAAAATATCAGAGGAGAAGCAGCATGGAGGTTTTCTTGAGCACAAAAGAACAAATTCAAGATAGTATAAACTCAAAAATATTTAGTTTTTCTAAATTAATGCCTAATTATAGGGACCTTAGAATAAAATATAACTGGAGAATTAAAAAATATCTAACAAGAAGCAATTGGGAAAATATTTTGAGTAGAAGAATGAATATATAGACCCATCCTACTAAAGGTTGGATCAAGCTTAATTTGATGATTTTTCAAAGGGTAACTTGGGTTTTTCTACTATTGGTGGCCTAATAAGAGACCATAGGGCCATTTTCATTGAATACACCAAATACTTGGCAACTGGTACTAGTAACAAGGTAGAAGCAACTACTATCTGGTGGGGTCTAAAAAGAGTTAAGGAAAAAGGAATTAATAAAGTAGCTAAGAAAGCGACACTAAAGTGATTAGAGATATTCTTAAAGGTGATGTTGAATCCCTATGGAGGATCAAATATTTTTTGGGTGACTCAAAAAGGATGATTAAAATCCTTAATTTGTATAAACTATTGCACATTTACAAGGAGGGGAATCGAGCAATGGATGTTTCTTCCAATGTAGGGATTTCCTATTTACTATGGAAAAATTAGACCTATGATAATGCCCCTCAAATAATTAAAGAAATTGTCATTACAAAATGCCTAAGATTAGATAAATCAAGGATTAATGAGAGTAGTGCTCAGTTGAGTCCCAATAGTTAGGTTTATTAATATTGACAGTTGGTCTTTGGCTTTTGTTATTGATGCCCTTTCAATAAGTTTGAATTTAAATGCTAAGGAAATGATGCAAAGGAAAGGGACATGGTGTGATGTCCAAATGGTCAGATTTTCTGCAACTAATCTCAAGGAAATTTTATAGCACATGTCTTATATAATTATAATTTGTTCCTTACAAATCAACTCTAGAGTTGGAGAGGGTTGTTTTAGTTTGACGAAGCACAAAAGTAATATCACTATTTTAAATGATGAGTGGATTAAAGCTTACATCTTCAAAGCTTTATGGAGTAATAAATGGGAGGCCCACCTAATGACTAAAATTATCTTCTTAGGTTGTTGCTTTATTACTCCTTGCCCCAATGAAATTTTTAATAAAAAATATTTTATGATTTTGCATGGTGAGCCTCATATCTAGTCTACGGATTATATTAATCTTGCATTTAAGATTTAGCTCATTCGGAGTACTAAGAGCTTCATCACTAAAGACAAGTGAAGAGACTTCTAGAAATATAGTTTAGAGGATCTATCTCATTCCTCAATAGACATTCTATCTCACCATTTTTATACAATTTCCAATTTAACCTTTAGTTGCATTCCACTTTTGTTGGATATTTGATGCTCTAGTGTGGTTTTTGTGTATCAAAATTCCTCGCGAAGGAGGTGGAAGGGGTGTGAACTTAATATGGGTGGACCAAGGAAGTGCTTACAACCATTATCTTGTGTGCCCCTTGTAGTGTAGTAAAATGCATACCATTACATTTTCACACTTGTTTGGGCCCACCTTGCTTTATTTATCCTTCTTTATGGCTTAACTGGTCCTATTTTACATCCACAAGCCCTATGACTGGCATCATTTTCTAGCTAATCCCAACATTCTCCAATGCATAAATGATAATCCAATTATCTTGATCTGTGTGTCCCTGATTTTCTTGTTAGGACTAAAACACCACTTAAGGTGTCTTTGTCCCCCCAAGGTCTCGGGACCCTGATTTTTTGGCATCTTAATTGGGCCCCTTTTTGGTTTTTTTCCCCACTTTTCATGACCTTGGGCTAAGATGCCACCTAGGGTGGTCTTAGTCCTCCTTAAGTCATTTTCGGGATTTAAATTTTAATTCTAGTGGGATTTAGCCTCCATTATTTAAAGAATTCATATGTCAACTTGGTGAGATATAATTTTGGTATATTAAGCATAGATAAGTATAAATATAAGGTTCATTCATTCATTTATATCCTAAGCATTCATGAGATCATCCTAGCAACTTCAGTGTTCATTTTCTAAGGAAAATTTATGAGATCAAGTGTATTCAAGAGAAATTCATCAAGTATTCAGAGTCATCATCAAGATTCAAGCATCATATCAAAGACCTTCTTGCATCATGTGTGTTGTTGTGATAACATTTGTGATGTAGGGTTTTGATTCAAGCAAGCAATTCAAGTCCATATCTATCAATCATTTTAAGATCTATATCGATTACAACCATTTCACACAAGTTTGTAAACTTTACAAGGGTTTGGTGTGTTGTAGCTACATTTCATGTTGTTCATTCACCATTTCCCTTCATTAATTCATTTCATTTCAAGGTTTAACTACCAACAAGGGGTTTGACAAAGGAAAACCCCCATTCACTAACAATCAACAAGTTTTTCCCATCTTGCATATTATTGTTTGCAGATCTAGGTTGAAGACTAGAAGATCATTTGGAGTGAAAAGTTGCATTTTAAAGTTGTCATCTTCAAGAAACTCACATATAGGTCAAATCCAGAAGTTTCAGAACCTAAGATCTTAGAAGAAGGAAGTGCAGAACTAGGAGCTCAAGACCATATTTAGACTTTTCATAAATTCAGATCAGGTTTAATACACCACCTTGGGCATCTTAGTCTTCCCAAGCATATCTTTCAGAGACTCTTTTAAATTCAGTTCTAACATCCGAAGATTTTGTATTTTCTCCAAACAAACAACAGCAGGACTAATATGCCATCTTGGGCATCTTAGTCCTCCACAACATATTTTGATAGCTTTTGTACATTTTTAGAATCCTCATGACATCTCCAGACTTCCCAAGTACATACATCTTATCTTGTTGTTATATATTTTCATTATTTACATCTCTTATTTAGCTTACATAACTAGGTTTTGTAGGTTGAATGTTCATTTGTCTTTTCCAAGCATTTTCTTGGTGGTGAACCCCTTAAAATCTAAAATAACCCCTTCCTAGGTCTTCCTAATTGTGAATTGACTCACCTTGTGAGGTTGTGAGTCAATCCAATTAGGATTCCTAGGACATAATTGAATGGCCTAAATAGAATAGGTAATTTTCCCAAGAAATCCCTATTTTATTTATGTTTCATTTTGGTGAACTGGAATTATTTGAACATTCTTTTTTTTATTTGGAGTCCATAAAATTTCTAGATCTAGATTGCATTCATTGCATCCTGCATTAGTGAAAGTGCATCTAGAGATTCTTGCATGTTGCATTAGTGAGATTACATATAGGGTTTCCTATTTTTACATTAGTGAAAGTGCATATAGGTTGCATTTTTACTTTCTTTCATTATTTCATTTCATTGAGAAATTGAAAAGTGCATTATTCATCCTCTTAATTGCATTTGGAAACATTGTTATTGCATTAAAATTTGAGAATTTGTATTCAAATCTTGCATTCAATTGCTTATAGTAGTTTATTTTCTTTACATCCATTTGCACAATTTTTTATTTCCAAACATCAAGCCCCTGGGTAAGAAACCTAAGAAAGTTATTATCAAACCATAATTTTCTATTTTCTAGGAAAAACCTCTACTAGAACTAAAACACCCTTCTTGGCATCTTAGTCCCCTCAGAGTTTTTGCTCCAGAATCCTCTCTCTATTGTTTGTTGTTTGTTTCACTCCTTGGAGCTTCATAATCTCACTAGGAGGACCAAGATGCTCTTACTAGAATCTTAGTCCATGTTGACTTTGACTCTCTAGTTTTCAGGGTCTTAAATTGCTTTTCTGTGTTTCTATGGGTTGCCTTCAATTTTCTATTTCAGTTTGTAGAATTATTTTTATTCTAATTTCTTTCATTTAAAGTGTAATTGCAAGCATAGGATATTGTGTTCATTGCACTTTCCATGGTTTATTACTTGTATGAGTTGTATTACTTGGTGTCCTACTACTAATACTGTGGTTAGACGAAGTGTGAGACTCATGGCATCTCGCGATAAGACACTCATTGTAGATCTTGGGTTATCAAGCTCTCTTACTTTTGGTATTGGCATTAGTTCACTAGGTATGGACCATACCTTTGACACCTCTTTTTTCCATTCCTACCTTACCTACAAGTGTTATTCCAAGTGTCCAAATAATGTTTGATCATATTCCTCAAGAAAGCATAATGAAAATGCATGAAGACTTACCTCATTTACAAGATAGCGTGAGTATTGAAAACATTTCCAACACTGTTATACCTACCATAGATAGTATTCACCGCATGATGGAAAGTGATGAAGGTTTGTAATTTATATGTAACATAGCTCACATCTTGTGAAAACACCTTCCTCCCACCACAAATAGTGCTCAAAATTCAAATAATATGCAAGGAGGAAATCAAACTTCTCCCTCTTCAACAATAGCACCCATTCCCACCTATACAACTCCTTAAGTGACAACAACAAAGCAACCTACTAGCAATATCCTTCCTACCTCACACATTTCCACTAGTTCTCCTTATATCTATGTGGCATCTAATCTCATACCTCCTACCACAAGCAATCCATTCATTTTTCCTTCCAACATATACACACCACCACCATATTCACCTCCATCTCACACCACAAGAAATGATCCTATCATTAACCACCTTTTACAAAGCTTTGCATCCCTTCAATGTCAAGTTTCTACCATAAATAAAAATTAAAATGGTCCACCTTCATACTATGTCAAGAGAAACCCACTATCCTTGGAGATATTGAGAACTCTAGTGCCACAAGGTATAGATATTCCTAGATTTGAGAAATATGGAGGAAAGGGATATGGACTACTAATGATGTTAATGCCTTCACTACTTTGTGTAGTGACTTTATCCTTGAGGAAAAAAATTTGGCTAAATGTTTTCCCCGATCCTTGAAAGATATTGCCTTGGACTGCTTTTCTGCATTACCGAACAACTCAATTCGTTCATTCAATGAACTTTTTGAGGAATTTATAAACCATCTCCAAATATGCATGGTTGCTGAAATGACATTGGTTGATTTGATGAGATGCAAGAAAAATGAGGGTGAAAAAGTCACTAACTTTATTTGATGCTACCAGTCACTTTATTCCCAAATTAGTGTGAAGATTCTTGATTCCCACCTTCAAAAGATGTTCATAGAAAATTTATAAATAAAGATAAGGGATAATATCACCATGATGAAATTTCCTTCCTTCATGCACCTATGCACTACCCTTCAAGATTATTAAAATGTCATAAGTTCTAGTGAACCAAAAGCTACCCCTACCCATTCTAAAAAGCCTAAATCCTCAAACCAAAGCACTTATCAATCTTTCATAAGACAAACTAAGAGTTTCCTTCAACTACATTCCACCTCTCTACCTACCCAACCAGTTGATACCCAAGTAACTGCTATAAAGAAGAGGAACCCTTATATATTTGGGGATTCGCAAAGGAAATTCACTCCCTTACCCGACACACTCCACAACATCATGACTCATCTCTTAAACAAAAACATGCTTACCTTACCTCCCATCTGACCCCTTGACCCTAGCAAGCCATTACCCCCAATATTTAGACACTGCAATGCATATTCCACTTATCACCAACAAAAAGGACATGATATGGAACATTGCAATCATCTTAAACATCTTATGCAAGACCTCATTGATTTTGATCTTATCCTAATTGGAGGTGTGAATGACAAAAATAATAAGTCTATGGCTCCTCCCAATCAAAACTTGCAAATATTTACCAATCCCATGCCCAACCATAATATTTCAATTGTTAAGGCTAGTGAAAGTAAGCCCGATGTAATGAATGTTGACACAAATGATGATAATATGAGAAATCATGAACAAAGTCCTATGGATGATGATGAAAAAATTCCTATGGATACTAATGAGAAAAGTCCTATTGATACAATGATAGGATTGATTGACATCAAGCCTCATAAACAACAAACCATTCACATTACTTCCTCTTCAGAAGAAACAATTAAACATGCACCTGATGGTCCTCTTTAAATAGCCAACAAAATCAATAACAAGCCCACTCCTAGGATTTTAATTAATCTCATCTATGGATAGAATGTGATCACAAAAGAACTCTTATATGTTCATGAACTCACTCAAGATAGATACGATAAACAAAAATCATGGATTAAAATGCATGATGGTTTTGCTCATGCTACAATGGGCTCGATCACACTCCCATTACAAGTAGGACTGAATAAATCAAATGTATCATTATATATTAACTATAATTTGGACTAATTTCATGTGAAGTTAGGTTACAAATGGCTTCACTCAATGAATGTGGTCCTATCCATTTTCCATAAGTGCTTAAAGTTTCCAGTCGACAATGAAATATTCACTATAAACCATAATGGCTTTAGAACCCCATCTTCCAATGGAAATTTCTCCTTAGATTTTTTTTTGCTTGAGCCCATGGAACCTATAAGATAGCGTGAGGACTTCCTTTTCCTATCCTACCAAAATTTTGAAGAAAAATGCATAACCAAGCTATCCCTTGAAAACTTGCCTCCACCCATGATTGAACCTCCACCCATGCTTGAACCTCCACCAACTAAACAAGATAATGTTGAGCCTAAAGCCCTTCCAAAAAACCAAGACCCATCCATGAATCAACCCTTACCTATTTCCTACATGAGACCTAGAGCAAACCAAACAAGTCCTAATCTACCTCCTAAGAAAATTTATAAAGCCAAAGAAAAAGTGGTTAAACAACCTCCCATGGTTTCTTTTGTTCTTCCCTCACAAGAAGAAAAGGAACCTATGGTTGATAAACCCGCTCCTACACAAATAAAATTTCAAAATTGTAACAAAATGAACAACAATGCTAGAGAGTGTAGGTGTAGGCGTCGTTCTATTACTCAAAAGATGAGTGGCGAGAACAACATTAAAAATCAAAATTTAAACTTGATAGAAGAAATAAATGATGAGCCTCCTCTCTTACTAGAGACTGTAAATTCAACACAACGTGGATTATAACCTTCTATGGATATTATCATTCATCCTCCTACGATGCTTAACTTGGATGATGGTGAGGAAACATCTAAAACTGATGAGGAAGCACATAATGAGTTGAATCTATTATTTTCCTCATCCATGAGCTTAAATGATAACAACCATGACGATCCTCCTAAATTGAGCAATTCACCATGTGTTGAACCTGGTGATTCTCCTAGTACAACACTTGATGTGATCCCTCTCACAAGTGATTTGCATTCCACATATACTAAATAATATTGGGATGCAGATGACCTATTGGATGGTTGATCTACATGTGCCTTACTAGTCTTTTTCATTTTATTTTCTCTTTCACTTGCATGTGCGTATTTTGATCCCCCATGATGTTCTATTTGATGTTTCTCTCTCTTTGTGCATGCCTCTATTTGTACCTTCATTATTCTATATGTTGTAAGCTCTTCACCTTTATCTTTTCATTTTTTTCTTGTGTTTTCCTTTTTGGAATGACACAAGGCATCGAGACACCCTATGTCTCTTCCATATTGACCTAAAATTTTTTCCTTTTTTTTCACTCTCTTTGTGTCATTCTTCCATTTTTGTGTGTATTTGGGGAATGATGATAGTTTCAAGCTCTCTAATATTACTCTAGCAAAGACAGATACTGACCCTAAATCCATAGATCCCTTATGTGCTTCTAGGGTGCAACCCTCTTTTCCATTTTATTTTCCATGTTTTTCTACTTTAAAGTAGTTGTTCGCAATATGGTGTTAGTAATTTTTTTAAAGTGGGGGCATACATTGGCATTATTTTAGCATGGTTTCATTTGCATTTTCCTTTCATGTTCCTTGATTTGATTTTATTTCTTTATGAGACGTGTTTTCCCTATTGGTGGTGTCTTTGAGTTTGAATTCCTCTAAGAGCATGATATTTCCTTGTCCTCTCTTGGAAAATCAGATACAATGTTCCCCAAGATGAGCTCTTGCACTTTTCCTCTCTTGGAAACAAGATGAGACCTTTTGTGCATGTCCTCTCTTGGAAGCATTGGGTATGTTGTCCCCAGGATGAGACCTTGTATCTATCCTCTCTTGGAGATGTTAAGGATGATGTCCCCTAAGAATACCTCACATAAACTAAGCAAAATCCCTTTGAGCATCCCTCTTTCTTGTTGCATTTTCCTTTTGTCCTTATTAAGTCATGGATGTATAGCTTTGATATGGACTTCCTAGGGCTCACCTAGTGAACAAATATCTTCACTATCCTATGTGAGCATGTATTTTTCTACATTATTAAATTCATGGAGGTATGGCTTTGATATGGTCCCCTTGGGGCTCATCTAGTGGACACCTAGCTCCCACTAGCCCTTATGAGCATTTTTTTTGTTTACATAATGGAGAGCACATTCCACTTGTAAAATTCTTCAAGCCTAGACCTAGTCCACCACATTGGAAGACCAGTCAAAGTTTGATTTGTTCCAATTTTTCTCTTCCCCTTTTGCATTTTTCCTATCTTTGATAGTGTATGTTTGTGATCTGATTCTAGCTTCATATATCATCTGGAAGTGTGTTCCTTTGTGCCTATGTTGTTCTGCTATAGGATCTTGATCTCGAGGGCTTAATTCTCCCTCTTGATTATTGTTATCCTATCTTACTAACATTTTTACATTTGAACCCCTCTTGATTGTGTGGTTGGCTACTTTAGTGTGAGTTTGAAGCAAGTTCTTCCTCTCACTAAAGTGGGGGCTAAATGTAGTGTAGTAAAATGCATACCCTTTCATTTTCACACTTGTTTGGGCCCACCTTGCATTATTTATCCTTTTCTATGGTTTAATTGGTCCTATTTTACATCCACAAGCCCTACAAAGAGCATCTTTTTCTAGGTAATCTTGACATTCTCCAATGCATAAATGCTAATCCAATTATTCTAATTTGTGTGTCCCTAATTTCTTGTCAGAACTAAAATGCTACTTAGGGCATCTTTGTCCCCCTGAGATCTTGGGACCCTAATTTTGAGGAATCTTAATTGGGCCCCTTTTTGGTGTTTGTTCCCCAAGTTTCATGACTTGGGACTAAGACACCACCTGGGGCATCTTAGTCCTCCTTGAGTCATTTTCGGGATTTAAATTTAAATTCTAGCAGGATTTAGCTTCCTTTATTTATTGAATTCATATGTCAGCTTGGTGTGATATAATTTGGGGATATTAAGCACGGATAAGTATAAATACAAATTTCATTCATTCATTTTAATCTTAAGCATTCATGAGATCATCTTAGCAACTTGAGTATTCATTTCTAAGCCAAATTTATCAGATCAAGTGCATTCAAGAGCAATTCATCAAGCATTTGGAGCCATTATCAAGATTCAACCATCATGTCAAACTACTTCTTGCATCATGTGTGTTGTTCTGCTAACATTTGTGATGTAGGGTCTTGATTCAAGAAAGCAATTCAAGTCCATATCTATCAAGCAATTCAAGATCCATATCCATTGCAACCATTTCACACAAGTTTGTAGACTTTACAAGGGTTTGGTGAGTTGTAGCATTGCATGTTGTTCATTCATCATTTCTCTTCATTACTCTATTTCATTTAAAGTTTTAACTACCAACAAGGGGTTTGATAAAGGAAAACCCCTATTCACTAACAATCAACAAGTTTTTCCCATCTTGCATATTTGTGTTTGTAGATCTAGGTTGAAGACTTGAAGATCATTTGGAGTGAAAAGTTGTAAAAGTTGCAAAGTTGCATTGTAAAGTTGTCATCTTCATAGAAACCCACCTATAGGTTAGATCTGGAAGTTTTAGAACCTTAGATCTGAGAAGAAGTGCAGACATGGGAGCTTAGGACCAAATTCATATTTTTCAGAAAACTAGATCAGGAGTAATACACCACCTTGAGTGTCTTAGTCCTCCCGGGAATATCTTTCATAGGTTCTTTCAAATCTGGTTCTAACATTCGAAGATTCTATATTTTCCTTAAAAAATAGCAGTGGGACTAATATGCCATCTTGGGCCTCTTAGTCCTCCACAACATATTTTGGTAGCTTCTTTACATTTCCAGAATCCTCACGACATCTCCAAACTTCCCAGGTACATACATCCTATCTTGTTGTTACATATTTTCATTATTTGTATTTCTCATTTCGCTTGGATAACTAGGTTTTGTAGGTTGAATGTTCATTTGTCTTTTCCAAGCATTTTCTTGGTGGTGAACCCCTTAAAATATAAAAGAGCCCTTTCCTAGGTCTTCCTCATTGTGAATTGACTCACCTTGTGAGGTTGTTATTCAATCCAATTAGGATTCCTGGGATATAATTGAATGGCCTTAATAGAATAGGTAATTTCCCCAAGAAACCCCTATTTTGTTTATGTTTCACCCCTCAAAAACAATGTTGAGCTTTGGAAGTTGTTCGAGGAAGCTGGAATGATTCTCTTGTTTCAAGTTATGAAGGGTTTCAATGATGACCTAAACCTTACATCAAATTTTTTTAACTCATGGAGGGTAAGGTGTCGATTGGCAATATCAGCTTCAAGGTAACCCAAAACTTATTAAAAAGGAGATGGCTCTAGAATTTAAGGATATAAATGTTTTGAAGGTGAGCAATGGGAACTACTAGTGCTTCATTGATAGTTTCCTTGGTGAGGATGAGAAATTGAATCATTTCCAAAATGGATATGATAGAGAGAAATTTTTAGCTCTCTATGGTTTGGTAAGTGTTCATATCATGAAATACTTCAATATCGAAGGTAGATATACTATTGTTCATGGTTATCACTTTCCTTTCCTTAATCATAGTAGGTGGAAGGAAAAAATAAATATCCCCTTTTTTTGGCTTATCTCCCTACATCAATATAGAGCCAAAGGTGCCTCCCCTCTATTGCACTAGGGCATAATTTAATGACTCTATAATTATGTTTTTTTTTCCTAACCACTCTACCATGTTTGATGAATAGTATTGGATGATCCCACAATAATGGTTTACAATTTTTGGCCAAACTCGACACTGAAATAATTGTTTTAAACTAAATCTTCACATTCGGGCACATATAGCGGCTAAACCATGAGAAATTTGAAGATGATGCAAACTAGAGTCTCATCAAATTTTTCCTATAGATTCTAAAAAATATGTTTTTCATTTTTTTGAATCAAATTGCACTTCTTTTTCCATCTCCCACGAAAACTGGTTTTTTTCAGAAAACAACATTTTAAAAAGTGACGCACACTGTATAATGCATAACTTTTTTTCCATGAAGGATAAAATTCTAATTCTTTAAAATTTAGATTTTTAACTCCAATATATAGTGCTTCCACTTGGTTAGATAATTTTTTATTGAATTTTTTTCTTTAATCAAGTTTCAAAGTCAAACCAATTACAATTTAGACATAGGGTGACCGTATAATGCGTAACTTTTTTTTTATTTATCAAAATTAAAATTATTATTTTTTGTTGGATCAAGGACTTCAATATCTAGTGCACTCATATTTTTCAAAAACAAAACTGATAATTTGCTACTTTTCCACATGTACAAAACAAAGACCTTCATTTTTGATGAAAAACCTATGTTTAATAAAACTAAAAAGACAAATACATAATAAAATAAAAACATATTAAAATTATATTTGTTGGATAGCTCATTCTAAGGACTAACTAATTCCTATTGGGTTCATTAATTCTCCTCCATTTTCACCCTCAACCCAAGCTTCGAAGGGAAAAAATTCTATTTTTTTGTGCTAGAGAGCAGGGAGGTGGGAAAAGTGGGGTTTTCTAGAACCAGGGTGGTTCTAACAAATCCCCAGGGGTTTGAAAAAACTAGTGTTCATTCAAAGCCTGGTTCATTCGAACCCCATTCAATATGCATTTTTCTTTTATTCTTTGGGTGGGAAATGTTGGCCCAGTAATTAATTGGTTCACTCGAACCTTAGTTCGGTCGAACTTGTAGGTTCATTTGAACCCCTAAAACCAACTTTTTTCCATGGGATCATTTTTTCTCAGTTTTCCTTCCTCCATAAAATTGTAAACCACTATTGTGGCTTCACCCTATTAAGCCTCTACAATTTAAGCCCTTGAAGGAAAATCTTTGTTTTCTTCAGCTCAACCCTAACCCTAGAAAGAAGCCAAACTTTGTTACCTAGCATAGTGTTGTTTCTCAAAACCCTATCACAAAGAAAAAATGGTCTACCCCTCCCTCTCAAAAAGGGAAATTCCTAGAAAAACCCACTTTCTCAAAATGAAAATGTTCAGACCTTGATGAAAAATTGACGACTAAGAAAGTCATGATTGAAATACCAGACAAGGGTGAAGAGGGCCAATTGGATGACTTGAGTAGTGGTAAAGGTGAGAGAAGGTTGACCAGATTAGCTAATGTTGTGAAGCATAACAAAAACTAAAACATTAAGGGGAATGAGCAGGCTAATGTACTTCCCTAGGCCGAAGGAGGAGGACATTGACACTAGCCAATAATATATAGAAGTGGTGATTGGTAACGAATCATATGATGACAATACAAGTGTGGAAGAAGAGGTAGAGAACAAAAAAGTGAGAAAAAAGAGGAAAAGGATAATGACAGGAATGAAATGAATATTTTCATGGAGGAAGGAGAGGAAGTACAAACCTAGAACATGAGGAAGATAATGTTAAGTATATGGTGAGCTCAAAGGAGGAGGAGGATTTGGGAAGTGATACTCTCCAATATTATAAGAATCATATTGATAACTTGTAAGGGATGGTTTCTAGACTTGATAGTGATCTTAGATGCATGATTTATATCACTCATGGGATCATGAACAAGGTTGTATTTGGAACAATTTCTAAAAAATCTAAAGTCAAAAAAATCAAACGTAGGAAGGAGGATAAACAATATGTTGAAGCCCCAAAGGAGGATACTATAGGTGAAGCTAAGGAAACTTGGAGGAATGACTTGGAGTTTCTCAAGTAAGAATGGAACATGATTAATAGTCCTAAGGAATAGTTTCTTATTGGTATTTATTTTTCTATTTTTCATCCTCTAGGGCCTGCATGCATGTCTTTTTATGGCCTACTTGTCATTTTAGTTTTATTCCTCAATGACTTTCTCTTTTTTTGTGTGTTGTTTCCTGGTAGGCCTATAGGCCTTTGTCTCTATTTGAACTAGTGACCTCTTGGTGGCTTGTTTTTCTCTTTCTATTTTGTTCAAGATCATGACACTTATCCTACTTTTTTAATCAAAAATAATTATAACTATTCCTATAAAATAAATAGATTATAGCATCTCATTCAAAGTATTTTGTGTTATACTATCCAAATCTAAATCCCAAATAATTATCATGGCTTTCCAATTTATTTACTCCCTCGAATTCACCAAAATATGTTTGTTATAATCATAGATTAAATTATATACTACATAAATAATAGTGTATAATAAAACCCATGTAATACCAAAGTGTCGAAAATACAACCACTTTAGTTGTCAGTCTACAAAAATTAAAATATCAATTCAATAATTAGAAACAACCAATACCAAATATGTGACATTTGAATCATAAAATTATTAATTACAAATGTTACTTCATTATGACAGTTTCATCTTATACATTGGTCCTATTCAAATATAGCTTATTTTTATAAAAATTAGAAGATCATGGAGATAAAAAAGCACAAGTGAGCAATGAAAAATGTTAAATTTAGTTGACCCAAATGTACAAATGAGGAAGCCTTACATATATAGTAAAGGAAGAGTAAATCCACCTATAATGTGGATTGACAAGTGCCCCATGATGTGGCACAAATGAGTAGACAAGTGTCCTATAGGTGACAACCTATGGATCACTAAGAATGTGCAAACCAACAACCTATTTGACCAAGTCATCAACCTTGATGCCAAGTGTTGAGTGACCTTTGAAGTGAGATGAAAAGTATTCCAACCTCAAAAAGTTATGTACATGAGATCTACCAAATAATTTGGTAACCGAGCACGTGCAGGATCATGATGGGCCAAAAAGTGGTCATATGTAAGTGATATGATGGCCCATGTGGCTGATGACCTTTTTTTTACCCAAAATTGATGAAACAAAAAGGTTTTTTAAAGGAGATTCTCATCTTTCCACCAATATAAATTATTCTTTACTTTGAATTTAATAAATAATTATTATTCATTTTCTATTTGAATTATGACTAAAGTCCTAATTGATAGGCTGATTGAAAAACATCTATAGTTTTCAAATGGTATCACATTTTTTGAATTTGAAACATGCGTCACATTCTATGCTTCACATACTATAGGATTTTTAAAAAATGAATTTCATGAAGTTTTGACCAGGTTAAGGTGGTTAGACATACGAGTTTTTATATTTTTTTAAATTTGTAATAAAAAATTCATAATTAATTATTTACTTGGAAAAAATTACAAAAAAATATGCATCACATCGAGACATGAGTCCTCTACTTATATCTAAAATCTTATAAAAAAATATTATCATTTTATTGTGGTTAGGGTGGTCAGACAAACACCTCCTTATTTTTTCCTTAAAATTGAAGTACTACTACACTGAAATTTCAAATTTTCACCAAATAGATTTTTTTAAAAATAAACCTAGTAGTTTAGAAACTACATTAAATTTTCTACAAATTCTATTCTTACATATTTTTGAAATAATATAGGTAATTTATTCAATTTTTTACGTCAATTTTTCTAACTCTGATTTTATGAATTTTCATCACCACTTAAGGGCTTGTTTTTTCCATGATGATCCTACACATACCCAACCTTGATATACCTAAAGGTTGCACATTCAGTTAGACAAGATGTTGTCTAACCTCATCAGCCTAACTACACTTAAGTATAGTAAATAGATAAATTATTCACTTTAACACCCCCCTTAAGTGATACTTGGGGAGATAATAAAAGTGCAAATAGATAGAAATGGGTCTTGATTATGACACCATGTTAGGTACCCATGTACAAATAACTCTCTCACAAATGGAGAAAAAAAGAGTAAACCTAGTGGGAACAAAACTCATCTCCAAAAAAAGAAAGAGAACGATTTAAGACCTCTTGAAAAGATGTATGATGATAGGAACATCATGATGAAGAATTTTTGAAGCATGTCAGAGTTCAAAACTCTACCGAAGATGAACTTGTGTCTATTGGAATCAGGGAACCTCCAAGAAATTTAGATCAATATGAGAGATACAAAACACTACATGAGTGAACACATGAACACTACTCAACCATATACACAAAGATAATAAAACTCTGTGAAGTTGAAAATATAGATAGTACTATGATTATGGGTAACAGAATCTTAAAATATGATCCACTAAAATAATCCCCCATATGAGAGATTAAGATAGGAGGTTCATGAGACCTCCCAAAAGAAGATTCCTCCACTATTTCATTGAAAGAAACTTTAGCATAACACTGTCATAATCCCCCTTAATGCTAAGAGAGATAAGTAGACCAACTGAAATCGGGCACAAGAGTGTAAGGAATTTAGACCCAGAATTAGGTCCAAGAGATGTACAAGAAACTGAAAAGGGTGTACATCAAGGCACACATGCATGAGGCAAGAATCACGAGGATCTATTGTTACGATGGAAAACCAAGGAAACACACACCATGTGGAAAGTATCACAAGGATACATAACTATGATGTCAAATCAAGGCTCTACACAACCCCTCATTACACTTTATAATTCAATGTGAGTACAAATTCCCTCCATATGGAACACATACTCAGTTTGTGGCACTTTATGTGAGTGCATTTACAAGAATATTTGTTGTTGAGTTCTTACAATTTTATTATCATGAGGTGGATTAAGAAGAAATGCCTTTCAAACCTTAGTAAAAGACAAAAACATAAAAAAATAAAACTCCCTTGATTATTTCTTCCAACCCTTAATTTGGCACTTTATAGGATTTCTTTGTAATAACGCCAAAAAAAACATAAATAAGCACATTATAGTGAGCTTTTGATACTATGCTGGACGGATTCATGGCGAAAAAAAAGAACTTTTGAAAAAAATGACACTCAATTTTGAGTTACCGAGCAAACCATTCTCCATGTGAAAATTGACAAGGGTCAAAGGACTGAATCAAAGTCTCACATTACCTACACATGCTTGGAAATCCAATAGCTTTGGTATCCAAAGTCTTTAGTTGTTGGGAAAATATATGAACAGGAGTAGAGGATTTTTTATGCCTACCAACAAAGCTCACGGTTTGCATACGCCAAGCTGAACCTTCATCTTTCCATACCTATCATCAACCTTCCAATGCCAAGCTAAATCTTCAACTTTCCACACTTTCCATGTAGCCTCAACCAAGATGAATGGAGAAGAGATTTAGAGAAAACATTGGCATGGTGTGGCCTAGATGGAGTGACTCATATCACAGCATGTAGGTCACAAGTGCAAATCATGGCCTCTACAATGAATTTCACACCTCAATAGAACAAATATGTGACTCTACTCATTTAAACCTAGACACTAATTTGTGGCCTCGAGATTCAAATTTCCACAAATTAATGTGTTGGATGCCAAAGAAATACTGTGTGGGGGATTCAATTTGCATAGTGAAAGAGGATTCAAATCACCTACTAAGTGACTAAATTTTAATGCAAATATAGATCTTCAACACGAGTAGGCCAAATAAATAGGTCTTGCATGGCCTACAAAAGCCTTGTGTGACTTCTTCATGGTGAATCGTCACCTCTCGGCCCTACAAAAAAGACTCACAGCCCGCCCGATCAAGTCATGGCCTATGAATTGCAGCCTATAAATCCCCAACATTCCTACAAATTGTGCCTAGTGGATGAGAAATCACAGCCTATGGATGATCATAGCCTACAAATTTTGCCTCACATCCTCCAAATTTGGCACTCAAACCTTGATTTCTTCCCACTGTGAGTAGATGTGCAGGTCGACTCCAAGCGGTACCAAAAAATGCTTTTACAAATGCCTAATAGTCTTTCTTCAATAATTAACACACAATAATGGAATCCAAAAAAATACAATTTTGTTCACCTTTGGCTTGAAAATATCTCCCCCTAAGTTTTGATACCATATAAGAAATTAGGAGATCATGGAGATAAAAAAACAAGTACAAGTGAACACTAACAAATATTGTATTTATTCAACCCAAATGTACAAATGTGGAAGCCTTTTATATGTAGGAAATGAAAAGGAAATCCACCTATCATGTGGATTCATAAGTGTCCCATGAAGTGGCACAAATGAGTAAACAAGTTTTCTATACATTTCGACCTATGGATCACTAGGAATATGAAAACCAACAACCTATTTGACCAAGTCATCAACCTTGATGCCAAAGTGTTGAGTAACCTTTGAGATGAGATGTAAAGTCTTCCAACATCAAAAATATATGTACATAAGGTTTACCAAATAACTTGGTGTATCATACTAAAATTTGAAAGCTGAATAATTTAATCTATAATTTCAAATAAAAAGTTCCACCATAACATCTATGGAGCATTTCTAAATGAAAACACATGTAAAATAAAACTAAACTATGAAAATAAAAAACATGAGCTTTCAAAAGAAATCAAACTCCATTGTTATCCTTTCAACAATATCTTGTCTTTGCTCTCAGATTTTTGCAACAAAAGCACAAGAATTTATGTAGAATCAGATGTGATAGGAATGAGATTGGAGTTCATGATTCAAAAGTGAGGAAAAAATATGCTTTTATAGATGTCCTCATGGGAAAGATCTAGATTTTGAGAAGAATGTGGGATAAAAGAATGAGATGGTGAAATGATAGTTATCTCATATTTTTAAATTAAATATAATTTGTGATATGAATTTATTAAGTGATATGAATAAGATGAAATGATGGATTAATGGAAATATAATTTGATTTATGATTATGTATAAAACGTGCAATGGATGTATGATTATGGATTAATAGAATGAAATGGATGAATTAACAATGTATGAAATGGTTAAATGATTTAGATTTATGTTGATGAAATGATAAATATTTATGAAGTAAAATTAGCAAATGGATAAATAATTATTTATGGAATATATAAATGAATAAAGATTAATGTGATATGAATGCAAATGATAGTTTAGTGATTAATGCATAAATGATAAATGATTATGCAAATGGGTAATGATTATGAATAAATGCTTATAAATGCTTATACTATTTTAATGATTTAATGAATATGGAGATATGATTATGCAGATGATCAAATGAAATAATGCAATGGATGCAAATGATTATGAGGACATTTTTATGCATCTACATTTTTCCCCTCTTTGAGACAATGCAGCTTGTCGTGTTGTTTCAAAGAAAAAGATTGATTAACTGATACATGCCCCAAGGATATCATGGTAAGGATGATGATAAAGATGATATACCCCTCGAGAGATTGATTGAACAAGATGTGATAAGATTAATGTCTCGATAGATCACAAGGAGAAGATGTGATAATCGATATTATGTGAGTGATTAAGCAAAGATGCATGTTTGATGAAAGTGCACAACTGATAAGTGAAGATGTACATTTGATGAAAATGTACAACTAATAAGCGTAACTGCACAATTGATGGAAATGATCAGTATAGCTAGGTTGATGAGATGATTAAGTTGATTGTGTTTGATGCTAGCACAAAACAATGATTGATTAATAGATCGAGTGATCAAGGAGATGATTGATTGATTTGATATTTGAATTAAAAGATAGGCATCAGTTAGATAAACCAAGTAATCATTATTTGAAATAAGGAGCATGAAGAAAATGAAATGATGAAGGAAATGAATGATAGAAGAAATGATATATGAAAAAGAGATATGAAGGAAATGAAAGTTGTGAAGCTTCTTGTGCTTTACATAGTGGTTATCATCATAGAGATTATTGTCGCAAATTAGTATAAGCATCTAGATGACCTAAATATTGTTTGCATTTTTATTTGGTTGGATTTCAAAGGAGGATTGATAGGTATGTTGTAATGCTTTCTTTATTGTCAATCATGGCATGTTTCAATTTTATTGAAGTTTAAAGTTGTGTGGTGATCCGAAAGTGTCAATGTTTTGGATTTTTTTATGTTATTTAGTTTTATTTTTTTGGGGATATTTGATTTTTTTGAACTTTTTTCGGGACATTTTATGATTTTTAGGGGTTTTTTCAAGGCATTTTATGATTTTTAGGGATTATTTCAAGACATTTTATGATTTTTAGGGATGTTTTTCAAAACATTTTATGATTTTTAGTGATTTTTTCAAGACATTTTATGATATTTATGACTTTTTCAGGACATTTTATGATTTTTTAAAGGATTTTTTCAAGACATTTTATGATTTTTATGGCTTTTTTTTAGGACTTTTTATGATTTTTATGGAATTTTTTAGGACACTTTATGATTTTTAGGGGTTTTTTAATGTTTAAAGAAGGAATGAAATGAAATGTGATAGATGACTGATTGAAGGAATAAGATCTTCCATAGTAGAGGTAATGCAACATGGATAAATGATAGATTAAAATGAAAGATTCACTGCAAAACATGTCACACAAGCAACATATCTTTTGTCAAAATATGATAATGGTTGACTGGTTAAGATGTCAGGAATGATTGATTCCATAAGGAATGATGATGATAAGTACTTAAGATCATTGATTCCTCTAAGTACAATAAGATTGATGGTTGTTGATGATTGATTGATAAAAGATATGAGGATTGGATAATTTTTTAAAGCCAAGCTCAAATATGATTGACACAATAAGGTTCAAGGCTACAAAGGGACATGATGACCCACCCCAGGTAGTGTAATCATGGATGAATATAAGGATGTGAACTATGATGAAAGGAAATCCAAAGCATGCATTTTTAATTTTTCCCCTGATCTCATTAAGAACAAAGGAAGGAAATGGAACATGGATTTGGATAAGTTGGGAGATACAGAATGAAAGACTACAAGGATAATGCTAATGAATAGAATGATGAAGATCAAACGGACACAAATGCCTAAATAATTTTCCCCTATTCCTCATCAAGACCAAGGAAGGGAAGAAAGGATGTATTTAGATAGAATGGTGGAACATGGATAAGGTGAAGGATATGGGGTGACCCCACAATAGTGGTTTACAATTTTTCGCCAAATTGGACACTGAAATTATTATTTTTAACTAAATCTTCACATTCCAGCACCTATAGCAACTAAAATGTGAGGAATTTGAATATGATGCAAACTAGAGTCATCAAATTTTGTCTATAGATTCTAAAAAAAAATTGGAATCAGATTGGACTTCTTTTTCCATCTCTCCCGAAAACTAGTTTTTTTTTAGAAAATAGCATTTTTTAAAAGTGATACACACCGTATAACGCATAAAGTTTTTTCCATGAGGGATAAAATTCTAATTATTTCAAATTTAGATTTGGAACTTTGATATCTAGTGCTTCCACTTGGTTAGATAGTTTTTTATTGAATAATTTTTCTTTAATCAAGTTTCAAGTCAAACCAATTACAATTCAGACATAGTGAGACCGTATAACGCATAACGTTTTTTATATATATCAAAATTCTTTTTTTTTTTTTTTTTTTTGATTGGATCAAGGACTTCAATATCCGATGCACTCATATTTTTCAAAAAAAAATTGATAATTTGCTATTTTTCCACATGTGCATAACAGAGACCTTCATTTTCGATGAAAAACCTATATTTAATAAAACTAAGAAAACAAATACATAATAAAACCAAAACATATCAAAATTATATTCGTTAGATAGCTCATTTTGAGGACTACCTGATTCCAATTGGGTTTGTGAAGTCTCCACCATTTTCATGTTCAAACTGATCTTTGAAGTGAATTTTTTTTTTCTGTGTCTGAGGGGGAGAATGAGGGATAAGGGGAGTTTGTACAAACTCCAAGGGGTTCGAGCAAACCCCTAGGGGTTCACTCAAACAGCTCCTCACATAATGCATATTTATTTGGGTTTTTGGGTGGGAAACTAGGGAATGGGTTCACTCGAACACTGGTTCAAGCAAACCCCTTATGGGTTCGATCGAACCAGTAGGTTCATACGAACCCCGAAAATCACATTTTTTGGCATGGGGTCATTTTTTATGAGTTTTCCTTCCTCACTGGAATTGCAAACCACTATTGTGGCTTTACCCTATGCTATGGAAGATATGGATAAAGTGTATGGGATAAGATGTATGACATTCAAGAATATCCTTAACATTGTCAAGATCAAAGGTGGAAAGGTAAAGGATGAACGTAAAGAGGATACTAGATATGAATGATAAGATGGATAGAACTTTCCCCATACTATAAAGAGCAAGAGGAATATGGAAGATAGGATATGGATAGGGATAAATGAATATGGAAATGATAGGGAGATGGAGGAAGGACTCAAGCATCAAGTTTCATGGCTAATATCCCTCGAATATGTGTTCAAATAAACTATTGCAATGAGGATTAGACTCATAAACATTAGTAGATTAATGGTATGATGGAAGAAGCTAAGGACTTATGCAATGGTTTGGATTAAAGGAGGATAATGGATAGGAGTTTGGAAGTCTTTTCGATGGATAGATGGAAAGGATGGAAAGATCAACATTGGCACACACCTTGAATGGTGGTGGAGTGATGGAGGAAAAATAGATTTGGAAGGTGATATGCTTTTAGATGGAAGATTGAGGAAGCTTTTGGATTAGAAAAATTGGATGCCAATTTAGATTTTATTGCTTCGATGAGAGTTTTAGGAATCTGCATGGCTTTTGACTTTGATTTTTTCTTTTTGGGCCTTTTTGGCCTTTGAGAATTTTCTTTTTGCTTTATGGACATTTTTGTCCTCTAAATTTTTTATTTTTGATTTATGGGTCTTTGTGGCCTTTGAGATTTTCCTTTTTTATTCATGAGCCTTTGTGGCCTTTCAAATTTTTCTTTTTGATTTATGGGCCTTTGTGGCCTTTTAATTTTTTTCTTTTGACTTTGGATCAGATTTTCTTTTATTTTTGCATCTCTTTGAGGATATATGTTGATCCTTTGATATATGTGGGTTTTGATATGGAAGATTTTGACCTTTGGCACCCAAATTGCTTCCAAGAGCAATGGGATGGGTGGATGGAGACAAATGATATGGAGGTATTATGGATGGGTTAATGTAGGTGGGTAAACCCATAATAGTGGTTTATAATTTTGATGAGGAAGGAAATTTGTAAAAATTCTCACATTCAAAATTTCATGTTTTAAGGGGTTCAAGAAAACTAGGGGGTTCGCACGAACCCAAAAGAGGGGTTCAATCAAACACCTAGTTCAAGCAAACCCCCTTTTGCATGGTGGGTTTAATCAAACCCTATGATGTCATGTTTCTTCATAGAAACAAATGAAAAATTTAAAAAAAAGGGGGGTTCGAGTAAACTCCCCTTCGAACGAACCCCCCTCCACCCTTTTGAGTGAAGGGGGGTTCGTTCAAAGGGGGGTTCGCTCAAACCCCCCTTTTTTGCCCTTCTCCCCCTCTTCCACCAAATTTTAGCAGATTTTTGCCTTTCGAAGCTTTGGTAGAGGATGAAAATGGAGGAGACTTCACGGACCCAATTGGAATTAGGTAGTCCTCAGAACGAGCTATCCAATGAATATAATTTTAATATGTTTTTTTTTTATTATGTATTTTTTTTTTCATTTTATTACACATAGGTTTTTCATCAAAAATGAAGGTCTTTGTTCTGTACATGTGGAAAAATAGCAGATTATAAAAAAAAAAATTAAAAATATGTGCACTAGATATTGAAGTCCTTGATCCAACAAAAAAATAAATTGAATTTTGATATATACAAAAAAAATTATGCGTTATACAGTCGCACTATGTCTAAATTGTAATTGGTTTGAATTTGAAACCTGATTAAAGAAAAAATAATTTAGTAAAAAAATAT
Source organism: Sequoiadendron giganteum (assembly GCA_007115665.2). NCBI lineage: Eukaryota > Viridiplantae > Streptophyta > Pinopsida > Cupressales > Cupressaceae > Sequoiadendron > Sequoiadendron giganteum. Next base: position 590,252,414 of record CM021105.1, read on the forward strand.
CTAACCAAGTGGAAGCACTAGATATTGCAGTTACAAATCTAAATTCGAAAGAATTAGAATTTTATCCTTCACAGAAAAAAAGTTATACATTATACGGTGTGCATCACTTTTTAAAAATGTTGTTTTCTAAAAAAAAAACCAATTTTCATGGGAGATAAAAAAAGAAGTGCAATCTGATTCCAAAAATTTTGAAAAAATTATTTTTAGAATCTACAGACAAAATGTGATGAGACTCTAGTTTGCATCATCTTCAAATTCCTCACGATTTAGCCGCTACAGGTGCTCGAATGTGAAGATTTAGTTAAAAATAATAATTTCAGTGTCCAGTTTGGCCAAAAATTGTAAACCACTATTGTGGGATCACCCAGATAGAATTTATAGAGGGCATCAAGGATGTGTGCCATTGTTGTTCTACATGAATAGGAAATGGAGGGATGTAGGGCCCTAATATGGATGGAAGGTTTGATGAACTAGGGTTTGGATGATAAGGACCAAGGATAGATGGAAAGTTTGATGGACTATAGTGATAACTTTAAGAAACCTCCCCCTTGGTAAAGGTGTAAAATCCTAGTGAATCTTTGCTAAGTGCTATAGTTTTCTTAGTGAATCTTTCTTTTTTTTTGAAAAAATTATTAATTTTCCTAGCGAATGTATGCACATTATTAAAAAATTGTAAAATCCTTGCAAATCTTAATGAATAATCGGTAAAAATAATAATCATAGTGGTGAATCCTAGCAAATAATAACTAAAAATATTAATTAGAATGGTGAATCTCTCCTTTAAAAATTTGCATAGTTGGTCGATGCAGTTCTCCCATTTTTTTTTTGTAGTATTGAAGTAGGGGCCCAGGGGCGGAAACCACCAGCGGAGTCAAGGGGCGGCGCCCCTTGCGGCGTTGAAGGGGGAAAAGCCCCCTTGTGGGGGTTGAGGGGGAAACGCCCCCTTGCAAGATCTGGGGACAGCGGCCTTGGCGTGCTCTTGTCATGATACAGGCGAGGTCGAGGGGCAGAGCCCCTTGCAACCAAGCATAAATTTACTATAAAAATGCATTGGAGCACATACAGATTAAGTATTTTTTTTAAATCTCACTTTAAAAAAAAGATTAATTAAAAAGGGAAATTATTACCATTGATTAGCATTTTAATCAGATGGTTGTAGGTTGATTATGCAACCTATATGCACATTCCTTTTAAAAAGGCTTGTTGAGGCCAAAAAATTTTTTTGGGCCACATGATTAAATCTAATCATGTAACCAAAAATAAATTCCAAGCCTCAACAAGCCTTTTAAAAGGCACATGCATATAGGTCACATAATCAACCTGCAGTCATCCGATTAAAAAGATAAATGATGGCAATAAATAAAATCCCTATTCAAGGCTAAAATATTTCTAAAATTAAATGGTAATTTATTATTAGTGGCGATCTTGCCCCAAAATTATTGATAGGAATATGATATTACTGGTGAATATAATTAATAATTTTTAATTATAGTATAAACTACTAGCAAATTAGTTCCAATGACATGTCGTTTACATGGTGAATCAATTCTATTTATTATTTTGAAAAATAATGCATAGGAAAATTAATCAAGATGAAATTATTTTTTTGTAAAAACCTAGCGATTCAATCTCCTTTATATCTTGTACTATTTTCCATTTCTAGAGGTCCCAATTTCAATTATTCACCAATTGGCAAAGATTTGCCACTAATTTTTTCCCTAATGGACTAGGATAAGGACCTAGGATAGATTAAAAAGGTGGAGAATGTGGATATTTGAGTTTATTTTTATGGAATCGGGACTTACGATGGGTACCAATGTCTTGAGTGTGAGGTGTATAACCAAGGCCATGAAATATGGATTTTCTTGGATATAAATGGGTTCTAGGATACCTTGTTCATAAAGGCCTAATCTTTTGCCTTTGTAGTTCACACTTTGACACATGTGTTTGCCAATGGGATATGTATTATTTATGAAACAAGATGCAAATTCATCGTGAAGTGGATGTGATATGGAAGGTATAACAAGATCTTTGAGTAAACCACCTTGGATAAAAGAGAGGGAACTCATTTGATAGGTAAGGGGCTCATGGATAGATTGAATAGGGCTGATAGACTCTTGTGGAGGATTGTGATCATGAGGGGAATTAGGATGGGTGGTAGGATCATATGGGGATGATGGGGTATTTTGATCTTGACTTGGAAAAGGATCACGAGGTGTAGGAGATGGAGTAGCTTGATCTTTATTAGGCATGGAATCATCATGAAGTGGTATGAAATGTATATCTTGGTCATGAGAAGGATGAACATCATCATGGAATGAAAGGATATCTTTGAATGGATGTATATCTTGATCTTGATGAGGAAGGGAATCTTGAGATTTTTTGGAAATCATACCTTGATCAGAATATGGTATGACATCATTGGATATGATGGAAGAAATTTCATGCTCTTGGGATGCAATGGAACCATGAGATGATATGGATTCATTAGATGAGGTGGAAGGAGGACTTGGAAGGATGCTTTTCTCTTGAGATGGAAGGGGATCATCTTGGATGAAACAAAAAGAGTTAAGGGGATCATCATAAGGTTCTTGAGAGATAGGATCTTGGTCAAATATTAGAGGGGGTTGGAGATTTTTGGTATCATTGGATGAAGTAGAAAGAATACTTTGATCTTGATGTGCAAGCGATTTTATGCTAGCATGCTTTGGACTAAGAGATTGACATGAATCATTGAATGTAGATGATATGATGGGAGAGGATGGATGGATGAAATCATTAACTTGGGTGGAAGACTCATGAGGTTTATTTTGTCTTATGGGGAGTGAAGATAGATGTGTGACATGGTAGGATTGCTCAATATTTATTTTGTTTGAGGACTTAGATTTGGGCTTCTCATTTAACCTTTGCAAAAATTCAAAAACATTGAACTTGGATGATGTAGTTTTTGGTGGTGATAAAGGATTTTCATGGTATGATTGCATCGCTTCATTCAAATTTCAAGATTCTAGTTGTTTTTCAAGCTCTTTCAAACGATGGTCAAGTATTCAATCCTTTGGTTTCATTCATAGGTCAGGATGAATATAGAGGATAGCGGTTAGACATGTTTGGTTGATGGTTTTGGGGATGTTTTGAGGATGTTATAGGATGATTAAGTGTTCTGTTTGGTTGAGATTCATTTTAAATACACATGCAAGACATAAGCAGAAAGAATGTTTTTTAGTTTGTTTTTGAAAAGGTTAGATTTTAAGATGAAAACAATCATGCGCAATCCTAGGGTTGGCAAGGACAATATTTGCTAGGTTCCCACTTGGATTTCTCTAGTCATGCTTATTCAGAGCATATAGCTTAGGAACTAGGTAGCACTGGCTCCCCCTTACTTGGCACTCACTTCTTAGGCATACCAAGTTCTGAATTCCCCAAAGAGGAATTTGTTATCTCTATTTTGAGCCATAAAAATGTGGGATGCCTTCAGAGGTTTGACCTCCTATGCAAGCAAATAAATGGATTTTGGCTTCTGAAACAATGCTTCTTATTGAATACTCAGGGACATGGCACCTCGTGAGCCTCTAGCAAGCCACTTAAGGCTTTAATCACTCTACTAGGGGCTTTTATATGTTTTATAGTATTACCCTATTTCGAGTGACATTGCATAGCTAAGGCATATATACCATGAGGACTTGACAATTTAGTCTTATTCATTTATATATCAACTTGAGTGAAAAATAGGTTGGATTCATTCCCTCTTTCAAGGCAGGCCCCTCTCAAGGATTAATACAAAAAACTATTGGGTTGGCTTTCTGATCACTTAGTTTGCACAAGGTGAGAGCATAATACCTACCATCTTATAAGCATGAAAAATAAAAGTTTATTAACCCCCTAGTTAAATCTACATGAAAGAATGCAATTTTTCTTTTTAGGCACCAATTGAAAAATGTGATATAAGCTATACAAATAATCAGTTTCAAAATCAAGTCTTCAACGAACGTCCTACATCAAATGTCTATAGTAATTTCAAATTTAATTCTTCGACAAATGAGAGTTTTAGGTTTTTGAATCTTTGACAAGTGAACTTGCACAAAAAAACCAAATAAACAAAATTAGCCCCACAATTAAACAAATATAAACTAAGAAGATAAATAACATTTAATCTATAATCTAATTAATCTAAATTAAAAGTTTAAATCTAACTTAAATTAAATCTAAATTTAAATTAATTATAAACTAAATTAATTTTAAAATAAATTAAATTTACCTTCTAAATTAAATATAAATTAAAAACTAAATTTGAATTAAAATTAAAACTAAATCTAAATTAAAAAATAAACCTAAATTAAAATAAATCTACATTGAAATTAAATCAAAAAAAATTAACTCTAAGTTAAAAGCTAAAACTAAATTAAAAGGTAAAAAGCTAAATCTAATTTAAAAATTAAAAACAAAATCTAAATTAAAAATAAAAAACTAAATCTAATTTAGAAATTAAAAACTAAATCTAAATTAGAAAGTTACAAACTAAATCTAATTTAAAAATTAAAATCTATATCTAATTTAAAAGCTAAATCTAATTTAGAAATTAAAAATAAAAATAAAAAACTAAATCGAATTTTGAATTTAAAAATCTAATTTTAATAGTTAAAACTATAAATCTAAATCTAACTCTAATTTAAAAATCTAATTAAAATCTAGATAGAAAGTTGTTGTATCCAAACAAGAATAATTTCAAGAATAGCCATATTTTGAGTTACATGAGGAAGAAGAAATATTAGATAGTTGCTAAATTTGAAATATTTTGCAACCACTACAAATAATGAAATGGCACAGGGCATATAAAATTGGACACAACGCGGATGTCATTCAAGTTTCTGTAGACACGTAAAACTAACATCGTGCATCGAATTCTCCTATTAATCAATTAAGACAATTTATTGATTAATTTCCTAAGGTTCATTAAATAAATTAATTTATTTAATCAAATCCTTAAAGTTCTTCTCATTTGATTTATCAAATTTCACCTTTTAATATCATCCAAGTTAATTAATCTACATTTATTAACTTCTAATCATGATTATCATTCTCTAGCTTTTGACTCAACCAGAGTCAAATCCAAACTCTTAACTAACCCACCCACTTGCACCAATAAATCATTTATTTGATTTATTATTTCCTATAATTACATTCAAAATGGAATCAAAATGGAATATTCTTGCAATTTGAATCTTCCCCCCAAAAGGGACTTGTCCCTTCCAACAAGATTTTAAATGCTATTTGCACAAGTCAAACATAGCATTTATTGCACCTTTCATCCCCCCTAAACATGTCATTTCATCTAAATTTGAATTTCAAATTGGCACATTGGCCAAGACTTGCACATTCCTCACCCTCTCACAGCTTGACAAGTGTCATCTTGTCATTAGCCCATGAATGATCCCACATTCATCAATTTGGCCTTTCCTCTCTCCAAGCTCAACTATAAGTTGAAGGCTTCTCTCCTTCAAACACAGAACACATTTTCATGCAAGGTCATTCTCTTCACTTGAGAATCAATCTTGCTCTTCATCATCTACAATCTCCAATTTGAGCACTATCATTTTAGGCAACTTGGGATCACTTAGCATCTCATTGTCTATCATCTATCATTTGGCAATTTTTGCTTACCAAGGGGGTGGGAAAGGGCTTTTCTTTCCACATTTCAAAAGGCACCACTCCCACTATGGGATAGATATATTCCATGTTTTATATGTTTTGATCATTCTTGTTATATGTTTGCATTTTTAAACATGGAGTATTATTTCATAAGTTTGTTTATTTCTATCATGTTGGTTTTATTATGTTACAAACATTTGCAGATTTAAGCAACCACAAAATGGTGCTAGAAGGAGGGCATACCAATTGCATTTCATTTCCATTTTACTGATATTTTGAAGTTGGTACTTCATCTTGATTTCTATTACATGAAATAGAAATGACTATCTTTTCTTTTTTTAACTTCTCGTGAAATATATGTGCCTACAATCTTTTTAGAATCTGCTTACTCTGTCTGTGGTGGGTCAGGAATGCAGAATGGTAAATGTGCGTTTGTAAGTGTTATCAGACGTTTATTCTTATAATGCAGAAATGAACATACCTGCCATAAGGCTAGTCAATAGTACAGGTTAGATAGTTGCTTGTGTTGCTTCTTTGATGGTTTGATCTTCTAAAGGCATGTCAGATTTGTATAAAATCTATTCTAAAAATTTAGCTAAGTTGTTTCTAACCGAACCTCGGTAATTTATTTCTTGTTTTCTGTTGATAGAAAGAGTCATAATTAAATGTTTTGCATGCTGATCTACCATGGCAATAGTGACTGCAACATCTACTTTCTTTCTGAGTCTTTATAGGCATCCACACCCTGGGCTCCCTTTGGCACACACACAAAGAGGAGTCTGGTAAAGGTTGTGGAAACTAATGTATGTCCACCAGGCAGATAAATTTGCATCACCATTTAACTGCTCTCCTATTCCATACATAGTTAGCCCCACATTCTTAGCGACCAATAGCCTTTTACTGCTACAACTATTCAGCCTCCAGCTACAATCGCCATTGATTGAATATGTGGTGGTTAAATTGAGATTCATCCCCATGCGTGGATATCTATGAATGATTTGCAGAGCCACAAAAGAGAGGCACGAAGGTCAGTATGTTTAAAGTATATTTCTTTGAGACCATTTGTTGCCTGTGCTTGCCTTTGTTGAGATATAGTTTATTTCCCTCTGAATGCGTGTGTGTTTCCAGTCCTAGAGATCAATAGTTGTATACGTAACATTCATTAACTCTTCTGCACTGTCAGAATTTACAACCATCATAGACTTTCTACTTATTTGACATGCCTATGTAGTTTGAAATCCTAGAACTCTCTGCAAGGCAATAAACCACTGTGGGGACAAAGGAATGGAATTCCCAAGGCCATGCATACTTTTCGCGTTCAAAGAATCCATCCTTCTTAGTGTGAACTCCGCCTTGTTATCAGCCATTAATCCTTCTCTGCTTCCTCCCATAGACACGCATAAAGAAACTATATAGTGTGATATATTTTCATGCTTATGTGGTTCTACATTCGTTTGCTGTCATTTTGAATACCTATAAATCAACCTTGCTGCGCAATAATAGAAGGCATTACTATTGTTTCTTTAAATGCTTGACATGATCGGTGATAAATGCTGTGATTTGTATCTAGTGAGGATCCATTCCTGTCGCATCTATGTTGGGGAATTCAATGAATCACCGTAAGTCTACTGTTAATAGCTTGCGTGTCTTGTATAGTAAGAAGTCTTCTGAGTTCGAGAAATATTTCCTGATGCATGGATAGGCACATAATTTAGTTTTTTGGATTGAATTTATCAAGATACAAGTTCGACTTTGTTTCTAATGCTTAGTGACATAAGAATTTAGTCACCACTCATGCAGATAGGCATATATTGACACCAATGCAAATACACATACTAACCAATGCAAATATTCAAATATTGATTATGTTCTTTTGGCTGGTCTCTGCTGGGCGTAACATCCTTCTTTAAGATATAGGTCTTTCCATAAGAGTTTTTTTTCTTTCTCAATATCAATGTTACCATTGTCTTCTATCATTCAAACATTATACTTCAGTTATGTCGTGCACCTTTCCCAACTGTGAATGAAGTAACTAGAGGGCGTAGGTGAGTGATAATTGTTTTCACCTTCCGTGGCCTTTGAAAATATCATCTGCGTCGCTATCAAAAATCTCATAAAAATCTCTAGGACAAGAGCTAAGATTTTGAACAGGCATACCATTAAAGCCCTTGGACCAAGCTTTGGCATAACCAATGATTTTGATGCCGTCCTTATCTCTCAATCTTCATTTGTTGCACTTACCAACTGTGTTCGCCGAAATTTTCTCATATATCTATTCAATGTTGTCCTTGCGTGGACTTGTCACATTTTTCTACACCTGCCAACCGCATTAACTAGAAAGCTTTCAAATTCATTCACTGTTTTTATATTTTTCTTCCTACCGAATGCATTTGCTTGAAAGTTTTCCAACGAATCCTATTATGTCAAACAGTATGCGTGCCCTCTATATGCTTCTATTTTGACACAGGCATAGAGATCACGGCAAAGTTTGTGTTATCTGGCTTTACATCTACAATTTTTTTCTAAAACACACCAGCATTAAAAGTATCTAAGCGCCACTAGCTAGAAATTTTTTGAATGACATTTTGGTGCTAGTTTCGGTTTTGGTTTTCACCTTCCAATTGCATTAGCTTGGAATTTTCTAAAGGCCATTTGCTCCCTAGTTATAGGTCCTTGTGATTCTATCACGTCAGTATGAGCTTGCAAAACAAAAGTCTTTCTTATCATCCAATTTGCTCATAGCCTTACAATCATGACAGCCGTTGGGCTTTAAGGCATTCTGACAAGCAGTTCAAGTATCCTGTCTATATTTTCGCGTATTGAATCTACAGAGAGAGAATGAAGCCTGTCAATTAAATCAAAAACATCAGTTTGTGAATGTCTGTCTCTGTCAATTAGAAATTTAAAATCAGGTTGACTTATCTATATTCTGCGTGTCTTTTAAACATTTTCTTGCAGGCAGAGGAGGAGAACAAGAAAGAAGCTCGACGTTTACATTTCTCCTCTCACGGACATGCACGGTGTTTTGAAAAGGTTTATTATATTTGTGTATTAACATTTAAACCACCGGAGGGTTATTCAAGCAACAGTCTTGGAGGATCGATCAATTGAGCGCAATCTATTATCCTCTGACATATTAATTTCTTGTAGGAAATCTTTGCAGGTCCATGCATGATCTACATTTTTGAGAATTACATTTACTACCGTAACAGGGACAGGCCATTCTTGGGGAAGTGGTCCATCACTGCCAATAGATAACTTGTGTCGATTCACTTAGGGTCATTGAAAGCATTTATTTATTTTATTATTTTTCCACTTTCAACATTCAATGCAGTTATAAATGGCGGTACCATATTATGAGCTTCAGAAGACCTTTAATGTACTAAGTAGAGAAAACTCATTACCACATCAAAATATTGTCTAAACTTGTTGTCCTCAAATTTAGTTGGTGTCCAAAATCAGCTGATCTCGAGTTTCCTATTTGTCTATGTTTCAGTTTTTAAAAGACACTTTTCTAGGATTCGGGGTCATAGGATAACTATATGGCAAATTGAGGAATGCGTAATTTCTATTTTGAATTAGATCCAGGCTTTAAGAATATTTGAATTTGGTTGTTCCTAGGTAATATGAAGTTAGTAATGCATTACTTCTCGTGCCTAGTTTCTTATTTGTTTGAGGGAAGCTGGAATGAGTACAACATGAATCATAAATTAAAATTTGTATTGCCCTTATAGGACATGATTCTCACTTAAAAGTGTGTATGCAGAACGCAGAGGCCATAGATATTTAGCCCCCAAATTTAAGTATTAAAGAACTTGCCTCCCAAAAATTTGAGCCATCCGCGGGCTTATATATGATGTACTCATATTTGAAAGGTTGCAAAATTAGGATAAGCAATTTCAGAGTCATGTGAATCTATTCATTAATTTATTATTGGTTCCTTGTGAGTGTGTTCATTATGCTTGAAAATGTATTCATCATATCATTAATTTCTTGAAACATCACACTTCTTACTTATGGTAACTTGGTGTTGTTTATAGGTTGACATCAAGATTGAAATTGGAGGTTGACAAAAGGCGAATGGAGTGAAGTTGGAGATTTCTTTTTTTTGAAATCGAGATTTGGAAAAAGCATTTTTTAATGCTTGTTTTAACAAACTAGAGCTTCCATTTTCTACTCTCGTTTTTTGTTTTAACTCAACTCACTTTTCGATTTGGGCTTAAAATCAATCAATGACTTGATCTTTTCAAAGTTGGTTAAAATTTGAACCTTAGCAACATTTACTAGATTTCAATTTGGGATTAAAATTGAACAAGGCAACTTCACATTTCAATTTTGGGGCTTTAAAATGAACTCAATTTTGCCTTTGGAGATTAAAATGAACATGTGCATTCAATATTTTGCAATCTTTTTCACAAAGTAATATCATTGAAAAGACGTATGCGCTTCTCTCGCGCCTCACGGCGATCTTGAGAATCAAAAGTCTTTTTATGATATTAAGTTTTCAAAAAGATTACCTCCACATTTCATTTTGGGGAACTTAAAATTAACAAATCTTGCGAGTGTGAGTGGAGAGCATCACGAGTGTTCTCTCTTTGTTTCTCAAACAAAGATCGATCGAACTACGGATGTTCTTACTTGCTATTGTTCACCTTTAGAGTGCCTGCCTTGGTGGGAAAAAGTACTCACCCCAAGGGAATAACTCAAGCGGTAACGGGCTAAAGCCAAGCTTTTCCAAACCGCTATATAAATTTGTGTTCATGGTGAAAGCCATGGACAATGGGAAGCGGCGCATGATAACTCTCCCCCAGTATCTTCTTGATGCGTAAAGCCCTTGTTCTAAGGGTTGGGAGATATCTCAAAAGGATTTTATCATTGCACCCCCTAAACTGGATGCCCTTACTACAAACTTGTGTTTAGAAGACCAAAAACCTTATCTATTTTGTTGGTGCAAGAGGTCATGTCCTCTGAAGCCGCCCCACGTAACATGCGATCTTGTTGTGGAAATGGAAAGTATGCCATGGGAGATTCATGGGTACTAATGCTTGGCTGACCTGAATAAGTGAGTGTCATGGAGGGGAGCTAGTGTGGTCAAGCATTTAGCCATTCGCACAAGATATGTGCAGCTGGATTCGTCCAAGTGGGAACCCAACAAGATATTGCCTCATCATCCTAGGGTTGTAAAAAGTGCTTGGAATCAAAAAACACTTTGCTTGGATTCAAAACATTGAAAAACAAACATACATAAGAGCCTCAAATTTCAAACAACTTGGAAGAAACAAATATCCTTTGACGAATTTAAGCACTCTTGCTTTCCCTAGGGATCATATCCTTAGAGGTTTCTAAGTGCTCGAATTCTATCGTCATTTGTTTTCAGTAAGGATAAACCTAGGAAACTTTTACCGTAATTTCTTTGATTTCCACATAATGGACCTTGTGGGATGAGGAAGAAAGCAGGACATTAGACATTCAGTTTGAAAACATAATCAAGCAAGTGCTTTTGGTAAAAGGGATTCACTAAGACAAGATAAAAGACAAATTTGATTACACATGTGTTTTCTAATATGATCAAAATCCCAAAATCAAAGTTCAAAAAGCTTAGTGTGAAAGCTAGTGAGGAGCGTCTTGAGATCCTAAATTGTTTGAAAGGTTTACTTTCCTCTCATAGGAAATATAGCATGTTCTTCAACACCGAGGTCTTGTAAGAAGAAGTGTCATCTAGGTCAAGTCTAGGATCAAATCCCATCACTTTCATCCATCTTTTCAACCATCAAAATCAGTCAAATTTCCACCTCACCAACAACTCTTGGAAACTTTGTAAACATCTTTTATGCTAAACTTTTAGGCGAAATCAAATCACTTTGTTTGACTTAACACAACTAGTCAAACCATCATCCTATACACGAGTTTTCTCTAGGATAACACAACTTCCTAGGGTTTACAAGTTCATCTTGTTTGGCTTAACACACCTAGCCAAATTATCAAATCATCACCTCGTTTGACTTGACACACTTATTCAAACTACCATCTTGTAGGAGTTCACTCTTGGATAAAACAACTTCCTAGAGTTTTACGTTTACATTCATCACATTTTGTTTGACTTAACACATCTAGTCAAACCATCAATCCAATCACGATCAATCAAAGTCCTAAAAGTTTTAGCATTTCTTTCAAAGTTTCTTTAAGAGTTCCATTCATCCATATCACTCATCTTCCGTTTATCTCATCCTCATTATCGCTTTAATCTTTCAATTATCCTAGTTCTTCGCTTCTTTGAACCTAAGGTTTAGACCGATCTAAAGGATTAGAGGTTCATCTCTTACATTCTTGAAAATTGATCTTCATTTTATGGTTCAAACTCGATCTCAACACAAGAGGGACATGGAATATAAATTTGATCCATCCATCATGAGCAATTCGATTCAACCAAACTATCCAAGCCTTGCAATACCATTTGATTTCCAAAGCTTGTACAATGCATACATGGGAGCATTATCTCATACAAATATCAATGGTACAACAAATATGAGCATACCCAATCCTAAGTTTGGAACACCTTTCCCAATGGTAGATTTCAATCTAAGTCCAAATCTGAAAATCTATCAACCAAACACTCAATGCATGAGTTTTCCAAACAACATTATCCCACAAAATCCATACATACCAAGTGCAACTTTACCAAACATGACCATTTCAAATCCACACTTGGTAAATTTTGGGGTAGATATGCTTGCAAATCCCCCTAATGTTGTTCAAAATCCTAGCAATATATTGGCAACTCCATATGTTGATTCAAGTCAAGGTAACAACATGCAAAATCAAAGTTACCTAAATCCAAGCAATATGATTCCCAACCACAACAATGTTCAATTTCAATCTATCATGCCAAATCAAAATATCATACCAAATCATCCCATCTTTCCATCGATATCACAACAACAGATGGAAACCATCCAAGCAACCCCAATAATCAACACCATTCCACCACCACTGCCACCACCGCCAAAGCACAGCACGACCAATTCATTCTCCATCATGTTGCAAGCTGCACAAGAAGCTTCCCACAAAAAGGCACTCCAAGCCCAACAAGCTGCACAAACTCAAGCACAAGCGGCTCAAGTAGCCCAACAAGCGCAAGCGCAAGCAGAATTCTACGCACTATTGCAAACAATCCAAGAAGAAGTAGCACAACAAAGAGCCCAACAAAAAGCTTTGTTGGCACAAAGACAACATGATGAACAACAAGCGTTGTTGGCTCAACAGCAAACATAGGCATTACTCGCCCAACAGAGCTTGCAACAGATTCCCACCACAATTGTTGAAATCAAAAATCAAGATCAATTTATCAATAAGTACTTTGAAGATGTTTCAACCTTGACCAATGATCAAATCAACATACACCAAGAGTCACTTTTCAATCACGATCAAAACTCACTGACGATACCCAACAATGATCCAATCCAAGAAACATTAACATCATTTGATCCTATGTTTGAGAACATTGGCAATCCCTCCACCAAAATTGTTGAAAACAATGATCAAAATCAATCCATCAATGAGCACATTGAAGATATGTCTACCCCATCCATTCATCAAACCATCGTTCATCAAGAGCCACTTTTTAGTGATCTATTTCAAGATGTCTTACAATTATTTGATCCCATTGACATAATCTACGATCCATCGACCAATGATCATATCAAAAATGTCTCTACATCACCTTGTGAGTTAGAGGACATATCTCAAGAACGTATTCCAAAGCATGATCAAAATCTTCCACCAAGGTCTAGCAATGGCCCTTCCAATGACATATTGACATCCTTCGACCTCACGATTGAGAATAGTGAAAGAATCTTTGACACTACACTTGATCCAAATCCATTCAAAGAACAAGTGGATATTAATCCACTTCCCATGCCTAAGGACGATGTCCAAGAACCCCTTCTAGACAATCCATCCTTTGAAATTGACCCATGTCAAGAATGTGATCAAAAGCATGGCGAAAGCAATTCTAGAATTAGTCAAAATCAAGAATTTGTATCTCCGAGATACTACAATGATCTAATGGGCACTCTTTTATCTATACAAGATGCCACAAATGATGACCACATCCACATAGGACATACTCCTCCATCTACCCATGAGATGCTTTCTTTGAATGGACACGTGGATGATCTTCAAAAACAAGAGTCTCATACTCTTCAAATCATTACCAACGAACAAGAGTCTCCTACTCTTAACATTTGTACACATGATCAAGATGTAGACAAATGCAGAGACATCAGAAATGGGTCAGGAAGACGGTTTCTACATAAGTTGTGAATCAGAAACATCATGTGAAAGCATATCAAGAATAAATCATGAGGAAGACTTTTGTGTGGACATTGAAGCATCAACACCTCTTGAAGAAGAACTACAATCTGATATCTCACAAGATCAAGCTAAAGATATCAATCAAGCATTCATCCCACATATGGAGGATCCTGTCACTTATGAAGTTGGATCACTTACCTTTCTTAGAGCAAGCTATCTCATCAATAAAGAAGCTGACACATTTGAAGGTCCACCACAAAGCAGAGAAGGAGCAACACCTTGTTTCCAAGGTAAATCATATCCTATGGCAAATAAATTTTTCAGCAGATGAATTATCAAGGCAGGGGATTAGGCCTACATGAACAGGGTATCCTGGAACCAGTGCAGATTTTTGGCAATCCTAAACGTCAAGGCCTTGGTTATTCGACAATTAAGGGATCTCAACATATCTGTGATACCTCCACAAAACTGGGGGCAACTTCGTCTCGAGCAAACGTTAACATAGGGAGCACGAAGAATCCTTATGATGGAATCAACGCCAATACTACAACTAGCCACGTCATGAACCTTCACCCACCCATCACCCCATCCACGAATTGGGACCAACATCAAAAGAACGATTTGAATCAAAGCATGAAAAATGTCATCAAAGAAAAAGAAGTACTGAAGCATGAAGGACAAATAAAACACAAGTGGATACCGAAGAATACAAAGAATGACTATCCCTATCAAACTCCATTAGTCAAAGAAACTATGGGGCAAAATCAAAAAGGGAAAAGTATCCATCAGAAATGTCCACAAAAGCAAAAACAAGATTCTCAAGCAACATACAAATTTTATCGAGCAGTCGGTCCTAATTCCACACACACTTCTGTATCCATCCATAATCGCTCATCTTCCCAAGTTTGGAGAGTCAAAGGTTCCAAACTTCCAACCAATCCATCTTTTACTCCTAAACGCACTCCATCCATGCCTCCACGCATGATATCCAATTCTCACATTAACCATGTATTGGCAGTGACCCTTCATCATAAGGATTCAGAAGGCACTCTATCACGATGTGCGCACAAAGACAGAGTTAACCTCGGTATCAGCAAAGCAGATCAGGGATCTCAAAAGTTGTATTCAAGTGCACATATCTTGGCAAAACAACTTCTTCAAGCAAGATATCAATGGCATATTATGACAGAAGCATCAACATCAGCAGTACCAGGCGATTCAACATCGGCTTAAAATCTTTTAGCAAGAAATACAAAAAAATCAAAAAAATGTCCTGAAAAAATGGTCACCTTGATGAAAACTTGGCAAACAAGCATCTTGGCGACAACAAAAAAAATCAAAAAATACAAAAAATCCAAAAAAATCAAAAAAATGATTGAAAACAGTAAAGAAAAAATCATCCTCTAGTGAAAACCGCTTTGGTGGCGCTTTGGACAGGTACCATGATGAAACCTGGAAAACAGGCATCATGTGTAGAATCAAGCATCTACGTGCACCATTTCAAGTGAAAGCATCTTACCACATCCATAATAAAGCCAACATTTAAGCCATATCATCCATTCATCCATGAACCATTTATCCAATCCATTTTCATCGATCTGCATCCATATTCCAAGGTATCTTAATGAAAGTTTGGTGCACACTTTTCACGTGTTTATGGTAAACATCTTGACATGGGTCATTTTCATTGATCCCATCATACCGAACGCTATTTGAGCCTTAAAGCATTATCTGAATGAGCATTCGCAAGATAATTCATATCCATTCATCTAGGAATCCACCCATGGCATTCCATACATTGCTAGACACTGGGGGCAGATATTTACATCTTGGTTCGAGAATAAATCTTGATATATATCCTCTAACTTATCTAGTGATCTGAACATTGACAAATGTGAAATCAAAGTGGTTAAAGCATTTGTGATCCAAAAATCCAAGTCACTAGCCCATGGCATATTTTGACAGGAAGACGTTCCTAATCCTTCATCAAACATCAATCCAAACAATTCATATCAGTCACATTTAATATGCGCGTTAACGTCACATCATATCATCAAATCAGTTTTGTTCCAAATCAAGCTTCATCAATCTTGATCAATCAAATCCAAAATCACCTTGTTTGGCTTAACACACCTAGCCAAACTATCCTCTTTTGTACAATTTTACTCTAGGATAACACAACTTCCTGGAATTACAAGTGCATTATCACTTTCGTTTGACTTAACACACTTAGTCAAACTATCAATCCATCAATCTGATCAATCAAACCTAGCTTGGTTTTCAACAAAATCCCAAAATAGAGCACTGATATCATCATACATATCCATATCCAAATTGTCAAAATCATGCGAAAAATTCAAAGACATTCAAAAATCCATCAAATCCAAAAACATCAAAAAAATTCAAAATGCAAAAACATTCAAAACACTCATCAAAAATCCCAAAAACATTCAAAAATTTCATCAGAAAATCCAAAACATGTCAAAATATCAAAAAAGCATTCAAAAAATGCATCATTGAATCTTGTCAGTTTGTCACCTTGTCAAACTACTTCATCTCTAAGCTTGAATGTAGGCGAGGTTGATCTTTGATCATCCCCCGAGATAG